>OY787676.1:31459939-32059939 GCA_963678985.1 Spisula subtruncata
GTAATACACTTAGTATCAGATATTACACAAATGAAAATTGGACTTTGGGGTTTGTTTTGACGACTGATTCATAGATTTTCAACCTGTTGGCAGTAACAATTGTTTCATCAGCCTTTTGAGAGCTTCGACACCTTGGACATTCAGCCATTTGGAACTTTGGCATTGATCGGGTGATTGATTATTGCGTTATGTTTGTTTCCTGTGGTCAACTGTTTCAGTTGGGGGTTTCCATCTGTGTCGGATGTTTCATTATATATTTACACGTTTTGCAAGTTATGCTCTCCTGTGACATTGACTTCTCTTGTATTGGTGTACATAAATTATTCATTCAGTACATTATGAAAATTCAGCGACGTAACAATTTGCAATTAAATAGTTTGGAGGTAATGGTACTGACAAAACCATACAAACTACGATGCTACATTCTGTGTTTATCTCTGGTCTGGTTGCCTAAGCAATATGTCGCCGTTTCTGTATGATTTTCAATGTCATGTATATTTGATTAGAGTGAGTTGGATTTGATCACTTATACAGTTTATTTCAAGATGATCGATCACAATTGTCCTTTAATAAGTACGTTTCTATAGACAATGATTCAATACCCCGCATTTATAATCAAATATAATATTATCGCCCACGGATGTCTGAAAATTGGAGATAATGCTGTTTTTGGACGTATAAAAGTTTATTGAGTAAACGTCACAAAACCCAATTTATGCCATTTTATCTTAGACTCGGACATTAAAACACAAATTAGTTTTATTACCAGTACAATATAGGACACTTGTGTGGTCGTCGCATATGCATTAAAACTAGTGTTATTACAGATTAATAAACAATGATGATTCAGTATGTCAGCTAGAAGTTAAATGAGACATACATATCATCCTTTAATAGGAAGTATTGATATTCAGTTTTGGTTGAAGTTCCCATATACTGGTCGAATTCCAAGCAAAACTAGTTATTTGGTATAAACAATTCAACAAGGGGGTGTAGGCCTCGTACACCAAGATAAAACGCAGAGCTCCATAACCGCATTGTATTCTTTAAACATACAGACGACTATTAAGATACAAATATCGCATTGTCACTCAGATGTATAGCCATACATAAAAAAAGTTAAGTTACCAATTTTCGAGTGCTCTTTTCAGCTGTTAGGCCGCTCAGGCACCCTTTGACATTTCAACTTCCCCTGGTCATTGGGCTACACATGGAAACCTACACGCGTGACTCCCTGGGGAGACCATTTCTCTCCTGTGGTGTGGCAGCCAACATCGATCTGCGGCGCCCAGGAATAGACACTGCCCTCACAGGTACCATTTTACACCATGGTCGAGTGGAGCTGTGGGTCTTGCTCAGAGAAATTAACCAGTGATCCAGAGGGGGTCGAACCCGGGACCTCTCTATCCCGAAGTGCGCGCCCTACCTCTAGGCCACCGCTCCCCATACATGCGAAATCAAGTAATTTTGCATTACGTGACATCTAAAAACATAATTGACGTTTCTTTGGCTTACTTGACGTACTTCATTGGCTTTGAATGAGTAGGTCGTACAAATGTAATTACGAAATCAATGTTTTAAGCTGTTTCAAGATGGGTCAACATGACAATTTACAGTTTCCTATTTAAATGAAAATTATAAAGGCTCCTAAGAAACCTCTTATTATGCAAATTTAAACATTTACATATATCAGTCATATAAGTCATAAGTAGTAGTTCTTACGATCTTCTCATTCTAAGCCAGCGAATTGTCTTCGTCCTTACCAAGATGGAATCCTTTCTGTACACATGTTCCAATTAACGTCTTGGATGATGTAAACGCATTACAAGATTCATAATTGATTTTTTTTTCATAGAAGAAAATAGTGTTTCTATCGATATTAGATAGGATGATCAAGTATACTCGTATATGTATATACTTGCCTATGAGCGGGTTCATGCCGGTAGACACGAAGGGGAAATTAAATTATACTTATACGCTGTATAAACTTGTATACACGTTTGTAAACAATTTTAGCAACAACACATTTCTCTTTGACAGTGTTGTTGCTAAAATTGTGTCTTTTTCCGTCATTGTTTTTCATAGGAACATAATTATTAAATAACCGTCTTTCGATCGTTTTTATGCCCCATTGTTTGACAAGGTGTATGATGGTTTGCAAATATTGGTCGGTCGACCAAATGGTTTCCGTTCAATAACACAAGAACGCTTTGCTATAGGCCCTTCAATCTGAACGTAGGGGTAAGCCAGCAAGAGGTGGTGCCCCCTAATGATTATGGCGTCACTAGGTAAGAGGTCAAGATAACTTTGACCTTAAATATTTGACTATTGAGCAGCCATGCAGGCATACTTTCAGTGCATGTTTTACAAGCATTGTTTGGTTATGTTTGTCCGTGTTACATGTATTCTATGTCTGCCGTTTGTAGACTTCTTCTTCAGTTCAATGACTCCCTTGTTAGAGGCTTATTAAAACATTTTAATAACAACAAAAAAGAAAAAAAACATAAAAACACGAAATAATATATTGAAGGGTGTTAGGCGATACAAATATAAGAATTAAATAAAGACTCGATCGCAGGTTTTATAGGATATACATGTAATTGTTTGTATAAGAATTATTCTACATAGGTTTTTTAAATTATGTACAGGTATTGATATGGAAAACGAGTTATTGAATGTCATTCTAATGCGTACCTAGATGAAGGACATGTATACTCATACTTATTGAGAAGTACGAGGTCGGTTTCCGTACGTACCAGTGCTTATTTCCTAAAAGCAAGATTAATCAAGATTGCTTCACTTTAATATACAGACGTATGATTAGGTACCTAAAGACCAATACACTATGACCGACGAGTAAAACCGTTCACATGTGGCTTTATAACCGGTTCGCAGGAAATGTGCAGTTTGCTGAACTGACGCTTATCATAAAATATACTTTCACTAAGTGTATTTACGTTCAGCGTCAAACATCACAATAACATCACACGTCACTCCAGAATATACAAATCAACCCAAAATGAATTGATACCTGCACAACTCCATATGTTTCTTCAGCAACGAAATATTTTTCATATTTGATATGGTATGGATCGCCAAACCTCACCAGTTAACTTTAACGGCAAAATTAAAAAAAAGATTAATAAACGTGCGAAAACGGACCAAACAAATTATATTTGATATAAATCAAAACTGTTCTTTCAAGCAAATCATAGAATTATCAAAACTACTTTTATCGTCTTTTCGTTCGCTAATTGCGTTATTAAAAGAAAAAAAAGAGCCGATGTTCCTGTCGTGAGCACACGTCACGCTAACGTTTACGTCGCGTAATTTTACCCTGACTAAAAACTTTTGATTGTAATAGCGCGAAAACGGCCCGAGAACACCCCATTTTTTATTTCACTAAAATAAAAAAGACACTTCAAATAAACTTATGCAATAAATAAAATAAAATTTGAACACCTTGCGTTCTTGCTAAATGCGTCGGAATAAAAGAAATGCCGCGATTAAAACGCCGTTATTATCGAGGCCGTGGCGCGGTTATTTCAGCGTTATGTAAATAATATTTAAAATTTCTTTCTCTATTTTGCACCATATGACGCAGCATTTATTTCCCTACAAAACTATAATTTTCGATTTTCAATGACATAAGTATTAACTCGAAAACATGGTGAAAAAAGTCGAAAGAATGCAAAAATTACGCCCCCGCTAGGTGGCGCTATTCATTGTACGTCACGTGATATTTCTCCATAAAACCATCAAAATCAGAAAGCCAATACTTGGTACTATATTTATGCAAAATATCATCAAAATCCGAGTTACAGGCGATATTTAGCGAAAAGGGTCTAAATTACCTTAAGCTGGTGACATATATACATTAACAGTATAAACCTGTCAATGAATGTACACACATGAAGCGATTCTCCAGTTTCGCATATACTTCCATTGTTAAAAACAGATCATATTATTATACAACTTGATCAAAGCAAGCTAGATTCAATCATAACTTCATTACCCGCGACAGCAGCGCACAAAAAGATTTCAATTCTGCTTCGAAAAATAAAAAAAGGCCAAAACCTTACTTTCACCAATTTAATTACCACAAAGTTTCAGTGCTATTTTTGGATAATTAAATACAATGCTGTCATTTTCATACGTGTATGTTAGAAGCCCCTTGGCCAATTATGAAGTAGTACGGGTACTTATGATAAGTGATAGCAAATGCCTTATAGTGATATAAGTAAGTTAAAACACTATTTCCCCCAAGTCAGAGATCATTGGCTATATAAGCAGCTGGGGACAAAACCGAAATGCCATGAACTTTCGACTGTCACATTCGATCTCAATCATACAACGATCTCATGATCTATATGTCATGGAAAAAGAAGTAGTATTAGAATGAAACTAAGGAATTGTTCAAATTAGACTTTACCCTAGGCTTGTTTGAGATACAAATGCATGAAGCTATGTGGTAATCAATCAATATGATTTTGTTTAAAATATTGTGTCATCAACACTTTTTCCTTTCATTTTTAGTGATTCGTTTTGTATGTAAAACTGTATTTCTAGTTGTTCAGCGTCTCCCGCTTCTGTGACATCATGTGAGGGATTTTGTATTCCGCCGGTGGAACAAATTATTCTCGGCCCAACGGTTACACCATTTTGTCGTATTCTGTTATTCGGTTTACGAACTCCAATCGGCGTAAATTCGTCGTCGTCTTCACGGTATTCGACTGTCGGTGTGTCGTTGTTGTCGCTGGCATTTTCCCAGTTCACAGAGGGTGTCGTATGTTTTGAATGAATAACATTACGACTCGGAATCGGCTCAAGTTCCGAAAATCGGACTATTCTTCGATTCTGGGTTGTGTAAATATTGCCGGAACTACCATTTCTCTCCAGTTTACTAAATGTTCGAGACCGGAAGTGTGAAGGCACGCGACCATTGTCAAAACTAGTTTCCGTTTTAGTAAATGTGTCTTTCCACAAGTACGGAATATGCTAAGGCACACCCGTCTAAACTTCGTATTCATTAAAGAGTAAAGGATAAAGTTAGTCGATGAATTGATCAGTACAAGTAGATTTACAAAAAATGTAAAATATTCCCTGCTATTCGAAGATTATTTTTGGCTTCATTTGTTAACTTAGTTGGAACGTATTCCAGATAGATACTTTTCAGCATGACTGCCGCATTCGGAAACTTACAAATTAGGAATACGACCACAACCCCTATAAGCATTCACCGTGGTTCGATTTTGTTCCTCCTGGCGACGGTTTTTGTCTTGCGTAATTGACGTGTAGCCATTTGTTTACGGATGTGCATGGCGGAGATAACAGCCCGTATCAGCAGTCCGTTAACCGTCGACAATAGAATCACCGGCACAAATGTGAATGTGAAGAAAATGAAATTATAAAAACCGATCAGGTAGACATCTGTATTGTACATTTTAGTGTCCACGAACACATAATTGGTCGCATTGTCTTCAGTAACCTCAATCGGTCTTATTTCAAAGAATTCTGGATCGTGCATGATACCGCAAATACGAATACACCATATGTTATAAGCCGCGCACGTTGTGGTGTACATATAGCTCGACCTCTCATCGGATAGCACACGGCCACAAGACGCTCTAGTGAAAACATCAGTGTCAAACAAACAGAAACATTGCGGCAAATATCTGCAAGAGTTTAACCATAATAATACCAGTATGAATATATCTTCTCTCGCTTAAACATGTCGTTATGGTTTAAACTTAGTGTAAAGCTAAACACCACATACAGTACAACAAGCCAAACAACGCCAAAGTTGTTAGATAACAGTTGGTTGATGATAGCATAGCACGGTTTGTTAATACACATATACTGATTATATTTCCAAATAATCCAATTGACGTCACGATGGGTACCAATACTCTCTGAACAACAAATCTAGTTGTCATCAAGGCGTCAATATTGCCAGACACGATTACACTCTGATTGCCTGTTGAATAATTATACGGCATCAAATCTGAACGAACAGCGTTACTGGACAGATTGGTTTCCATGTTGATGTGCACGTTATTGGCTTAATCAAGCCACATAGCCTCTTGTTGTTTGATATATTGGTTCAAATCTAAAAAAGAAAATGATTATGGATAAAATGATGCATCCCATTTGATAAAAACAACACTAGCAATCATAGGCAGGTAATTATGATATGTTCTGCCTCTGTGTAATTTTATTGAGGTCCATAATTTCGTAGCTTCTGTTCCGTTCGTTTGTTTTCCTTTCGGTGAGATAGAAATGCAATATAAGCTAATTTACAATTGTTCCCTAGGAACAATGCGTAATTGAGATCAATGTTATTGTACATGTACAAGTTAAAATTATAATTGTTTACCTCCATAAATTGTAAACTGAAATCAAGCTGTAGGACATTGTGTTTCTCGATATAGGTGTTTTCGCTACAGCAGTACGTCGCACTAACGGGCTTGGGCTCGGGACTCTGCAGATGTAATAGACTAATAGGACAAAAAAACATGCGTTAACCCTACATTAACCACCAGAAAAGCAATTAAAATTTCTGGGATTCTGATTCTTAATTTAGAATGATTAAAGTCCCATAAAGTCTCGGAAATAGCAATATTTTACTAACAAATAAGACCATGAAACATTGACAGGCTATATAGCTCCCTAAATGGTAATAGAATCAGCATATATTTGATCTATATTGACTTTCAGCCTTAGAATAATCATCTCCGCAAATCGCCAATTTAGTATTTTGTCTGGTGGACAAAATATTCCTTTGTTTACAATCTGAAATCGACGGGTTGTTCCGAAGACAGTTCGTAAATTCACGCAATAAATCGATACGCATTAAATTGATGACCAATTCATGCGAGTATACACATACCAAATACCGGCATCCTCTGGTACCGTTACACGCCGGTGTGGTGCACACAGGATAACGAGAAACGCGGTAAAATATGGTATAGGCCAAATAGGTGAAAAATGTAAGCGTGCACGAGTTTGCAACAGTAGACCGATTCAACCAATGTTTGTAAATATTACCTTTTCCTGGGCGCACTAGACCCTGTTGCACTATATTGTATTGATAATCTAGTGTAGTATTTCACGGATGAATTGAATAGGTTATAATATCTGGATAATACGAACATATTGAGACAGAATGAAAGTGTGAATATAATAATGTTTTAGACCTGCCGTCCACTAGACCCCGATGCTATGCGGAGGGGATGCCGATTACGATCTGCTGGTTTTGGGAAAACTTCGGGGTCATTTATCAAGATGAATGGACGTAATTTTGTCATCGTGGTTGTTCGGGAAGTATTCGTGGATCGGTATACGAATTGTTGCGGTATACACGCAGTATGCATGTCGTAGCCTATCCGCAATAGCAGCATGTATCGTGAATGAGAATCGACAGTTCAAGAGTTAGTCCCTCATGTTTTCCGATCGTGCGGAAAGTTTGTGGTTACATTGTGGAATATTCACAGGGGTTTGCGAATCGGTGCAGATAGAATGCAGAATGGTTACCGATGTATATATATAGACGATACGGAACTACTATCTAAACTTATTGACAAACTGACGGCATCGGTTTCGCTGTCATTCGGGATATACGCTGACGACTCGGCACCCCTTCCACGATTAACTGGTGCCTTTCGACATAGCTTCCCTGTGTATAACTCATCCCTGTTGCCAATGGTTTCCCGATTACATCGAAGCTCTACCGATCCACTGCCGAACCTTCGGTTTCCAAATTTTAGACTTTTAGAATTTCGATGCCGAAGATTTTTCGGTCCCGAAGTGTCCTGAAGCCTTCCATACGCATTGTGGAATGATGCGGAAGGGTTCACGAGGACATGCAGAAATATTCCAATCTGGTGAGTTTCTACTTCGGGAGCCATTCGGGTCCTAGAAGACGACAGGTCTTAGACATATTTGGTAAAAATATACAGTATAAATATTTTCTTTCTGTTTCATTCTTGTTTAACAACTGTCGCAAAGAAGGTTTTAGCAGATGTTTAACTGTTTAACTTGTAATATACAAGTAGCAAAGATTTAAATATATAACTATAAAAATGTTTGTGATTAAGTTATACAAACCAACCCACAAAATCATAATTATAATGAGATCTACTATTCAAGGTAATATACAGCATGTTTAAGCGGCGATACCGACAGGCTCCTTAGCTTCAAAATGATACCGGTGCATACCGCATAATACCGGGATTTAGTACCCGCCTATACTTTTGAATACACGTCTGTGAACGCTCGGTATACTTGACGAAAATAAGTTCGGTGTTAATAAATGTAAACAAAACATTAGAATGAAAGCCAAGAATTTTCCATATTGTGTAAGTCAACTGATTCTTGCACAGTTAACAAGACTTATTGAAACATCATATATTCTCGATCAGTCATTCATTTTGGGTACAAAACATGACTGATTTTGAGCGTTTATGGGACTTTAACGATGCCGAAAAGTATCTTAACTCCGAGTACATGAAAACTTTTAAGTTAATTCGCCATCAACATGATTATAGTTTTTACAAAATGTACCTATTCTTTGTAGGTGGTTTTGTTGCTGACGTCTTATACTCATACGCTAAACGCGATTAAAACACAATGCAAACCACAGTCCACGGAACACACATTCGTTCTCTGGAAAATAGATTAAAATTCATAGTCAAAATTGATGATGTATGTGTTAAGAATGACCTTAAACATTATACCATTAGTTAAAAACCCGTCATTATCTTATACGACATGTCGGTATCCTAATTGTGAGTAAAGCGAGTGAAGAACATGCTCTAGTATCATTACGTAAGTAAAAGAAAGAAATTATATCAGTGATAAAGTAAAGAGAATGTATAAACTATATAATGTAGCAAACGATTGCATTTTGCATAATTAACAGAACATCTTGAACCATCTGAACAGTTCCAAAGAATTAATTAAATTTACGATACTTGGGAATTCTTACAGTTTTTCAAATTGGATTACACAGATTTATTATACCATCTACGATCCAAATGTATGTACTAATTAAACCCAGTCAAGCCATCTCTGACTTCGAAATCTTCATTATATATCGAGCCATTCATACATGTATTAGTAGTTGTGAGTTCTTGAGGTGGTATTTAGATAAATAATCTGAAAATATTTTAGCATACAGACCTAGACATACCACACGACATTGAGACGCTCTCTGTGTCATCTGTTCAGTTCTTCAATCAAAGTTTCATTTTTCCTATTTTAAATTAGTAGTTTTCACGAGTTAAGGTCCGCTTTCTGTCTACGGTATTATGTCGTTTTGAACACTTGTCCATGTCAATTTTCTGCATGTGATTGAAATTCTTTTATGTTATTTGTATACGGATTCTAAATATCGTTAAAAATGTTAATGGGTTTCTATACGCACGATGATGCAGAATTCGCTGAGTGTTTACACAACTACGCCTTTCGTAATAATCACATTCCCCAATATATCGATGGCTCAGAACCAGAAGTTCGTAACTCCTACTTACGACCTTATCAGACTAATTTGAAATCTGCTTCACAAGGCGCTTCTTATGAGCCTATTTTCATTAAAATCTTAAATTGTCATGTCATGAAGTTTTAAAAACGTGTTTTCCCATAGGTAAAGAGTAAATTACAGACATTTTTCTCTTGTTTTCTCAATATATCGATTTTGTAGTTACGGCCTTCATGTTCTAAGCCAGCGATATACACAGTCACACCTGTCATAGCTTCATGGGAACTATTAAATATTTAATTCAGTGCCGCTAGATTAAACCATGACCATTCTTGAAAGAAAACAGTATAAAGCCCGGATGTTTGCTTTGTTTTGAAGAACTGAGTGATTCACTCATTGACACTAAAATGTATTCGATACTAGATCTACAATGCCTTTAAAATTCTCACAATATGATAACTTTCATAATAAAAATTGATCCATTCCAACAAAATGTCTATACGCTGTCTGCACCGTCTATATCCCGTGGTAATAGGTGGAGAAATGCTTGTAATAAGATGATAATATATAATATAGACAATACCACAAAATACTCAAAATCGCCTCAAAGTCAAGTTATAGCCATGCGATATTATTCATTGAAACGTCAATTATTGCCCAAGACGATTTGTCTCGATACATGAGACTGTTTGTCTGACCTTTGATATATAATTTCATATAACTACGCATTGCTTGCATTGTCTGTACTAGTATTGCTTCATAAATTCACAAACCAATTGATGCAATGTGAGTATTGAAGATGGCATCCTATATGTCAATAAGCAAGTTAATTATCTGGTCGGTGAGAGGAAGGCCTAACCGCATTTAATACGTCAGTGCTCGTTGACCTTACCACATCCGAAAAAATGTTAACAGTTAATAGTTTATTTAACACAGTACAAACGGCATGTGATATTAGGTACAAATTAATTTACAAAATGCATATAAAAATATGACAAGGCTCGGAAGACAATCAACAATTCAATCATGAAGCCAGTTAACAGTCTAAGTTATTTCCGAATGAACGAAATGACAACATGGACCGCAAGATGACACAGTGCAGTATACGAGGATATCAATCATGGTGCCTTCAGTTAACTGCCTTGCTTACTGTCACGGAAGACACCATGACAATTACAGGAATTTATCCTCGAAACATTGAATTATATATACACTTGTTAAATGTTATAAGTACACCAACATGTAATGCATATATCTTTTTTATTACACATGATATAATGTTCATTTTTTGCATGTCTTAATGTGAGTAGTATAGCAGCAATATCCGATAATTCGATAATTGTAATTTGCCCGCTGCGAGCAGTGAACTGTGAATTTTTAAAATATGCCAAATGCACGTGCAAAACAGATCTTTTTCGCACGAAGTCCCAAAATGTTACATACACATTGTCCATCAATACCCACACCAAGAAAACACAAAACCGGAAGAATTACGATAACAGACCGTACAAGAGAGGTTTTTGAAACAAACATGTCTCTTGGCTGTAAATAGCCTAGTGTAGCTAAGGTCACCTCGAACTTGACCTTTGACCTATCAACCTCAAAATTAATAGGAGCCTACATTTGATTATTAGCAACCTCTCGATCTAATATCCTGTATTTCTCATGGTGTGGACCAGTGATTGTTGTGTATTCAAAGGTCATGGTGAATTTGACCTTTGATTCAAATGACCTTGAAATTGAGTCGGTCCGTCTGTGGAGGATGAATAATCTCCACTTGAAATTTAAGAATCCTAGGTCCACCCGTTTTGGAGTTATTGTTGGAAAACCATTCGGCATGTCGACCGACCGATCGGCAAGCATGCACTGTACATAACAACACATCTATACAAGACATAAAAATTAAACACTTACAAATTTTAAGATGTTTAAACATAATACGCGTCATGGACGTAATATAACAGTTCTAAATATTGTCATTTTTCAAGCTAGAAAAACTTTATAGGCACTATTTGCACGTACTGCTATGTACTGTGTTGGTGTACTTATAACATTTAATGAGTGTATATATTATAAGAATATGGTACTATAAGGTAACATTCTTCAATTATGTAGAAGCCCACACTTAACTGTTGACTTCATACGCAAACACACGTACACACACTTTTAAAACATTGATATGTGAAAACATTATATCCGTCCTACGTTAAGTAAACCAAATTGATTAAGAAAATGATAATACATGTATATGGGCATCGGGTAAAATGGTCCCCGTGGTCTAGGGGTAGCTTCGGGGATGATGTTAGAAACTGTGTGATATCCCTGTTCCCGATGCCTCTTTGTGATTTAAAAAATATCAAAAAGTCGTATTTTCCATGCATTGATAAACCCTATTTGCATAAACCAAACTTTTTGTCTTTTTTCTTTTATCATATTGTGCATGACCAAACATGTAAGGAAAACGCATTGCATTGTGTTACCACAGAGATTTGAATGCACCACGCACATTTTATGGTGACTTCGCTTATACACTAAGGCATTAAATGTTGAAGTATTTTTATTGGTATAGCTTTTATACTGTTTGAGATAAAACATTATGCGTCTGCTCATTCTATATTCAATTTAGCAAAATTATCATCAGGAAAATGTGTTGACCCATATCTAATGCATGGAAAGTACATTTTGTAATTTGTTTTTCGAAACTGTTTTGGTCAACGACATACCTTAGAAATTGATACTGAAAAGATGTTGACAAACATACCATACCACTATTATAGCTTGGTGAATTAGACCTGATTCTGACCTTAATGCATGGATAAGTTAAAAAAAATTGCGTTGAATATACACCTTTGGGTGCAATATCGGTCCTGAAATGTGTGTGTTGTATTACACAGATCCCCTTTATGATATTCCGAACTTAAGTTAACATACAACCGGGGAATAAATACGGACAGGCGATCAGCTGATGAATTATGCTAATTAAAGGTCAGGATCGTGTCAAATTATATGTACTATCTGATTAGCATACAGAAAACGACTTAATGATTGTCATATTTCAACAAGATATAATTAAGTGGTCATAAAGTCCTCATTTGACTTAAGACGCTGCGGGTTTATTCCGCTGTTACGACATACTAAAATAACATAATAACAGCATCGGGGCTTGGAACAATCAGAACTGCTCGGCGTTTATCCAACGAAAGTGCTTCAGATATAATAGTGAAAATGCCATTATCGCGGACTACTTTACAACATGGCTCATGAGAATCAATCGATGGAATTGAAGAGAACTTAAAAGTTACTAACATGAAAAATGTACTCCTGTGAAGGTATCAACTCCTGAAAGGAGACCGCTAATGAAGGGCTTATTGATAATATTGAAAAAAAACCCTGATGAATGGTCGTTACCGGAAATCGCATAACCAAATGTAGTAACCCTATACTTATACATATAGGCGTATATCTCAGGTACGGAGTAGTTACGATTGGGCTTGGTAATCTTTCCATTCTTGTTGCGTCGGACGCACGTATTAGTAATGCGATAAGATAGTTCCCGTTTGACATAGTCAAACGCGAATTTTAAGATTAAATACGAAAACCTAACCCCATATCGCTTATTACTTGATCATGATTCGCCGTTGTCAAGTTGAAATGTAACCGAAAGAAAAAAATGATATTTTTTGTAGAAGTATTTAAACTTTTGTTCCCTTTTTTAATTTCAGTACACTCGTATTTCTTTGTTTAAATGCATAATCGAATTACATATGAGTCTTTCCTAATATATTCCGAAATACTGGTGAACTTGCTATGTGTGTAACTTAAACATTTGTTATGTCAATATTTCTCATTATGTTAATAATTTATGCATTGTTGTCATATTTAATCACTTCTATTGTAATGTGTAATGGTCTTATTCATTGACAAGTACCTCGTACCTACGTTTTTATACGTTGTGCTGTCAATTACATAATCATGTTAATATGTATTAATGTATGTATGTAAATGTATATATGTTGAGGCCTACATGGAAGATTGGGTAACTAAATGTGTAGCCTCGTTAAATACTTACTGGACTTAATAATTTTATAGAGTAGTAATATGTAAATAGGATAAGAAAAGACATTGACCGAGAAAAAGTCAGAGTCATTGATTTAATGCAATTACGGTACTAGATATATTTTTATCATGCATTTCGTTGACATCTTATGTCTTTGCAGTCCGATTTTGTTTCAAGTACACATAATGAGAAGAACGAGGGTTCGTTTCAAGCTACGAAACTTCCTTTTTCTTCTCTATACATGTATTTTTGTAATATACTTGTGGTTTGAGTTTCTTTTCCTGGAGATTGTATCATTTCGGCTATTTTGAACGCTGCATTCCCTGTTCGATTTGCCATGATAATTTTGACTGCAGTACATGTACGGCTCTGATAGCTCAGTAATATACATTTGATTGATGGAATCTTTAAAATTGAATATATCACTGGCTTAGAAAGATAAGGCTGTTAGTATTAAATCGAAAGTTAAAGAAAACAAGAAAAAAAACTGTCTGAAAATTACTCTTTGCTTTGAGTAAAACAGGCTGTTTCAACTCCAGTTTTGTGAACATGAAAATCTCTAATTACATGATAATAGACTTTTAAGAAGCTTTTTTGAAGCAGCAGACACAAAACAAAAACACAGACCACAATCACACGACACAATGCAAGACAATATTTCAGAACAAACCCTTAAGTCCAAGTTATATGCATGTCTATTTCATTGTTTTCTTCCATTCCTATATCATTGTACAATTAATAAATCCGTGCTGAAACTGATGCAAACCGTATGCATTAAACTGCCACTACACCAATAGCTAAACAAGTGAGCTACACTTGTACCACTAGTACATAATTGGCATAAATTAATTGGTTGAATGGTGACATAAATGTTTAACTGTTTCGAGGCTTTTTACTTCATCAGGAATGTTTCTGTGTTGCTTGAAGCGTCAACAATATGACAGTATATCAATTGTATCACTCATGTTTTAGTTGACGTTTTAGGCAAATAGAAAAACCCAATTCAAGATCTTTGTATGTAAAGTTTGATAATATTATAGGTCATCACTCTATTCAAATCGATAATAGACTATCGCAAATGGAACATATCAAGTTCCAACTGCTGGAAAAATATATACAAATGTAAGACACATACAGACATGTAGTTTAAAGCTAATTGTAGCTTAGAAGGTTCTTCTTACTGTGCATGGGGGTAGCTGGTTCATCAAACGTTGAAATTCAACCATAATAAAAAATGCAGCCATATCTATGTTATACCAAAATACTTTATTTCATAAAACATTATTGTAATGTTAGGATATATAAATACACTTATCTGAACAAGAAATAAAACAAACCGTGTGGCATTTGAACAACACTAAATAACAGACGAAAACCACCAATAAAACATCATGAAGACCACAGGTGTGAAAACCATAATACAATGACGTTCCAGTATCGTAGGAAAATAAACGTTAATATATATTCACGAGAAGCAGCCAGGGGCCTTATTCACCAACGTTGTAAGTCTAAAACTCAAAGTTAGACTTTAAACCATCATTATTCATAATCACTGGCATTCCTTTGAAAGTAGATTTAAACTAGTGAAAATGTATCAGACTATTTGCTGTTACCCGTTGAACATTTATACCAATTTATACCAAAATCGGTAATTATAAAAACATGAAAGCAAATAGAACATTTGACAATGTTAAGTCTAAGTCTGAGTTTTAGACTTACAATGTCGGCCCCAGATGTCGGTCGGTTCATTGAAGGAGATAACAAATAATTGGGCATGGAAGGCATTGTGCAACAGAAATACTGCAGCAGCAGATCACGAAATGAACAAAATAAAACGGATGGCAACTCATAAATACAAAGTTTAAAGAGGCATTCCCTATAACTTTGATCGTTTAAATCGATACAGGAATATTATACATTAATAGGAATCATTATTGCTTAAACTCCTTTATTTTCAACAAAAAGCTCCCACTAATTACCGAGAAAAGAATGAATACATATTCCGTAACGAGCCAAAATAGTCACGAGTTGTTTCCCATTGACCACATAATAATTCATCATTATTATTGGTGATTTAAAAATATTTTTGACATTATATAGAGGATATTTGTTGATTTTGGTATAAGATCGAATTTTATTTCACCGAGTGATCACAGAAATCAGTATTTTCACGAGGTAGCCACGAGTGAAAATATAATTTTCTGTGATCACGAGTGAAATAAAATAAGATCTTTCACCAAAAATCAACAAATTTTCTGTTTATTATTAGCTTCAATTTCTCGTAAAATGGTACAGTAATTGGCTAAATTGGAAACAATACGTTGAAATTAGAACGTCACGACGTGACAACTATGACGTCACAATGACGTAACGCATATTTTGAACCCCGGCGCTGTTGACGTTGCGTTTCTTTTTCTACACGATACTGGAACCAGCTCCAAAACAGTGAAAATAACAAAACGATAATTCCACTGTTATTTGTCGTTGTTATTTTCACTGAAAATCACCATAATCCACTGAAAGCTAATAATAAAGAGACATATTTGCGCATACTTTCTTCTGACAAATTATTATATTTGCAAGTGCTTTGTACGTTTGATTATTTAATGTGGTAGGAGAGAAAAGTATGCCAGTTATAGGGAAAGCCTCTTTAACATAAAATATACAAAGACGTTATATAACCATGCAGCTTCATAGTTGAGTTTTACTTAAGCAGGTTTACTACTTAAAATTGCTTTCCAGTACTAGTACAATGTAATCATGTGCATCGGTACGGATTCAAAGGTTGCTAAGAATGTGTATATATTGTATTTACGTCATTTCTTGATATCCAACCGAGTTATCACTAAAGTTCTGAATTGCTTGTTGTAATAATCAGTCGAATATTTAGTCAAATACAACAATCAGCTGACTCAAACCACACTTGCATTTATTCTTATTCTATTGCACCCATTTGCGTTTCCATTTAGTAAACACATGTTATATTGTGTCCTATTGCACGTGTCCATTAGCAGAAAGAAAAAGTAATTTCCTAGCATGCAATGTTTCAAAGACCATAAACGTAACAGATCGGATTCAAGTTGTTCCACCACAAAGTTAACACATAAACAGAAACTGAATAATTGAAAAGTTTTGATTGGTGGACAAACAGGCTGTTCATTATACGTTGAAAGACAAAACTTTTCATTTGGTGAAAGTTCATCAACCGACCAGTACACATTTTTATATCATTATGTACGGATGCACTGATATTGGTGATGTTATTTGTTTTGGTTACATGCTGCCATGGTTGATATACGGGATAAAGCACTGTACTTCCTTAACAGTCTTTAAATCTTCTTCTGAAAGTTTTGGAAGTGTTGTCATTCAATTTTACCCGCAAAAACATACCACATATCATAGTTTTGGGTTTGCGATTGACGTGATTATTAATCTAGCCGCTAGGTGGACGCTTAAGATGTAAAATTATGCTCTGATATATCAACGTGACAAACCGTGAATGTCATATCCTCTGTGATTATTCCTCCTTGACATATCATACACAACAATTTTGTGTCGATGTTCACACTTGTATTTGAAAGCCGAGAGTAAATCAAAGGTACATGCTAAACTATTACTTTCGTTGACTTATTGTACAATGCGATTGCATGAAACTCGAATTGAAATGTAAGAAGTCAAAAATTTGTTAAAACACTAGAAATATTTTGCTCTTCGAATTGTGTGATGATTGGTACAGACTTTGTGTGCACCATCCTTATACCTATTAGGTTAAAGATACACAGGATATATGTAAAACATTAAAACCACTCATTACACCAAGTAGCAAGTACATGTAATTGCACTGCTTGACAGTGAAATTAAATATAACGTTAATAATAATGTATTTGATTATTAAATTTCATTCTTGAAAGCAGGATTGATTTTTGTGGTCATATTGTTGTTCAACAATTATAATAATTGCATTCATTTCCTCAGGCTGGCTTTGCTTTATGTTACCTAGTTAAATTAATATGATGTTTATAAGTACATCGTGCTATTTAAAAGTTTGTTTTGTCAATAACAATTCTCATACTCATGGACGAATGTTTATCACATATACAATAAGTTAAAAAATCAATGATCACTGAATTCCCGCAAAAAGTTAATTTGAATAAGCCTCGCCACTTCCCCCATCATTTAAACGCACAAAGTCACATTCATTTAGCCAAAATAAAGTCAAAGCGTTCACCCTTATTAATAAGGGCAGTTATATAAGAATTTGTACAAGAAAGAATTCAATACTTTGGATTTAGACTATTTTGGTCCATTTTCAGAACAAACAAAAATACAAAATGGAGATTTGAAAACTGATTTTCTGCCTTTTGATAGTCACAAAGCTTGTTTCTTCAGCCTTTTGAAGTTGCAACTCGGAGATGCCTCATTGTGGGAGCAGCAACTTGGACCTCCAACCTTTCGTCACCTAAAAGTTTGGCATTGTAACGTATGATTGCGGAAAGAATTGAGCTTGTTCCAGTTGATTGTCGCCTTCCTTGTCTGATTTTACATGAAATTGTTACAGGTTTTGCAAGTTATGCTCTCCTTTGACATGATTTTCTTGTAATGGTGTGCATTAGTTATTCATTGTGTACACTTCAGTGAAGTAATAATCTGCAATTAAATACCTTGAAGGTATTGGTACTGATTTCAAAACCATACATACTGTCATTTTGGAGGATACAGATGCTATGTACTGTGTTTGTCTCTTGTCTGGTTGCCAAAGCAATATGTCGCCGTCTCTGTATGCTTTTGAATTACATTTTAGCATTTAATTATAACTGATTGATGGATACTAATGGCTCTGTCTATGACAAACGATCGGCAAATATGAATGAACAATTCCTGAAAGAGCAGCATACAGAAAAAATGGTGAATTGGATATGATCAATCATACTTGACCTTTAATTAGTCCTTGGCTATAAACAATGCTATAATATTCCACAATTATAATAAAAATCTAATACTATTCGATTGTTAATATCGCCCACGGATGTCTGTACATTGGAGAATGTCGCTATTTTGACGTATAATAGTATATTGAGAAAACGCAACAAAGGCCGATTTATGCCATCTTATCTCGCACTAGGGCATTAAAACACAAATTAATGCAATTACCAGTACAATAGAAGACATTTGTACGGTCGTCTCTTAGCTATTGAAATTTTATTACAGATTAATCAACAATAATTAATTAGTATGCCTCTTTTTAGATGTTTAGTTACGGTACATACATAGTCATATCTATCGTATAATACACGAATATCCAATTTTGGTGGAAGTTCCAAATAGTAATACACACTCATTATAACAGATCATAACATGCACTGCTGTGGATTTGACAACATTCTGTTAGAGTCACGTTCAAATGATGTCGTAAGTGCATTCGTACTGTGTATACATAGAGAGTGTACATTGAAGTCAATCAAGCTTAAATCACTTGATAAAATTTGTGAAATATGCAATCTGATTGGATGATGTAAAGTTCACATGAACATGAACCCATACAGAGTGTGTTCAGATCATTGATCAATGTAAAGTAGTGGAATGTAGTATATGTCTAATTTAAATGTGATTGGCTGAATATATCAGACGGGAAAACTGGCTACCGAGTATAAACAAGTGACAAAGCTCTGTAGGCCGCGTACACCAAGATGGAACGCAGCTCCATCACAACACTGTGTTCTACAAACTAACAGAAGCCTAATTAAAATGCAAATATATCATTTGTCTGTGAGGCTTATTTCCATCTTTACGCAATACAGTCATTTTGCATTACTGTCATGACATCTTAGAAAATAATTGACGTTTCTTTGGATTACTTGAGCACTTCCTTGTATAGTAAGACATGTGGATATCTGAATAGGTATATTCAAATAGTATTAACCTCTTTATAGTGATGTTTGATGAACCCGATACTAGTTTGGGCCCTTATTGACAATTCACTGGCTTAGAATGAGTAGTTGTAAGTACAAAATCAATATTTTTCAGAAAACAAGAAGACTCTGTCCGAAAATTAATACTTCGTTATCATAATGTTAAACAATCTGTTTCAACTTCAGTTTTGTTCATAAAAAGCGCCTTTTAATGCAGATTTCAAATATTATCAATTTTGTATAGTCGTAAAAAAGGTATGAGAACATCAGACAGTAAGTAGTACTTGCGATATTCTCATTCTTAGCCAGTGAATTGCCCTAGTCCTTAGCAAGATGGAATCCTTTCTGTAAACCGCATTGTTGTGTGCATTTTCCACTTAATGTCATTGCTGACATAAACGCAATAAAGATTTTTTTCAATGAAGAAAAGAGTGTTTCTATCGACATTTAATAGCATGATCAAGTATACTCGTATATGTATATACTTATGTATGTACGTGTTAGTGTTTTTTACATTCTGACGGTGTCACGCCGGTAAATAAGCAGTGGAACATTTACTAAGATTATTAATATCAAACAGTTTTAGCAAAAACATAGTTCTCGTTGATTGCGCTGTTTAAGAGAAATTTGTTGTTCATAAAAGTGTGTTTGCCATCCTTGTTTTTCATAGGAATATATTAAACAACCTTATTTCGATCGCTTGTTCAGTTTTATGCCCAATCTTTGATGAGGGGTATGGCTGCTTTGAAAATATCGGTCAGCCGACCAAATGGTTTCCATTTTGCTTTGCTCTATGATCTTTCAATCTTAACGTGGATGTTAGCAAGGCAACAAGTGGTGCCTCCTATAGATTATGTGAGAGGTCAAGGTTACTTTGACCTTAAATAGTTTAAATAGCCATTGAGGCATACTTTCAGTACATGCTTTACAATCATCGTTTGTTTATGTTTGTCCTTGTTACGTGTGTTCTTGTGTCTGCCGTTTGTAGACTTCTATTTCTGTTGGATGACGCCCTTGTTAATTATTAATAACAATAAGAAAGAGAAAACCATAAAATCACGAAATGATTTATTGGAGGGTGTAAGGTGGTACAAATATAAGAATCCAATTATTCTGACCTACAACTTAAGCTAATGACATATGAATATCTACATTATACAACCGTCAATGATTGTACACTAATGAAGCGAATCTCCAGTTTCGTATATACTTCAATAGTTAAAAACAGATCATATTATTATACCACTTGATCAATTCGAGCTAGATTCATTAATAACTTCATTACCCGCGATACCATACAGCAGCCTATTCTCATCACTGCGAACAAAAAGTTACAATTCTACTTCAAAAAATAAAAAAGGCAAAAACGTTACTTTCATCAAATTAATTACCACAAAGCTTCGGTGCTACTTTCGGATAATTAAATTCGATGCTGTCATTTTCATTAATTATTAAATAGTACAGGTAGTTATGATAAGTGATAGCGATTGTCTTATAATGATATAAGTAAGTTAAAATGGCAATGTTTCCCCCCAAGTCAGAGATCGTTGGCAAACTAAGCAGGGACAAAAACCGAAATACTATGCACTTACGACAATCACATTCGGTCGTAATCAAACAATAAATGTATAGTGTAATACAACGATCTAATGATATATACGAGGGGTGTTCCAGAAATAATAGGACTTTTCTCATAACTTTTTACTCAACGCTTACATTTTTATGAAAATTGTCTCATATGCTTAACAATGTATGCTCTATATACTGGTAGTAACATAAATTATTTGTTGCTGATGATGCTCCTACAATGCGTTGTCATAGAAACCATGTAACGCCAAGGCGGGTCACACTACAATTTGTCTATACCATCCTTATTAAAAATGTGAATATCTCAATAACCACTGGATAAATATTAACGCCTAATTGTACGTCATTACGTGGATGACTTTGACATGCGCATGCAAACTTTCGAAGAAATCGGTCTATGTTTGTTACCATAAGTCAGTAATCATGGGTATGCATCTAAGCGCGTAATGGATGAAAATGACGTCAACGCCAATAAACAGAAACCGCGCGATTGTCAAATAATGGCATACATTTGGAAAACCAACAGTGCTAACCAATAAAATAATGAAATGCATGTTATGTAGTGGCATTAAGCAGCCACTTGTGTTCTGTTGGCTAATATTGTTAACACATCGCTGATTTATAAACTTACAAATAAGCACAGGTGAGGTCATTGAGAATTAAGTTGACGTTAATAGCCCTGTTTGTACCCTGATAGACGCTCCATGGTTTGAGCAATTTCAAACATCATTGCAAGACATTTTTTGTGAACCGGGTTACGGAAACACATTTAAACAATCAGGATAGTGTTATTAGATCTGTTTAGAAAGTCAGGATGACTATAAATAAAATGATTACATGTGTCTTTATGTTGAAATAATGTGCTCGAAATGCGACGTCATAATAACGTTACGGTGCGACCCGCCTCCTTGATACATATCATACTTAATGTTTAATATATTTCTTATTTTTCATTCAATTTCTTCGATATTTCGCATATTTGTCAGTGAAAGATCAAAATTTAATTATATTCCATTAGTTTTCTTAACTTCTGATTTGCCTTGCTGCTATGAAAAAAGTCCTATTAATTGTGGAACACCCCACGTATGTCATGGAAAACTAAGGAATTATTTAATTTAGACTTAAATTCGGTGTGTTTAAGAAAATAATTCTGGAAGCTTTGTGGTCATCAATCCATGTGCTTTTGTTTAAAATATTGTGTCATCAACACTTTCTCCTTTCATTATCAGTGATTCGTTTTGTATGAAAAACTGTATTTCTAATAGTTCAGTAGCTCCCGCTTCTGTGACATCATGTGAGGGATTCTGTATTCCGCCGGTGGAACAAATTATTCTTGGTCCAACGGTTACACCATTTTGTCGTATTCTATTATTCGGTTTACGAACTCCAATCGGCGTACATTCGTCGTCGTCTTCACGGTATTCGACCGCTGGTGTGTCGTTGTTGTCGCTGGCTTTTTCCCAGTTCACAAAGGGTGTCGTATGTTTTGAATGAATAATATTACGACTCGGAATCGGCTCATGATCCGAAAATCGGACTATTCTTCGATTCTGGGTTGTGTAAATATTGCCGGAACTACCATTTTCCAGTTTACTAAATTTTCGAGACCGGAAGTGTAAAGGCACGTGACCATTGTCACAACTAGTTTCCGTTTTAGTAAATATGTCCTTCTTTCGTGTTCCACAATTACAGAATATGCTAAGGCACACTCGTCTAAACTTGGTACTCATTGCAGAGTAAAGAATAAAGTTTGTCGATGAATTGATCAGTATAAGTAGATTTACAATATTCCCCGCTATTCGAAGATTATTTTTGGCTTCATTTGTTAACTTAGTCGGAACGTATTCCAGATAGATTTTATACAGCATTACTGCCGCATTCGGAAACTGACAAATCAGGAATACGACCACAACCCCTATAAGCATCACCGTGATTCGATTTTGTTCCTTCTGACGACGGTTTTTGTCTTGCGTGATTGATGTGTAAGCCATTTGTTTACGGATGTGCATGGCGGAGATAACAGCCCGTACCAGCAGTCCGTTAAACGTCGACAATAGAATTACCGGCAGAAATGTAAATGTAAAAACAATGAAATTATAATAACCGATTTGGTAGACATCTGTGTTGTACATTTCAGTGTCCACGAACACATAATTGGTCGCATTGTCTTCAGTAACCTCAATCAGTCTCATTTCAAAGAATTCTGGAATCGTGCATGATACTGCAAATACGATTACACCACATGTTATAAGCCGCGCACGTTGTGGTGTACATATAGCCCGACCTCTCATTGGGTAACACACGGCCACAAGACGCTCCAGTGAAAACGTCACTGTCAAACAAACAGAAACATTGCTGCAAATATCTGCAAGAGTTTTACCGTAATAATACCAGTATGTATACATCTCCTCTCGCTTTACCATGTCGTAATGGTTCAAACTGAGAGTAAAGCTAAACACCACATACAACAAGTCGAACACCGCCAAAGCTGTTAGATAACAGTTGGTTGATGATAGCATAGCACGGTTTGTTAATACACATATACTGATTATATTTCCAAATAATCCAATTGACGTCACGATGGGTACCAATACTCTCTGAACAACAAATCTAGTTGTCATCAAGGCGTCAATATTGCCAGAAACGAGTACACTCTGATTGCCTGTTGAATAATTATAAGACATCAAATCAGAACGAACAGCTTTACTCGACAGATTAGTTTCCATGTTGATATGCAAGTTTGAAGACGTTATTGGCTTAATCAAGCCACATCACCCCTTCTCTTTCGATGCGTTGTATCAAATCTGAAAAAAGAAAATGATTATGGTTAACATGACGCATCCCATTTGATAAAAAAACACGAGTTATCATAGGCAGGCAATTATGCTAGGTTCTTTCTCTTGGTAATTTTATTGTCTTCTATAATTTCGTAGCTTCTGTTCCATGAGATCATTGGTTTGTTTTACAATTTAAAATTATAATTGTTTACCTCCATAATACAATTTA
Organism: Spisula subtruncata; assembly: GCA_963678985.1. Lineage (NCBI taxonomy): Eukaryota > Metazoa > Mollusca > Bivalvia > Venerida > Mactridae > Spisula > Spisula subtruncata. The sequence continues at coordinate 31,483,977 of OY787676.1, forward strand.
ACCTGAAATCAAGCAGTAGGGCATTGTGTTTCTCGATGAAGATGTTTTTGCTACCAGCAGTTCAATACAATCCTACAATCCTTTACGCACGTTTACCATAATAATAAAAGACGCAATAAGAGGTTTGTAATATTTTTGTATTTGTATGCAGGTTGAACAATTGAAATAATCTTCTTACATACAATCTTACATACAATCTTTAATTAAACCAATACAATTGTGATTAATGGCACAAAATCTTACAGTAAATAAGAATGTCATGACATGACCGATAATGACTTTTTTGTATAAAGTTTCACCTTTTAAAAAAAACATATCGATAAAAATGCTCAAGAAATAAAAATTAGTTTTGCTAAACGGATTGCTTCTTTCTTCAATCTGCATGCCCGTTGGTATAATACATATCAACACATTTTAGAAAATAGCTGAACACTTATGAAAGATTGGTTTTGTAAAAAACATTGACAGCGACGTTCTATTTGTATCGACCGTTCGTAATAAAACAATGGTGAAGAACCATTGTACTGCCAAATAAATTCAATTTAAAATCATGGGATTCTGATTCTTAATTTAGAATGGTTAACTATGCCGAAAAAACTCCGACTACATGAAGGTTTTAAGTTAATTTGCCATCAACATGATTATTATTATTACAAAATACTCCTAATTTGCGGGGAGTTGTAAGTGCTGACGTTTGATCTCATGCACGAAACGCAATTAAAATACAATACCAAAGTACACACTGTACTATTGACCTATAAAGGTGTCTCTAGAGAACCAAAACAAAATTTATGGTGTAGATGTGTGTATTCAGAATGATCTATAACCTTAAACCATTTGTTTGAGAACCATCCTAAACTTCCACGGTAAGTCAGCATTATGTGTGAAAAGATATTGAAGAACATGCTATAGTAAAATTACGAGAGTAAATTAATGAATTATGTCAGTAATAAAGCCAATATAATGCATATATGTAAATGTAGTACACAATTGGATCTTGCAGAACATATTGAACCAAATGAACATTAGAATTCGATTACACAATAATATTAAGACATCGACGATCCAAATGTGTGTACTAATTAAACCCTGTCAACCCTTTTCTGACTGTGGAATCTACATTTAATATTGAGCGATACATATTCGTAGTTGTGAGTTCTTGAGGAGGCATTTAAATATACTATCTGCGAATATTTTAGCATGTAGACGTAGAACATATCACGTGAACCTCTCTGTTTCATTTCTTCAGTTCTTCGATCAAATTTTCAGCATATGAGAATATGTTCATTTTTCCCATTAAGTGGTTTTCTATCATCTTTCCTATATCATATTTCAATTTTTTAAGTTTTACGTTGGAAATTGATCGAGCTGTTGGCTGACATTTATTTATAGTTTTATTTCGTATTCTACCAGTAACTATGGAAACACAAGTTTATGTCTGCTTTCTGTCTACGGTATTATGTCGTTTTGAACACTTGCTCATGTTCCTTCATTTCCTGCAACAGATTGAAATTATTTTATTTAATGTTATATGTGGGTTATAAATCACGTTTAAAAATTTAATGTGTTTCTATTATGAGAATGCAAAATTAGTCACATAGTGTTTAGACAACTACGCCTTCCGTAATAATTGTATTCCCTAATATATATACAGACACCTATGACTTTCCCGTTGATGGATAATGACCTGTCTTGACTTTATTTGAAATATCAATGCTTAAAGCACTATCGCTAGTTTAAAACATGATCAATTCTTTAAAACAAGATATGAGGACTAATGAAGGGTGTTTAATTTGTTTCGAAAAGCTGAATTATTGACTCTATTCAATGTTTTCGATATTGCACATGTAATGCCTATAAACATTCCACAATATGATATACTTCATAATAAAACAAGATATATTGTATGAACCGTTTATATCCCATGGATATAGGTGGGCTATTGCTTGTAATACGATACTACTATAAGATATAGACATACCACAACGTAATCAGAAATCGCTGCAAAATCAAGTTGTAGCAATGCTAGATAGTATTCATTAAAAAGCTAATAATTGCCCTGGACGATTTGTCGCAATGATTGAGGATAAGATGATATTTGTCTGATCAAATGTATAACAAAATGTTTCCTTCATAATCGGCAATATAATTACACCGTGAAATACAACAATCAATTGATACAGTTTTAGTATTAAAGACGGCAATAGGAAAGTTAATAAAGTGGTAAAGCGATAACGACAACTTATGTATGATCATGAATTACTTTTCATTCTATCTTTAAACCAGGCTTAATCAGACATGGTTGTCCATGCGTAGTCTCATATTTTGATTTTTGTCCCTTTTCTAAAAAAAGCCATATTGATACAAATGTTATAGAAATGCAAAGTCTTGTATTGCTAAGTAGGTTGATTCTACATCAAAAATGTATGCGGGCTAGTATAATACATGTATATCAACTATCTTAGAAAACACTTCAAAACAATTGAATGCGACGTATTATTTGTATCGACCAAACGTAATAAAACAATTGTTATAAGAGTTATTGCACTAAATTTAAATTTAGAATTATGGGATTCAGATTCTTCATTTCCAATGGATAAAGGTGCCGAAAAATCATCTAAATTCCGTGTGCATTAAGTTGTTTAGCTAATTTACCGTCAACATGATGATTGTTTTTACAAAATAATCCTAAATTGTAGGGAGTGGCTTTGCTGCTGACGTGTAAGCTCATACGCGAAACACAATCATAACACAATACCAAACACAGTACATGGAACTATAAAGTTGTTCTCTAGAAACCTGAAAAAAGTTCACAGTCAAATTAATGATGTGTGTAAGAATGGCCTCTAACATTATATCATTAGTTAATGAATCGTCATTAACTTATAAGACATGTCGGCATCTTTCGGGCAAAACGATTAAAAATGCATTGATTAGTATCATTGCGTACGTAATATAATAAATTTAAATGTATTTGTAATGAAGCCAAGATAAAACATAGAGGTATATGTAGTAAACAATTTTCAAATTGGATTAAACATATCAATCAAGACATCGACGACCTCAATGTGTGTACTAATTAAACCATGCCAACCCATCTCAGAGTGAGGAATCTTCATTGTATATAGGGCCATCCATATAGGTAGTTGTGAGTAATAGATGAGGCATTTATACGAGGCAAACATATCGTGACGTTCCGTTGACGTGCCCCGCATACCGTACCCCTATATATCCCCGGAAGCTGCAGAATTTGATCCAAATATGATACGGCTTTGAAATTTCACATACTCATGCGGTAAATATTATTTGCACTCCACACAAAATTATTTGTTTGTATGATGAATGGTATGGAACGTACAGTACACGCAAGGTGGGTTTTCTAAATTCCACCGTCACGGTGGCGGCGACTCGAGGTGACAACGCAAAATTTGTCACCGTGAACCCACCCAAAAACACCCAGACTGTTAATTAAGGTGGACGGTCGCGGTGACAATTTCGACTGTGACATCACAGTGTAAACGCGGTGAATACACGGTGGCCCGTGACAACACGGTGTGTTGTGGTGGTGTTAGTCTTTATAATTTGTTTGTATGCATTCTACGATTATTTTCATACTATTTGTACGCAATTTTCGTTTTCATTTTCAGAATTAATAGAAACGTGTTGTTTTTAATTAATAAAGCAAAACTTGTTATAAAATAAATCCTAAATACATCACTAATAGTTCTATTAAGTTATGCCATTGTATCGGCTTTTGATATACATGTACGCTACAAAACGCATTCGTGTTAGTTCAAAACACATCAGTGCACACATGTACATTAAGTTGTGTAGATTCATTTGTCTCTGTTTACTAGTATTACTAGTATATGGTTAACGCGACATTATTTCCTGCTCCGCGCGATGTAGAGTTACAAATATTCATACATTGTACTATAATTAATGCTACGGTCACAATGCTCGTACGGATTTACCAACTCGTGCTAGTCTAAAATAGTTTAACCCAAACGTTATTTGTACGACGTACGTTCTAAGCATCTGTTCACAGCTCGTACGGATCTTGCACATGTTGTACAGAATATATAGTGTCCACCAGATCGCCGAGTCCTCTACGAGTTCAGTTGTGAAAATCCGTACGATGCTCGTACGAGCCTGGATATCCTTACGGGCTCCGTACGGACTTTGTGCGAGTTCAATAAAACCTACTCGTACGGAGCTCGTAGGGCAATTGTGACTAGGGTATTCATGTATTAGGAAAAAGCCAACGCGGGCGACTTAAAAAACACACGCTATTTTTGTTTTTGCGATATCGAACGATCTTACGTGACGGAACTATAATATATTGTCAAGTAAAGCAGTCGTTATTTGTTTTGCTTTTTGTATTCAATCTAATAAAATTAATGGCATTTAGAATGTCAAAGCACGTTGTCATTTTATTTTTCAATGATATTGAAATCCAATATAAAGTGAGCGAACACCCGCGGCTTAAAAGTCCGTAAATAATTATCATATACGTTTATACTATCGACTCCACGAATTACAAATTAATACATTAATGGGTCATTAATTATTATATATATGTACAAGTGTGGCATTAAATGCAAACATACTTCAAACATAAAGAATCAGTAAGCTCCTCCCACATAATATACAGTCATAAAGCCCATTAGTGCATATCTAATTAGCTCCTCCCACAAGTGACATTATGCAATATTATCTTTGCCGTTTTTAATTAGCCCCTCCCTATTATGTAACATTACATAATCCTAGTATGATCTATATTTTATAAAATATAGTACATTTATTTACTCTCCGAATTCCCGTGTAGTTAGCACAGTTTGATAACGCAATCAAGATAAGATCGGTCAGATTAAAACTGACACATGTACATCACCAAATAAAGTAGGATATGATCATGGTTGTCTTGAATACTTGTTAATTAAAGTTCAAATACGGCAGAATTTCTTGATTTAACTATAGTACCAAATTTCCATATATGTCTTATAAAAGACATGGCGTACTTGTGTGGAACTGTTCTTCCTCAGTGTAAGTAAATTTGATTGTATCGGATTAAATTCGTGATCAGTGCCAGCAATGACTTTAATGTGGCATGTTCTAAGCATTACATGTGTTGCCTTCCCTTCAATATGTAAGAAACAAAACGACCACATACTTACTAGTATATGGACATTACTGACTTCAACCACCGGGCGTGCTATTCGCTACAAACGCCGCAGTTTCAGGGAGTATAATATTATATTAGATCATTTCACGCGACTTTTACGCTTGACACGTGTGTGTACACATGTAATTGATTTTTAAAAATCTATATAATTATGTTATATTATTATAATTATGAATTATGTTGAATGTTTACAAGAACCTCTATTTTAATTAATTTGTTAAGTTTTCTGCTGAGCGTCTTTCGCTACTGATGTTAATATAGGAATGTCTATTCTTACGAAATTTTACGCGCAACAGTCAGTATTTCGTACATATATAGTTATTATTCTGTTAGTTTTTGTAACAGACCATAAGCAAAGTATTAAAAAAATGCGCAAGAAAGGGCTTTAGCTGCATTTTGGCAGTTCTTACGGAACGACTCGTAGTTGGTAGTTTATGCCGTTAATAGTAAAGGATTGATAAAGTAACCATAAGTTACTGAATTCCTAAACTAAGAAAGAAATATTCTAATTCTAGCCAGGAAATTTCATAAGGCAAATCTGAAAAAAAAGGTTGTAGATCTGGTAACGATACGTTACAGACATTTTCCATAATTCTTGAATGCCGAGTTAATCCGATTTTATCATTTTCAATTATTGGTCAAAATTCCAATGAGACAGAGTATTAACTAAATCTATCAGTACGTTTTTTTCAACGTCACATAAGGAACCAGTCAGTTGGACACACAGCCACCACTGGGGATCATCGGGTAATAGACGGGGAGACGGCCGTATTAAACCTTCCAGCTTCCCCGCAGGACCGGTGAAATGTTGGGAGTTTTTTCTGCGAACTAATACCCCGGGGAATTTACACGAACCCTAGTCATTTTCAAAAAGGATCACAATATGATAAACGACAACAACAAAGTTCATGGCTTATTACGAATATGCCGTTATGCGTATCACGTGACCGTAAAATTGGCTGTTGCAAGTATCAAGTCTTCTAACTTGATATTTCATACAAAACTACAAATATGTTACATAGAACTTATGAACAAAACTTTTTTAACTCATATCTGATGTTGCTGAAATTTCAGTGTGTATAAGATTTTTTTCTATCGCAAACTAGCTATAATCGTTAATATATTACGGAAGTAGTTTACCAACATTGGAATTCGCTACATACATGTGCAACATATAATCTTGCTTGTATTGTGAGAAAGGCACGATGCAAGTACTGGGTAAGGACACGTTTCGATATATTTGTTAGAATACTGTATGCGACCATGTGCGTTTTTCCATACGGTATTTTCAATTGAAGTGGACAGAACAACACTAACAAAGAATTTATCTTAAGCAGTTCGCTACAAAGCTCTAGTTTTTAGATATATCCAGCGTATAGTATTCTTGCAATAATTACTCATAAAGCAAATCGATACCCAATCAAAACACGAAATTATAAAATCTAAATAATTGGCATTGATTTCAACTTTGCGTAATTATTTTTCATTGCCGTTATGATCTTCTTGTTAGGGTACATAGCGGGAGATGGATACGTGTATCTAGGTTCGTACTAGGAAGAATTATGCATACATACCGCTTTAGAATTATTCCACAATAATACGTACTAAACATCAAATGGGCCAGATAAATTTATACTATATCAGATTGTAACTGATTGTAATCCCGCTTTTGGCATGTTACAACCCCCGGTATGTGCATACTGTACACAAAAATGTATGACACTTCTGAAGATCGACAGGAACAATGTAATTCTAACCGGGGATGATTTCAAAATGAACGATAGAAAATTATCAAATACTAATTTGTACTGTTACATAAAACTAACAAGTGCGTGAAATGCACACTTTTATTCACTATTTAATTATTTTAAGTAAACAATGACATTTTCCACTTTTGTATGAGCTTTTTTTATCTTATTATTTATATTATTAAATTCTGTTATGTTTGTCCACCATAAACAATTAAAATGGGGAATAATTGATACATTGGTGAAAATATAAATTCGCATCAATTCATCCACGGTGACTGTCTAATTGTACATAATTAACAGGAAACTCCCCGCTGAGATGACAATATGCGATTTTTATCTAGATAATGTACCGATCAGAATTTCAATATAAATATACAGCCCTCCCGTTGTGTAATCTACATGTGTTTGTGATAGTTATATAGATCAGGAACAATGTAATTCTAACTAGACTGTTCCTGACGCTGTATATAAACCCCGTGGAGATATCTTTTATGATTGTGCTTTATATTTGACCCACTGTTAAAAAATAGCGCATGCATCACGGTGTATACCCGTATCGGCACCCTCTCTGTGCAAAACGCTGTATCGGCACCCTCTCTGTGCTGGCACCGGACTTTCTCTGTGCAAAACAATGCTTTCTGGGGACAAAAGTCGACACGAGAGGTAAGAAAATCATTGTTTTTGCCAAAAATACAGATTTTTGCTTAAAAAGCGATAGCCCACGGAACAACCCAATGCTTAAACAATGTCCTCATGTTGTTCCATTTGTTATATCAGTTGCCACAAGTTAAGACTAAGATGGAATGTTGACCAAGGGTACTTGTTAGAATGAACACGGAGTTCTGTTTTGGACAGTTAAATGCGATTTTTCATCAATATACGAAATATCTCGCACCTAAGATGGAAAGTCCTTGAACCAATATGGCCTTTAAATACTTTTTGTGTGGTTATTTTCATCAAATTACGTTAAAAACAGCCTACTTTCGGTTAAGTTGTGGCACCGGCACCCTCTCTGTTCAGGCACCGGCACCCTCTCTGTGCGTTGCAGCTTACTGGCACCGGCACCCTCTCTGTGCTCACAATTATCAAAGCGCTAATAAGCGCTGAATGAACAGTCTGGTTCCCGCGGTCAGACAACTATATTGTCAGTTACAAAGGCTGTGACACACACACTGAGCGTGATATTTGCATTTATGGAAGAATCGAAGATTATTAGTAGTCAAAGCCCTAGATAATCGCAGTATTGAATATAGTCAAACACAAATCATGTACATGTATAAAGTATGTTGTTGTGCTAAATACAATAAGCAAAATATGCACGTTAACAAAATATGTGTCCATTTCGATGACGGGATAAAATAATAGCATCTTCATATTTATAACTAAATCATGTGCGTTTTAGCAGAAGCAGACGTATGTGAACAATAGTATTGCCTTAATGTACACCCATGTACAAATATGACATTCCCCACCTACGTTTTGTATGCAAAAAAATCAAATTATATTATATCAATTTTATTCGTTACTATTATACTGCACTTAATGTATTCTTTTAACTGTGTAGGATGTTTCATTTCTTTTTCAGCTCTCTGTAGCGTGAACGGAAATCAAACTTATGGCTCCATCAAGCAAAAAGACGCAGATCAGCAGAAAACCAGAACCATGTTCGGTCACCTGATCATTCTTGAACACCAGTCCACATACTCGGTAATGGTGATCATTCCATACGTGCAACTAATCGATCATGGACGCCATCATATTTTGCAGATTATTAATAAAATGGAAATAATGAAGTTTGTGAAGACATTATATCGACTCTTTCACGGTAAAGCACTGTGGTTTATGTGGATTTGAGAGAAGTCATCTGAACCGAATATGACAAGACTCTGACTGAATTTGAAGGACTTGAAATTGTATATCAGTACCATATCATATAAACGAGCCAACTTCTGGTTATCAAAATGTGTTGTATATTCAATATGTATTGTAAAGTATCACAATAAGTCTTACTTTGATTAATGCATATGATGTACGTATAATAACTAGCCTTAATCAGTGCTGTCATTGGATTGCTGTATGTGTATGAATATTGTTCACATGGCAAATGGAGGATACTGAGAGGGCGTGTGTTAATTTTTAAATAATAGACATAACTTCGATAATAAATTTTTAACACTCATTGAGTATCTTCATTTTCACCCGATAAAATAAGACAAAATACGATACAGTTTAAACAGTCTTTTTATGCTATACCGGAACAACAACAACGTTAACTTATCAATCTAGAACATGTTAACAAACGGTGTATTAGCAAGTGTTAATTTCACACCCATGTATAGCTGTTGAAATACAATATATCAAATTTAGATCTATCTTTTGTTTTGAATTTTATTACGTATTTCGTATGAAGTGCCTTTTATGTACATTCTTATCAAATATTTTTTTAGTTCTAAACATACCTAACGCCATGCCTTTGTGTCATTTTCTATTGGCTAATCAAATAGCAGGATACTATATTCTAAGTAATTTAGAAGTTTTAATTAATACAAATGACTTGTTACGCTTGCACCGCCCGGTGCAATCATTAAACATAATCTGACATATTCAAACAGTTTTATAATATAGCATCCTACTTTGATTGACAATTTGATTTACCCACTAACACCTGACACATCTAAAGGGGCAACCTATAAAGTATGGTGTTTATTATATAACAACCACAAATAGACCTTTAGTATCATTGGTTGAAAATGTAGAACACATTATAAATGTGATAATTATATGAATAACTGATTCGGTTGACAATCGTGAATATACATTCTATAAGGTACGTTCAAATTATGTTAAAATATTTCAAGATCATTTAAGTCACTTCTGTTATTAAATCCCTTTCCATGTGCATCACAGAAGACGGCAAATGTAGACTTATGTGTATTATTTACATGTCGTGTCAGTCCGAGTGTTTAGCTATACCGTTTCTGACATGTTCCACAGACATTTTAGATGTGTATAAAGCTATGCATTGATAAATTATACTTTTCCACTTCACACATATGACACTCCCATTCACGCATGTCTTTGCACATGTCTTTTCAAAGAACTTTTTCTACCAAATAATTTATCACAAAATGTACATTTTAGTACAGTTTTCACTGTCATTTCACCACAGACGACCCCATTAACATTAACACTTAAGTCCTCATGTTTGTTCTCGTTTGAAACAGTCCCGTGGCATTGGGTACTAAATGTTGGCGTCCATGATCGATAAGTTGGTCAGATGGAAGGATCACCCATGCTTTCATGTTGCGTATGTGGACTGTGTTTTGGTGCCCAAGAATGCTCCGTTGACCAAACCAGGGTCTGGTTTTCTGCTGATCTGCGTGGTTTTGCTTGATGGGTTTGGTTTCCGTTTACGCTTCAGAGAGCTAAAAAAGAAATGAAAAATCCTATGCAGTATAAAACAAATACGTTGGGTGCAGAAATAGTAACGAACAAAATTGATATATTTGATTTTTTTGGCAAACAAAAAATAGGTGGGGAATGTCAATTTAGTTATAAATACACGTATAAAGATGCTACACTCAAAATAGTTTTCAAAATCATTTCATCCCGTCATCGAAATGGACACATATTTTGTTAACGTGCATATTTTGCTTATTATATTTAGCACAACAACATACTTTATACATGTACATGATTTGTGTTTGTTTATATTGAATACTGCGATTATCTAGGGCTTTGACTACTAATAATCTTCGATTCTTCCATAAATGCAAATATCACGCTCAGTGTGTGTGTCACAGCCTTTGTAACTGACAATATAGTTGTCTGACCACGGGAACCAGACTGTTCTTTCAGCGCTTATTAGCGCTTTGATAATTGTGAGCACAGAGAGGGTGCCGGTGCCAGTAAGCTGCAATGCACAGAGAGGGTGCCGGTGCCAGAACAGAGAGGGTGCCGGTGCCAAAACTAAACCGAAAGTAGGTTGTTTTTAACGTAATTTGATGAAAATAACCATATAAAAAGCATTTAAAGGCCAGATTGGTTAAGGGACTTTCTATCTGAGGTGCGAGATATTTCCTACATTGACGAGAAATGGCGTTTTATTGTCAAAAACAGGACTCCGTGTTCATTTGAACAAGTACCCTCGGCAACATTCCAGCTTAGTCTGAACTTGTGGCAACTGATATAACAAATGGAACACTATGAGGACAATGGTTAATCATTGGGTTGTTCCGTGGGCTATCGTTTTATAAGCACAAATCTGCATTTTTGGCAAAAACAATGATTTTCTTACCTCTCACGTCGACTGGTCTCCGTCGAAAGCATTGTTTTGCACAGAGAAAGTCCGGTGCCAGCACAGAGAGGGTGCCGATACAGCGTTTTGCACAGAGAGGGTGACGATACGGGTATACACCGTGTGCATTTCATGAAAGTTAAAATTCCAATTTATAGCATAGTTATCACGTATAGATTGTCAACACGGCTTCTGTGATGTACTGATTATACAAAATGACACGTGTTACAATAAGGGGTACAATATGCGGTTACTGTTATATAACGCTTGATATATATCTTAATCAAATGTATGTTCGGTCTGTGTTATTGTGAAACATGTATAAAACCCCGTCTGGTCCCATCATTCGATGCTTATTTTGCGTTTTCAGTGTTAAAAGATATAAAGAATCTCTGCCATAACCCTGAAAACTGATACTGAGGTAGTGACAAAAATATACATACTTTATTCATTACAGATACACCCAATACTAATATACATTTTCAGTATAATATTAAAAAGGAGAAATTGGTGTCCAATTAAACGGACTTACAAACTATCTTAAACATAAAATCAATTATTACTATTATAAGTACGGAGATTTTGACTTGATCTCGACATCTATGCATGCATACACTTAAACGAATTTCTAATTGGCCACCCAATGAAATATTATATTATGCGATATTTTCAGTCAATATTTCTAAAATTGTGGTTATTTTCATTCCATGCACTTATCTATCGATTTCATGAAATAAATTACGCATGCATGTATAAAATCATCCATGCGAAACAGATAGTGCAAAATGGCGTATGTGCACGTGGTTCACGTGCCCGACATGTCTGGTTTTTGAAATCAGTCAAAATGTATTCTCTGTCAATTGGTTTAATAAAAGGTATTAATACTGGCGAGAAAAAAGTAATAGGGGTGCGCTGAGGCCGTTAGAATGACGAGTATCAGTACCAAAATCGAGACCTGTACGTCAAAACGTCTCTTTGTAAAAGGCGATATTTATAATAACGTGGGGTTTAGCTCGAATTACTGCGAGAAACATATTTTCTATCAATAAAATTGGACAGTATCGGGGTTTCGATTATTTATATTCTGCTTAAAGCATTTTTTTAAAACTAATTTATAAAAACACGTGGCCAATCAGAAATTCGTTCAATGTATGCATGCATCTGACGTCATGAGCGCGTTCCACATGGCTCATGTTCACAAAATATTGTGTTTAAAGAAAAGTCGATGTACAGGGAACAAATTTATACCAAATACGATACTATTCCAAGCTATGCACGATGCCAACGTGTAAAAAAGCAATTTCGCACCAACCGCTACGCATGGATGATTTTGTATATGAATACGCAACTTCTTTCCAGAAATAGGTAAGTTAGTGCGTGGAATGAACAAATAACACAGCCTAAGATTTATTGATATAATTGATTAGATGATATACTATTTTTTAGGGTGGCCAATTAGAAATTCGTTTAAGTGTACATATTACAAAAACCAGGCATGGAATATTTGTATAGGTTATAGATGATATACTAGTATTAGAATTCATAATTGTGCTCCACTTGATTTAATGTGTTCATAATTATAATATGTTATATATAACTGGCGTATGCTGCGGTCACATTTCCCTACGAGCTCCGTACGAGTTGATTTTGCTGAACTCGCAATTTACTATTGAAATTAGATTTTCTATGTAACTATCAGCGATCAGTTTTAACGTAAGTTGCCCTTGGTGTCACACCGGTGAATTTTCTGCCATTGAAATTAATGCAAAATGACCCAAATTCGCATCTCTCCCTCCGTTTCACTGACATTCCGGGTGATTTTCTGAGGCTGTTTCCATAAAAAGCAATCCCTGTTATCCAAAATAAGCTGGAGAAAATGGCATGTCGATAGTTTCGTTTTCGAGCTACTGCAGGGATTCTGGAAGGACAACGCTATTTTCCATGCCTCAAAAGCTGACTTGACCGAAGCACACATACATTGTCAGTCTTTAGCCAGGGAAAGATAATTCAGAAAAATATCCATTAAACACTCTTAAAAGTTAGCATGCAGGTCATATTTGATCTACATTCATGTAATTTGGTCAACAATCAGCATTTTCCACATTAAAACAGTGCTTCCAACAGACATATATCAAATTTTTGAAAGGGACTATTTTAGCATACTACGACCCGGAAGTACTTTCCACCGGTGTGACACCCCTTGACAATTTAAAAAAATATTCGAACGCGGCTAATGAGAGATCCGCGAGGTGCGATCTCATTGGCTAACAGCGAATGCAAAGCGACATAATTATGCTCCACCCCCAACTTCTTGATTTGAGGGTGTTTTACGGGTGATTGACATATCTGACGATAGTATTTTATTAAGAGTATACATAGTGCATTGAACATTTCAAATAGATTAACAAGATGATTTGTCATTTAAAGCAGTCATGCATGTGCATCAGCATTTAAGGGAATCAAAATATATGAACCTGACATAAGATAGGAGATGTACATGGAGGCATATATACTTATTATATGTACATTTGTACATGTGCAACGAATTAAGTGTCATGTATTAAACAATGTAAATAGGTACATATCCAAAAGCTGTTCATCCAAATGTAGCATTTAAGAAACTTTAAATGACGCTTTTTGTATCAGACGATATGTACATACAATTCGGTTTAGGAAGGTTATAATGTTTAACAGAAAAAAGTGTTATATCCGCAATGAAATAATGCCGCAGAAATAAACATGTATCTTTCCAAGTGTACACTCAAATGAAATGATTTTGAATTCAATATATTTACAATCGGCGGCAAGTTATTATTTACAGTAGAGCAAGTTAATTTACTCTTACTTTTGAGGCATAATTGCCTAATTTTGCGTTATTCACGTAAACTGTTTTCAAGACAATTATATATATCTTGTGTGTTGGACAAAATTCTCGATACAAAAAAAATCTATAAAAGCTTAATGTCATCAGAACGAGTAACTGCATGCTATACATGACTGTTCTACAATTATGTTAACTCACCTGTCACCACTTGTACATTATGTACGTGTATACATGTACATCAAAAAAGCACGTCGACAGTTGCAGCGCTTTTGAAAAATCTGTAAAATGAACTTTATGGAACGGAAATTAAGACAGGTATGAGTTACTTGCACATGCAGTATAAGACATTCACGACACAGCACACTTTCATTCTGATAAATTTATTGAGACAAATCCTGCAAACCTCAGTCGATAATAAACGTGTGCTTGAAATACTAAATACATATCTAATCTATTCATCTGATCATGTATTTTAATTTAAATCTGACCATATTTCAAAGTATTAAACATATAGATCGGCAAATATAAAATATATTTCCGAAATCAATCACAATTTCACTGTAATGTAAATTTGTCACCGCGAATCCACCGCGCCCGCTAACTTGGTCACGGTGTATCCACCGCGACAAGAATCATCGCAGACCTGCGAGATAACGGGATATTGACGCGGTGACATTTAGGGTGACAAAAGTCTGTCCACGGTGGGTCCGCCACGGTGACGTGTCACCTCAATTTTATTTTTGACGCGGTGGCTGGGTGGGTTTGGGAAAACCCACCTTGCGTGTACTGTATGACAAAAGTCTACGTTATTCTGGTACAACCCTCGTATATGAGCTGGAAATTTGCAAATCAATTCAAAATACGTTGTTTTAAAGGATGTGTGATTTTTACTGAATTCGGCCAAAAACTAAACAAATGACAGGCTCATACGTTTTGATACCTCCTCGTACATGTACATACTGACACCTATGAATACCCCGTTGATGAAGAATGACCTGCCATAACTTAATGTGAATTATTTAATGCATAAAGCACTTTTGCTATTTTTAGATTTATTTCTACATACAATGCATAATTAAACATGACAAAATATATCGCAACATACAATAACAATAAATTAACTTAGAAGCAATAATAAAGTCATGGCAATAAAAAATACATGTAAAGGATGGCGCAAAAAAGAGCTACACATACATGCAGATTTTATTTCCATTGCGGTCATAATATACAAAATTTAATGATATGTGAAATGATTATGTGACATGTAAATATATCGAAAAATAACAGCGATTAGTAATGTACGAGATGTTAACAAGTTGATAATTTTTTTAAGTTTTTAAGCGTAAAATAATCAAAATATTAATAAAAAATGAACCTGCTCCCAACAATTTAAATATCGGTCAAAACGTGATGTAGCAATTTAGTTTTATTTAAAACTTGATAATGATCCAGAATCTCTGATATGTTGAGGCAAATTATTCCACAGGGAACATCCTTTATAAGCAAAAGATTTGAGTCCAAAGCCGTTGACCTTTGGAATAGCAAATCTTTTGCTGTCTGACAGGGACAATTCCTAAAAAACGGTCTGAAGACCAATGAAGGGTGCTTTATTGTTTCGAAGAGCTGAATGATTCACTTATTGACAATCGAATGTATTCGATAGTAGATATATGCCTATAAAATCCCACAATATGATATCTTTCATGACATAACAAGAGCCATTCCAAACTGATTGTCTATACACTGTCTGTACCGTCTATATCCATTGGTTATAGGAGAGGAATTGCTTATTATACGATAATACTATACACTTAAACGAATTTCTAATTGGCCACCCTAAAAAATATTCTATCATCTGATAAATTATATCAATAAATCTTAGGCTGTGTTATTTTGTTCATTCCACGCACTTACTTATCTATTTCTGGAAAGAAATGGCGCATTCATATACAAAATCATCCATGTGTAACGGTTGGTGCAAAATTGCTTTTTTGCACGTTGGCCTCGTGCACAGCTTGGAATAGTATCGTATTTGGTATAAATTTGTTCCCTGTAGATCGACTTTTCTTTAAACACTATAATTTGTGAAAATGAATCATGTGGAACGCGCTCATGACGTCAGATGCATGCATACTTTGAACGAATTTCTGATTGGCCACGTGTTTTTATAAATCAGTTTAAAAAAAATGCTTTTAGAAGAATATAAATAATCGAAACCCCGATACTGTCCAATCTTTTTGATAGAAAATATGTTTCTCGCAGTAATTGGAGCTAAACCCCACGTTATTATAAATATCGCTTTTTACAAAAAGACGTTTTGACGTACATGTCTGGATTTTGGTGCTGGTACTCGTCATTCTAACGGCCTCATTGCGCCCCGTATTACTAATTCTCGCCAGTATTAATACATTTCATTAAGCCAATCGACAGGTAATACATTTTGACTGATTTCAAAAATCAAACATGTCGGGCACCTGAACCACGTGCACGTAAGCCATTTTGTACTAACTGTTCCGCATGGATGATTTTATACATGAATGCGTAATTTATTCCTTGAAATCGATAGATAAGTGCATGGAATGAAAATAACCACAATTTTAGAAATATTGACTGAATATATCGCATGATATAATATTTCATTGGGTGGCCAATTAGAAATTCGTTTAAGTGTATGATATGGACATACCACTACGTACTCAGAAATCGCTGCAAAGTCAAGTTATAGCCATGTTCTATCATTTATTTAAACGTCAATTATTGCCCAAGACAATTTGTCGCGATATATTAGAGGACATGAGGCTGTGTGTTTGGTCCATGGTACATAATGACATGTAATAAAATATTTTCTGCCTAGTCTGCACTAGTACATTTGTATTGCTTCATAAATTCACAAACCAATTGATGCAATGTAAGCATTGAAAATGACATTTTATATAGCAATAAGAAAGTTATTAATCTGGTCGTCGAGAACGACCAATATAAAAAGGAATGCCTAACCGCATTTAACACAATAGTGCTCGATTACCTTACTCCATCCTAAAAATTTTAACAGTTTATTAAAAAATACACTCATCACAAAATGCATGTGATATGAGGTACAAACAAGTTACAAAATGCATATAAAATATGACAAGGCTACAGAAGACAATCAACAATTCAATCATGAAGCCAGTTAACAGTCTAAGTTATTTCCGAATGAACAAACTGATGGCATGGTGTGCGAGATGACATGGAGCCAGTTAACAGTCTAAGTTATTTCCGAATGAACAAACTGATGGCATGGTGTGCGAGATGACACAGTGAATATACGCGGATATCAATCATTTTTCTTTTGGTTCACTTCCTTGTCTGCGGTCACGGAAGACATTAAGACAATTACAAGATTTAGCCTCCAAACATTGAGTTATAAGAATATGGTACTTATTTTTAAGATTACACTCTTGGATTGCGTGCAAGCCCACATTTAATTATTGACTTTATCGCAATTTTACGCAAACCCCACGTATAAAGACTTCCCAAACTTTGATTAATGGCACAATTGTGTCCATCTTACGTTAAGTGAACCAAATTTATTAAAAAAAAGATGATATATGAGCATCGGAAGGCATCGGGAAAAAGGGTCCTCGTAGCCTAGAGGAAGCTTCGTGGATGATGTTAGAAATGTGTGCCTCTGGAAACTAATTTATTTAAATCGGGATAAAAACGCAAGTTGCAAGAATAACATGGCACTTTCGGTCTCTTTTATTATCATATTGTGTAAGACCAAAAATGTAAGGAAAACATATCGCATTGTTATATCACATATTATTATATAGTGACTTCGCTTATACACTAACGCATTAAATGTTAAAGAATTTTATAGGTATAGCTTTTATAATGCTGGAGATAAAACATCAAGTTTTGGTAAATTCTATCAGTATGTCTAATTCATTTTAGCAAAATTGTCACAAGTAAAATGTGTTGAACCTTCTCATATTAGGACTGAATGGAAAGTATATTGTGTATTGTTTTAGAAACTGTTTTGTCAACAACATTCCTTGGAAATTAATGACTAAAAAGATGCCGACAAGACAGCCCAGACCACTATTATTGCTAGGGGTATGTGATATGCTTTGGTCTTTTGTGCATAAACAAGTTACAATATGTTCTTGAGTAGGCAAGTCATGCAGTATCGTACCTGATATTTTTGTGATGTATTACACACAGGTCCCCTTAATGATAATCCACGCTTAAGAAAAAATACAACCGGGGAATAAATACATCTGTTGAATTATGCTAATTAAAGGATAGGTTCGTGTCAAATTATCGGTGCTATCCGATTAGCATACGGAAAACGACTTAATGATTGTCATATTTGAACAAGGTCCAATGTTTGGCCATAAAGTCCTCATTTGAATTTAGATGCTGCGGGTTCTTTCCGCGGTAACGACAAACTAAAATAACATACTTACAGCATCATGGCTTGAAACAATCGTTTATCGATAATAGTGAAGTCGCATCTATCACGGACTATTAGGGCTATTGATAGCTTTAGAAATAACTGATGATTGACCGTTACCGAAACCGCTTAACCAAATGTTGTAACCCTATACTTATGTACGAGGCGAATATAAAGTGGCGAAAACGCCTGAGTAGTTACGATTGGTATAAGTCATCCCGTATGATGAAGTAAAGCGCGAATTGGAAGATTAAATACGAATACCGAACCCTATATCGCTTATCACTTGATTCGTTGTTGCCAAGTTGAAATGTAAAAGAAAGAAATAAAATATATTTTTGAAGAGGTATTTGAACTTGCGTACCCTTTTTATTTTCAACAAACTATCTTAACTTATTACAAATGTACACTCGTATTTCTTTATTAAAATGTATCATCTAATTACATATGAGTCAGGGGTTGTTTCAACAGCTACGAATGTTTCTTTTCAATGAGATTGTGTCAGTTCGGCTGTTTTGAATGCTGCATTCCCTATAATCATTCTGACTGCAGAATAAGTACGGCTCTGATAGCTCAGTAATATAAATTTGATTGATGGAAACTTTAAAACTGAATAAATCACTGACTAAGAAACAGAAGGTCGTAAGTATTAAACCGTAATTTTAAGAAATAAAGAAAAAAAACTGTCCGAAAATTATTCTTTATTTATGGTAAAACAGGCTGTTTCGCATTCCATTTGGTGAACATGAAAATCTTCAATTTCATGACAAAAGCCTCTTAAGAAATGCCTTATGAAGCCATCAAACACAGACACAAAACAAAAACACAGACCACAATCACAAGACATGAAGCAAAACAACATTCGGAACAAAAGTCCAAGTTGCATTTAATGATTTGCATAATTCGCTAGGTCGGAAGTACAAAATCAGTATTTGAGAAAACAAGTAAAAAATGTCTGAAAACCAGTCTTTAGATGTGGAAAAACAAAATGTTCAACATACGATTGGTTGACATGACAAATTCCGATTTTGATGTAAAAGCGCGAAACGGTGCAGATTCCAAAAATGTATTAGTCTTATAAAGCGCATTTAATTACTAAATTCTTACGACCACCTCATTTTAAGCCAGCAAATTATGATATGTATGATTATTTGTAGGTCGTAGAAGATTGTCAAACATTTTATGCTCATCCAAGGCAATCATAAATCATTGTTTTAACATTTATATATTCAATTGTATTGAGCAACCATGTGTAATGACTAGCAAAATACGACGTGATAGAAACGCGCATTTCCACGATAACGAGCTTTGAGTAAGATGGTCAATCGTATAGGACAGATACGTATTTAAATCTACATTACGATGTGCTTATTATATAGAGGATATTTGTATTTGTCCGTGTATGATCGGCTGATAATTCACCGAGTGAGCAACTGATGTAATATTTTCACGAGTGGCGTAGCCACGAGTGAAAATATAAGTCAGCTGCTCACGAGGTGAATTATACAACGATCATACACGGTAAAATACTAATATTCTATTTATTTCATGCTTCAAATAGCTTAAATGATGGAAATACTCCACTATTTACCTGAAATGTTTTTGCGTGACGTCGTTTTCCCGCCATGCACGCGTCGAGTTGCAATCAAATAGTTCTTCTGCAACGGCTTCAGTTGAGTCCATTTGTTTTACATTTATGTATAGATAATGTTGTGTTATTTGTTAAAGATTAAGAGAGCAAGTGAAAGTGCTTATTATTTTATTTTTGACGGCGAGGAAAGTTGATTTTTAAAAACTAGTCCGTTTACCGTGAAATTATGAACTGTGAAATTATGAACAGTGAAATTATCGGGGAATAATCCACCGTTATTCCGCCGTAAACCACCGGTAAGCATGAAATAAATGTGCGTATCTGCATGAAAATAGGAACGTGTCATTTTGACTTAAATGAAGTCCACAAAACAATTTTTTCCTTAAGTAAAGAGAAGTTTTCAGACGGTTTTTCTTGATTTTTCAAAATGAGCTTCTTATTATAAGACAGTGATATAAACACGCAGCTATATTTACAACGTACCTGTTAAAATCAGTCCGTGGTTGAATCATAATGAAATATTCAGAGATATTACCTCTTCTTATATGTACATCCAATATAACGGCATCCTTTCAGTTTCATCAGTATTATATAGGAGAACATGGCGACGCTTTCTGAGGAAAAACCAATAGTCCCTGTCGCTTTAGTTACTTCTCGTATAATATAATTAAAATTCAACAAAACGGTTGACAGACGGAGGTCTGGAGAAAAGGATCTAAGCCAATACATTAATTCTATGGATAGTAGTAGCAAGTAGAAAGAGTAACAGCACGTCGTCATTTGGTAATAATAAACATAATATACGAGAGGTGCCCCACTTATATTTGACAGTGTTGAACATATTTTCAACATGACATTGTATGGTCGAAACGTCTTTATTCAATCGCATACATCAATGTATCAATTAACATATACACCCCTCGTTTTTGTACTTGTAACTAAGTTAGAACAAAAAATGCACATTTTTTGTACGGGCATCTTTTTAGCTTTTTATGGCTAAAAAAATCATCTAAATAATGTTGTAAACATGTATCGAATGTAATCAATGTGGCTTTATCCTTAAGATTTCAATTCTTTTGGTGCAGCGTTGTTTGACTTTGGCCTTTACTATTCTCGTGCAATAAACATGAAATGCGTATGTTTAACGTACCAATGGTTTGATTGTGCCTTTCCAACATACCACAATTCGAAAATTGTCGCCATGAAAGTCATGTGGGATACATTTTGTCCAAAAATATTTTTGAACATAAATGACATACTATCGTGTTTTGATTTGTCCGTTTGTATAATAAATAAGAGTTCTATTTGTTTACTTATAACAGCGCACGTAATGCTTACCCATGTAGCTTAAATAGTGTCAACTTCTTGGTAGGGTCATAGATATTTCTCATATAGCAGTCTGGTCGTATACCGTACATGTCTCAATGATAATGTATTGTCTTATATCATATGAATTTCCTTGTATCCGGGTTAGTTTAACCAGTACGTATGTCTGTATAGGCCCTTTGTAACGAGTGTAGTATAACTTTTAAATGACGTAAATTGATCTCCTAAATGACGTCATTTTGAGCTGAAAAGGTAGCGCACAGATTATCTGGTGCACTATACATGTTTAAAACCGGTCAGCTCTATGGCGTGTCAGACGTTGCAAAATTCAATAACTATATATTTATGTGGTATATTTGCATATATATGTTCTATAAACTCATATATGTATTGCAACATATCATATGTATATGGTATTTTATCATATATATGTTGTATAAAGTCATATATGTATTGTAAAATATCATATTTGTATGGTATTTTCCATATGTATGTTCTATAAAGTCATATATGTATTTATAAAAACATATATATATGGTATTTTTGTATATATATTTTCAAAAAAGTTATACATATTGCCTAATAGAATATATATATGATATTTTTGCGTATATACACTACCCACAAGTGCTAACCCGCCACTTATATATTTCATTCCTATAGTGTCAAAAATTCATATATTCATGTGAAATTTCACATACCGATACCTGTTTAGTAGAAGCAGAGGATCATTAATTTGTTTTGGCGATATTGTGGCTAAACTCAGTGCATTCGGCGTATTGCGTAATAACGCATTTTTGCACGTGCGTTGCATGTGCACCAAAATTTACGTGCGCATGAACGAATTCTGCATTGTTGATGGCTGCTGATCTTGAAAAACACGTTTTATTCTGAAATTTATTCGAGGGGAAAACTCAAGGGATTTCGAAAAATCATTTGAACACAATTCGTAGGTGTCAATGTTTCTTTTTTTAAATACTTTTTTAATAATAGATTTATTAGCATGAAACTTCACAGGCAGACGTATAAAGATATATTAAAGCTAATTATGTGTTGATTTTTGGCCAATTTGCGGTTGAATTCACCGTGTTAGACCTGTTACGTCATATTGCATGTTTACACGTGTAAGAAATGCGCAACGAAAATCGCGTGTTTATGAACGGTTTTGACAAAAATCATGAGTTTCCTACGCGAAAAACACATTACATGCTGAGTTTGGCACACAAAGAACGCGACAGACCTGTCGGAAGGTTATAAGCTCGAGTAGATTTGCGGCCCTTATTTTTTTAATTTCACAAACTTATTTTTTATATTTTTGTTTGTTTTTGTAGTTTTGGTGGTTATCTTCGTTTTTTATAAACAGCAAACTTCGGTTTGTGATACAAGAGTGATTTTGCAAAATCAACCTTTTTGACAAAGCCTTTTTCTTATTTTGGGCGAAGTTTGTTACTCTTCAACCGAGTTCGTCTGTAGTCAATTACGGCATCTAACGTGTTTTTCGTCGAGGACAGGGATCAGCTAGGCCAAAATGTTTATGACATCGTGCTTTCCATGCGTTGATATCTGCACGATTTCACAAACAGTTTGGGTATTTTTGTGAATTGGTAAAAAATACCTCATTACATAACACGCCTGTGACAGCAAACATAAGCGTTTGTCGTCCAAAATAAATTTATGATTACCTGCATCTTGTATTCAAGTATTGGTCTGTAAAATTTCATGAGGGTACATTCTTTAATAAAAATGTTATGACGAAAAATGTAAGGTGGCGGGTTAGAACTTTTGGGTAGTGTATGTTCAATAATTCATATAGAAAGCCCGGTATAGGCTCGACGCTTCAGCGCCATCCATTTTCAGGGCTAGTTGATTCGGCAGGTGAGTTGTTACACACTCCTTAGCGGATTCCGACTTCCATGGCCACCGTCCTGCTGTCTATATCAACCAACACCTTTTATGGTATCTGATGAGCGTCAACATCGGGCGCCTTAACCGGGCGGTTGGTTCATCCCACAGCGCCAGTTCTGCTTACCAAAAGTGGCCCACTTGGCACTAGGCATTCGAGGCGCGGCTCCAATTGAGCGAGTCGCGCTTCTTACCCATTTAAAGTTTGAGAATAGGTTGAGGTCATTTAGTCCCCAAGGCCTCTAATCATTCGCTTTACCGGATAAAACTGCAGCGAATCAGTGCCAGCTATCCTGAGGGAAACTTCGGAGGGAACCAGCTACTAGATGGTTCGATTAGTCTTTCGCCCCTATATCCAAGTTTGACGATCGATTTGCACGTCAGAATCGCTGCGGACCTCCATCAGAGTTTCCTCTGACTTCGTCCTGCTCAGACATAGTTCACCATCTTTCGGGTCCCAACGTGTGCGCTCTTGCTCCGCCTCGCAGACGATGCGGCTGAGACGGGCCGGCAGTGCGCCCGCCGCAACGGGTTTCGTAAGACCCCATGACTCGCGCACATGTTGGACTCCTTGGTCCGTGTTTCAAGACGGGTCGGGTGGAGGACCGACCGATTCGCCACAGACCCTTAACTCCCGCTTCCCGCTACCGCTGTCCAATGAAATCCTTCGTTTCAAATCATTATGTAAACACTTCCCAAGATGCAATTATAGAACATATATATACGATCAAAAAAAAATATAAATGCAATTATAGAACATATATATACGACCAAAAAAATTATATATGAACAATTTTTATATATATATATGAATAAAAATATATAAATGAAAACTTTTACAATAAATACGCCTTTATAGAATATACATACGCTAATTTACAATATAAATAACTTTATACAACATATATATAGAAATATACCACATACATATGGTTTTTGCCAAATATATATAACTTTATGGAACATATATATGATAAAATACCATATATATATAACATTTTACAATGTATATATGAGTTTATATAACATATATATACGAATATACCACAAACATAGACAGTTATTGAATTTTGCAACGTCTGACACGCCATAATATTGATGTCTTTCATGATTATTTGAGTATTTTAGACATGTTGGTGAATTATTATATACGAATTAAGAGTTTGTTACATGTACCACATTAAATGGCAGAGGCTGGAATTTATGCTTTGTCTTCATGTTTCTTTATTCAATTTGAATACATTTGAGAGGCCATTTTATTTTATTGTATTTGTATTGTCCGTGCTGAAACCATACGCTACTACCATCTACAGAGGACACCACTGATAGATCAAGATAACTGCTAGCAGGTCTCAATATATATACATTCAATGATACATGTACATGTATCATCAAAGATGGGGTTCCACTTACATGCCATATATTGCAAGCAACTAGTTTGGAGGTATTTGCAATAACCCCCGTCCTAATATAGGATACGCTCGAATCATTTCAGGGACTAGAGTTTACAATTATGAGCCATGTTATTCTGCATTGCATAGTATGTAAATGATATTATCTAGCAAAGTTGGAAACTGTTTTTTTCATGCACTTGATGTTCTTCTGGCAATAAAAGTATGTGGAAATTTCACATGACGGTGTTTCACAAGAATTATATTTTTTTTTATCATTTACTTCATAGCAAATTAAATCTTTCCATCACTTACGGGAAAACCAACCCGTAAGCAAAGCTATTTTATTACTAGATAATGAAATTTAAAAGTTTATTGCCAACCTTGAAATGCACCAGACGGTCCACTGGGAATTATAATTTGACAAAGATTTACAGAAAACTAAACTGATTGTGCATTTCATAGCCTTGTATTAATAATTAACTCAGTCTGGTTCTGTTTGACGTATATATGACGCCCGGTTACAACAGGAGATGCGTGTGCCGAACGTTGCGCACATGGCAAGCAAGTTGAATGTTCGTACAACGTGCTAGCAGCGTACGATCTCCGTATGATTGTCTCGTATTTCTCTCACGATTTCTAAAAAAAACCCATTTAAAGCAATTTGGAGAGCGACGTGACTTGACGCACGTTATTTTACAGACAAGCATGTCATAATGTTCAGACAAACCTATGTTAAAATTTCCGGTACGTCCTTGAAAATTTAAACACAACAACAAGGTGTTATTTATGTATCTGGATTTATCATAAATATGTCATGATATAAAAGTATACAGATACTTGCAGTCATAACTTGTGTTTCTTAGTGTCATTAAAAAGTAACGAGGGTTTTAAGGGGCATAAATTCTATTTCGATGACAAAAAACACGTTCTGCAGATGCGGGTTCATCGGAAAGGTAAAAACGGACTTATTATATGTACTCCCCGACTAACTACCGCCCTTCCACGGGGTTCGGGATGGGGTTCAATTTACTGGTACGGGCAAATGACGTGAATACATGTATAAGATAGACGTATGTGCGGAGGTACAAACACGCGAAGAACTTATTATAATATATATTTTTACGTATTATATAACCACAGGCCTAAGACATTATTTCACAAAAACAGAGCTTAACATCCACAATGTTTCAATCATTCATTTGATAAATGAACAGGATTGAAACGTCAATGTTCGACTCTACCTCCATATACTATTTACGCACACATTGGCTAGAAGACGGTTTTTGTCGGATCCAACTATGTCTCTACACCACAAAAAAGTCAAGATTAGTTAACCTTTAGTCGTGTTTAAGTTAAAATACCAGGTACTTTCGACGATGTACCATTCTGGGCCAAAAGCCATTGTCACGTTGTTATGATATTGACAAAATTGAACCCAACTAGAAATGTTGCAACTTGTTAAATATATACTTTATATAATGTGTGAAAAATTCGGAAAGTAAAACTGTCGTTTGTGATATAATTTCTTAGGTCTGTGGTATAACTACGAGGGCCATTCAAAAAATACGTAGACAAATTCGATTGTTAAATTATTAATCATCCGAATGTTATCAAATTTGGTAGAAACCAGGTTCTACCGATAATGAATTCAGTGCATATATTTATCACGAAAAATATATGTTATATTCAAAAATATGGTAGTTATAGCAACGTAAAATTGAACACACGGGGCAACCCATCGATTTTTCCGTAAAAAATTGTTGTTGATTTCGTCGCCCAATCACTTACCTTTAACGGTTCTGAAACATTTCGAGAATTCATGCGTGTATCGTTTGAGACTTTGTAGTTCTGTGTTTCAAATTATGACATCCTATTTGACACCGTTACAGAGATATTGGTTATCGTACAAAGTCACTCTTAATAGCAGAAATAAAACGTGACGTCACGTTAAACCACGGACCACGCGTAATCCTGAAATTATGTGTTGCACTTTGTATAAACACACGTACTTACTTGAATCGTGGCCGGAAATTGGAAATTTCACCTAGAGGACGTACCGGAACATCATGTAGACATATAGTGCTGGTGTTGTATATATCCCTTAATGTAATCAGCTTAAACACCAGCTTAAACATGTCCCCCCCACAGTCCAAAGTTTGCGTTTCTGAACGTCAAGACTTTGAAATTGGTGCGATTAGGATACGCGTGTGTAAACCTCGAAACAACCAATGACATATTGTATGCTACATGTATTTGTTTTTTTTTGTAACTTTAATCTGGCGTTGTAAATTAGTCATTGTACAGAATGTTTGGTGACAGAGTTATATTATGAGTATTATTGTTAGCATTTAGAAGATGTTACGAGGCTACCGAAACCGATGACGTCAATTACGACGTCTGGACTTGCCCCGTGGTCACTATAGGTGCAATACATAAAACATGATTTTTACTTAACCGTCGGTCCGATTTCTATTAAACTTTAGGATTTTTGCGAATAAAGGTGGTGCTGCAACATAATAAACATAATAATAAGCTAACAAATTTATTTGTCTACGTATTTTTTGAATGCCCCTCGTACATACATCTTATTAGACATGTTTTATATAGTGTGATAAAGAACATGATAGCACAAATGAAAAATTAAATAATTATGGATCGCGTGTCTCAGATACAAAAGCAGGTATTCACTGTATTAATTGAACGTTATGATGAAATTACTTACGTATTAATTATCATGTTATTTGAGTGCGTTGTTTGTTGAACATACATCATCGATTATATAACAACAAATGATATAACAGTGGGCACTCCATTATAAATTAATACTACGTCAATTCATTGCTTTAGTTTCAATTATTGTCTGAAAACGTAGGGAATTATATTTTAATACAGGTGCTTTATTTTTTGTTTTCCGCCATTTATTGTTATATGCTCTTCAAGAAATAATGCAGTGTAGTGCCATTCAGTGTAAGAGACAGTATGCATGTACATGGGCTTACTTGAAATATCCATTCTTGGGTTACGGATAATCTGTTCTGTGCATCACTATGTCACTTGTATGTGCCTTAATGCGATACCTTTGCTTTTGTATGGTTTCCGTACTTAGAATGAGATGGTCTACAAAACTACAAATCATTTTCTTTTTAGAAAACAAGAAAAAACTGTCTGACAATCAGTCTTTACTTATTGTAAAACATTCATTTCAAACGTCAGTTTGGTCAACATGACAAGTTCCGATTTTCATGAAAATCGGATCATAAGAAGTGTTGTAAATATGCATTCTAAGCCAGTGACAGGTAAAACAGCAAAGAGGAAAAAATGAAATATTGTGACAAAATTTCCAAACAGAAAAATCTAAATAAATGGAAGTATACAACGGTTAAAAACATAATAACTTGATATTCTAAATCTATTCTTAATGCCGACTATCCACGTATTAGTTTGTTCCAATATGTGGAACGGTTACAGAAATATAACAAACTGAAAATTTATACTCGATTTTCTAAAACAAGTGCAACTATTAGATAAAGTAACGTTCCACTCGGGCGACGATACATGCATGCAAGGCCCACATCAAAGTTCCGGAATATGAATGTGTCAACCTCGTTGAATAAAGTCGTTACTTACTCAGTTACTTACTTTTTAATATACAAATACATTTGAGTGGTGCTTTTGCGGGCCGCATTCTGCCTTGTAATTATATAATTATGCCACGCGTATGACTACTGTACGACCATACGGTTCATGGGCCTTGTGATATCTCTACTTTTGTTCGAAACCTGTTTGTAATTTAAATACTTTTTGGAGTAATGTTATCTTGTCAAAACATCCAGATATGCTTTCAAAAGGACAAGCAAACCAAGCACGCCGTACATCAGATATGATCATTTCTTTTATTCGACTATTCTGGTAGTTTCTCCTGATGGTGAGTACAGTTATACTAACTGACCAAAAAAAAAGACAGAAAACGTGCCGTTGTCCTTAAAACAACTAAATTTGATGTCGTATTTGTTGATGTTCTTATCTAATCGACGCCGGAAAGCATTGTCTTGGTCATGTGACTTATCTTATATCCCCTCAATCCTCCAGACAGACAGTTAGGTTTGTCCTAGTATTAAGAGATTCTGTCCTCCAATATTTATGTATCTGATAATTGCCTTATATAATAACATACTACATAGTCTATTCCGATGTCTATATAAGTTTGTTCGACATAAGATATTTCTAACATAGGTGATGTGACCTAAGGGAGACAGAAACGTAATTTTATGCGCTTAGGCAATGTGACGTTCTGGAAGTTTTGTAATAACTAGTTAGTCAAAGAATTCACTGTTAAACCATTAATAAAATCAACCGCGAACTTATTTCTCAACTGTATCGGATTTACATTTTGTAATGTAAATACGATGAAGAGTCTGTTGCTGGATGGAAATCCGCAAATTGTTAACCCGAATAGGATGAATACGGAACAGCTTTCAACTGCATATAACCATTTCCAAATGTACTTTATTATTATCGCTTACTTTATTAAAGGAAATTAGCGAACGGAAAAGTTCATTGTGTATACATAATATCATAATAATAAAAGCTATGTGTTAAGTTTATTTGAATTAGGTTTGTTTAATAATATTTATTTTAATTTTCTATATCTTTTTCAAGAAAAAAATCACAAAAGCTTCCGGCTTTCAGACAGGACTTCACTTGTTTAGATAAAGCCATGTGTGTTCTGCATGAGACGAAATGTGTGAAATACAAAATCAATTTATATGCGAGTATACGAGGGGTGATCAATATATTCGAAGACTTTTCATCTAGCAATTTCATATTGGCAGCAAAGCTCAAAGCCATTTAACCTCATTCGGAGTAAGATGTCTCCGACCGAATGCACTAATAAAGTTATTTGATTCATGCACGGGGCGCGTGACGTTTGACTTCACGCGACGTCATTCCAAGCGTCACCGTCGGAGCAGCACATAGCTCCTTTCTGGACTGATACCCGGTTCCATGTATGAGACTGGTTGTCTTTTACTACTGAAATAAGTTGTTAATAGCTTATTCTGGAATGTGAGGTGGAATAAAAAGAGTATCGATGCGTTATTGGAAACAAAACTCGGAAAAGGGCGGTTGGTTTTGCAAAATTAAATTATTTAAATTAAGATTGAAACAGGTCCTATCAGGTTTAGGACGCAATAACGAAATAACCCTTATGATTTCGCGTCAACACTTTTATTGTGTTGTAGCATACACTAGTCTTCGTTTTTGCCAGTAACATTTGATTGAGATCTGTGCGTCTTATTTCGCCGAATTTAACGGAAAGTGTCCCTAACGCGGTGTTATTTTTGTTGTTTATCCTTATTTTATTGACTTAACCGTTTGGCCCTACAATCACACAAACAACGGAATCATATGAAAATGGCTAATTGGGAGCGCAAATAATACATGTACAATTTAATCACGTCATTTTGGAGGTATCGCGAGGATTAAACAAGTTTCGCGTTTATTTTCATAGCATTTCGTTTCTCAGAAATAACGTTACACCCGAGATGCTCGACGGTGCGCGTTTCACCATGGTTACAAAAAGTGACGTCATGAAGTAAATAGTGATATTATCATAAAAAAATATAGACACCTCGCGAGATAACTGATCAGCATGTAATTTCATTACTCTAGTTCCAATATTTAAAAATTGAGAAGGAAAGTCCTCCAATATATTGATCACCCCTCGCATGTCATAATTTATAGTATCGAAGTTGTGAAAGTACTCTAAATTTCAAATGTAACTAAACTTTTCCCACGTTTGCTTATTCTGCTGGGCCTGCGACAATTCAAAACAATAAAACACAATCTGGCTTAAATTTCATATCGCATTGTCATTGCTTGTTTACAGACAATCAGTTTCGTCGAAAATCCATAACATACAAAATATCGTCTTCAGATTATTTTTTTTAAGAGTACACACAATTGTCGTTCATGTGAAAATAATTCAAGACGCAACGTTCGTCTGTTCTGAAAGATACAATTATATATCAGACTGAGAAGAAAGCACCTAACAGAAATAACAGAGTACGATGTCCACACAAAGAACCCGCAAAGAAACAACAGAGTACGTCGTCCACACAAAGAACACGCAAAGAAACAACAGAGTACGATGTTCACACAAAGCACACGCAAAAAACAACAGAGTACGACGTCCACACAAAGAACACGCAAAGAAACAACAGAGTACGACGTCCATACAAAGAACACGCAAAGAAACAACAGAGTACGATGTCCACACAAAGAACACGCAAAGACACAACAGAGTACGTCGTCCATACAAAGAACACACAAAGAAACAATAGAGTACGATGTCCACACAAAGTACACGCAAAAAAACAACAGAGTACGACGTCCACACAAAGAACACGCAAAGAAACAACGGTTTTTAAGAAATAGTGTAGACCAAATTTCTACGGACCAAACAGCCACCAAAGCAAGCTAGCAACGGACCAATCTCAGGCATGACTTCAATATAGTACCAGTACTCATTGTATAGTTTAAATATATTTATTTTCCCAAATATACTCATTATATCTGGGAGTAACTATTATAACTCACACATAACTAGTACAAGTACACTTCTTAAGAACAACAAGAAAGAATGCAAATGAACAGCCACCACAATATCATATACTTACGTCAAGTTGCTACAGTCAGTCGAACATAAATTAATCGGAGAGGGAACCCAGCACGAACACACCAAACCGCATGACAGACACTATACAAGTAAAGGGGCAACATGAAATAGATCCATGAAAGGAACCGAAAAGGAAACACGTATAACTGTACTGCACCACACTTAAACCAAATCCCTACACCGACACTTTGTTGCAGCCGTCACTCAAACATAACTTTGTAATCAGAACAAAGCGAATCATGCATACAAGTACACATTACAATGGCAAATACCAAAGCCGCACACTGAACGACAATAAAATGTAAAATTAAAATATTCAATATTTGTTTTGAATGAATATTGATTCTGTATAAACAAGAAATCTAACGGATGCATGGTTGCATAATAAAAGCTCTAGAACATCATAAGATGTTGAGAGCCAGTGTACCAACAACAAATGTATGAGGAATGCAGACACACTGATCTATTCTCACACAAAAACCAAAGAAACAATTAAAAGTCCAAGTCCCCAACGAAACAAATGCAGTATGACCTTATTTCACAACAAAATGATAGAATATCGGTTATTGCATAATTACGAATGAAACGTAGCCAATTAAAGCCCCAACACGGTTCCCCAAGCCCCGCTGAAAAACGATGATATTCCACTGAACGGGATATATATACGTGTTTCTTACAAACCCTCATGGTCATCCATTCAGTTAGACTTTAATTATCTGAGCCTCTTAAGTCACATTTAGTCTTAGTTACATCAACAAATACACAATGCCTGTTGTCCAAATTGGAAGGACATTTACACGTATATATTCTCGCTGATATTAATGATGTTCCAAAAAAACGTTGGTCCAAAAAGTCATATTTGGTATTCTTAAATGTGGTTAGTCACTGGACAAACCGTTTGAATACTGAAACACTACCACAATGTGCGGGTTCTATCTGTCTGAACTCGATATAATGTACGTATTTCATCGAACTGAAGAGATGTCAACGTCAGACCATTACAGATGTATTTGGCAGACATTATGTCAAATAAACTACACTGAAATAATCATTGTATGTCTAAAGCCGGTAGTTATTATAAGATCATGTTTTAAATAGGTTATGTCTATCAAGTAATCCCATAGGAACATGATTAGAGCCTCCATGCACAAGTTGCATTCGACTAGCTTAAGGCGATTCGTACAGAATTAGTAGTGCCTACATACGTGGGGTTATCCAAAAGTTCGTGGACTTTTGCTCTTATTCATAAACCATTTAACTTAAAGCTACGAATCATTAGTCCATGAAAAATTGATTTATATTGGAACACGTATACCAAATATCATACGGATATAATTAATAATAACATAAATATAGCATTTGTAAGCATGCGTAGTAGGCAAATGCGGCGCACGCTCAGAAATGACGTACGGCGTCGCCCTTTTGACTAAATCATTTCATGAAGCTCTTAAACGTTGTAAATAAGTTGTTCTTTGTTTCCCGTAATCAGCTGTATACTTATACAAATATAATATGCAAACACACTCGTTCTGTCGATGTGTACTCAAATACCTAGGATGGTCGATTCTAACCAACGTAACGCTCATTCGTTGAACGTCAGTTTTGTACCTATTATCATGCATCGTCTGTCACACCACCCTGACTGTCTGTTAACTATTTATGCCATGAAGAAATAATTGAATACGAGGGCCATTAAAAAAATACGTAGACAACATGTTTAACTATCTATCATCGGAATTATATCAAAATTGGTAGAAATTAGGTTCTACCGATAATGAATTCAGTGCGTATATTTATCACGAACAATATATGTTATATTCGAAAATATGGTAGTTATAGCAACGTAAAATTGAACGCACAGGGCAAACCCATCGATTTATCCGGTAGAAAATGGGTGCTGATGTCTTTACCCAATCAACTATCTTTAACAGTTGCGAAACCTTTCGAGAGTTAATGTGTGTATCGTTTGAGACTATGTAGTTCTGTGTTTCAAATTATTATGTCATAATTAACAGGGTGACAGAGATATTAGTTATCATACAAAGTCACTCTTAAAAGCGGCAAGAAAACGTGACGTCGCGTTAAACCACGGGTGAACGGGTAATCCTGAAATTATGTGTTGCGCTTGGTATAAACAGTATTTAAACACACATACTTACTTGAATCGTAAATTGGATATTTCACCTAAAGGACGTGCCAGAACATCATGTAAAATATACAGTGCTGGGGATGAATTTAATCAGCTTAAACATGTCCCATAGAGTCCAAATGTCGCTTTTCTGGACATCAAGACTTTGATATGGGCGCGATTTGGGTACGTGAGTATAAAACTTGAAACTACAAATGAAATAATGAATGCTATTTGTTCTTTTTTGTAAGTTTAATCCGCCGTTGTAAATTGGTCATTATACAGAATGGTTGGAGTTGTACAATGAGTATTATTGTAAGAATTTAAAAGATGTTGTGAGGTTACCGAAACCTATGGCGTCAACAACGACGTGGTCACTATAGGGGCAATGCATAAAACACGACCCTCACTTAACCGTTGGTCCGATGTCTATGAAACTTTTGGATTTTGGCGAAAGAAGGGGGTGCAGCAACATAGTAATTAATTATTGATTTATCTGAAAAAATAAGCTAGCAAATTGATTTGTCTACGTATTTTTTGAATGCCCCTTGTACAATGCAGTAGGGTTCATACTTAATTGCCAAACCATTCTTGTCTTCCTTCCGGGTTCCCCTAGCTGTTTATATAATTGAATTGTTTTGCGAATGTAAATGATATCTTGTGACGTCATATTGAACGTTAAATTTTATATGCCAACATTGACCCTCATGCTCATTAAATGACGAATATATACGATACAACATTTAAATTATACCAATATATCGGTATGACATTACTCAACTTGAGGACACATTTTTGTATTTTTAAATGAAGAAACACTGTAACAATCGACAATAACGTAACGCATTTTACTGGAAAAAATCAGCAGTGCGCCGCCAACGCAAATTTGTTTAACTA
This sequence comes from Spisula subtruncata, assembly GCA_963678985.1. Lineage (NCBI taxonomy): Eukaryota > Metazoa > Mollusca > Bivalvia > Venerida > Mactridae > Spisula > Spisula subtruncata. Next base: position 31,518,386 of record OY787676.1, read on the forward strand.
TGGCACCGTGTTACTCTTCATACAAATGGTACTTTATAAACACGTTTTGAGGCAATTGTTGTAAGAGGTTAATGTCACTGTATGGTAATTTTCATACTGATCAGACTTAAATAAAACTTTAAGAGCAAAAGTCCACGAACTTTAGGATAACCCCACGTATTGATGGCTTAGAATGAGAAGGTCGTTACTACAAAATCAATAGTTTGAGAAAACAAGAAAAACTGTCTGACAATCCCTCTTTAGATATGGTAAAACAAGCTTTTTCCAATTCAGTTTTGTCAACATGACAAGTTCCGATTTTAATGACACAAGGCTCATAAGAAGCGCATTATGATGTATATTGCAAATATGCGTTAGTCTTATAAGGTCGTAAGTGGCACTTACGAACGTCTCATTCTAAGCCAGCGAGATGGTCATTGCTGTTGCAATAAACTTATGCAACTAACCAACGCCATCATTCCGTCTGTTTCGTGCATCGTCTAATTAGGCGTGACGGTTAAGGGGGCAACAGGTACCGTTGGACTAAAACGAGTTCTTCACTTAAGAACCATCAGCAGTATCTTTTCTAGGCACACGTCCTTTGTTGGTGAGCTACATATTCCAACCAACCCTTATTACGCTTTATAGCTGCATATCTAAACCTTATTGTATTCGTCAAACCAATCCATTAATTCAGAACTATTTAAATTTCTACTTAACTTACATATAATAAGTTTTATAACAATGTTTTCTAAATAACTGAAGGCAGACAGTTAATTATTTCACAAGATCAAACAAATAGTTCAAATAAACATTGTTTATGAGGAACTTGGCCATCGCATACTGCATGACTAAAATGACCTACTTGGATTTTAGGAAAAGTATCAATTCACGGTATGAAGTGTTCTTTGTAACATGTTTACGTCGTAAGAGTGATTACCGTCGTAAGAATGATTCACTCGTTAAAACATCAAACCTCCCAAAAGGATGGAAATTCCAAAATTTGTAATACATAACATTATTCATTCGGTCAAAACAAAAATATTTTTCAGTACAAATATATTCTATCCTTGTAATTAAATACGTGTACAATCAATCCGCGCGCATATGCAGTATGACGGTTACTATTAAATAGTGGCCGCCAATTACAAACGAATCCGATTCTATGTTGTTGGAAGACATTTTGCAAACCCTTACGCATATGATACGAGGGGTCAATATATTCGAGGACTTTTCATGTACCAATTTCATATTGGCATCTAAGCTCAAAGCCATTTAACATCATTCGGAATAAGATTTCTCCGACAGAGTGCACTTATCAAATTATTTCATCCATACAAGGGGTGCGTGACGTTGGTCGTCACGCGACGTCATTCCAAGCGTCACCGTCGGAGCAGCACATAGCTCCTTTCTTGACTGATATCCGACCACACGCATAAGACTGGTTTTCTTTTCATACTGAAGTAAGTAGTTTTTGAAATAAGTAGTCAATTTTGGAATGTGAGATGGAATAAAAAGAGTATCGTTGCGTTATTGGAAACAAAACTCGGAAAACGGCGGTTGGCTGTACAAAATAAGGTTATTCCAATTAAGAATGAAGCACGACCTATCAGGTTTAGGACGCATTTTGAATTGGAGTCATCGATTTAATATTTTGTAGCATGTACTAGTCTTCGTTTTCGCCAGTTACATTTGATTGATATCTGTGAGTCCTATTTCGCAGAATTAAACGGAAAGTGTTCCTTACGCGGTGTTATTGTTGCTGTTTGTTCCTTATTTTATCGACTCAACCGTTTGACAGAAGCTGAACAAGCACATATACAAGGGAATCATATAAAAATGGCCAATTATGAGCTCACAATTTAGTCAAGTCATTTTTGGAGATTTCGCGTTAATTTTCATAGCATGTCGTTACTCCGAAGTAACGTTACGTCCGAGATGCTCGACGGTGCGTGCTTCATCATGGTTACAAAAAGTGACGTCATCAAATAAATAATGATGTTTTCATAAAGTAAATTCAGTAAATCGCGAAATAATTGATTGGTCTACACCAGCTTGTCATTTCATTACTCTAGTTCAAATAAATCAAAATTGAGAAGGAAAGTCCTCGAATATATGGATCACCCCGCGTAAGTATCAAACGTCTGGATGCTTACGCTGCACTTGCTTCCCGCTCAATTTATACTCTAAAACGTAGTGATTGTACACACTTATTCACGTGGTACCCCGTGGTGCCTCAGTGCTAATATCACATTGACACCGCAGTGAATTATGCCTTTATGGAGACAGAAAGAAAATTCAACGATACAGGTGTCAGTATGAGTAAAAAAGTACTTTGTTTCAGCATTAACTCAATGATTCAATATGAGACTATTCAGAATGTCGCAATACTAGTATATCATCATCATAAACTAGAAGTCATGCTGTTTGAAAGAACTATATCAAATGACAAATGTTTTGCCTGAAATTGGAACATGTATCTCTTTATAGATTTGGTGTATTTAAAGAAATACATCATGAACATTCAAAATGTATTCTTAACTATCCTTGTATCATAGGCATTAATTATATCACTAAATAATGCATTGATTCATAGTAATATTTGATATACTTTTGTTGTAGTATATGATAATATGTATATACATTTTAGAGGCTCGTTGTGAAGTTTATGTAAACTCTATGTTGCCCTTTATTATTATCCTTATTTAATATATTCCTTCTGGTTTCTCAAAAGCTGGACTGCATTTCCGTTTGGTCACTAAAGGCATCCTTTATAAGCATATACGGTTATAGATATATATAAGTATATATATTAGAGTCAAGATGGACATACTTAAAAATAACTAAATTAGTTGATACAATATACCAGTATCTTATCCTTTTTGTGAATACACAGACTTTCCGTCATTGGAACCATTGCAATATAAGTTCTATTGAGCTTACAGGTAGTAATACTTTGTTTCCCGTATTATCAGATACACATACCACTGGCTTATACCGCGTTCTTATTTGCCCTACGAGCTCTGTACGAGTAAATTTTGTGTACCAGGAAAGCACATAATGAACTATTTAACTCGGAAAAGGAAAGTCAATGTTTTAGAAGATAACTGTCTGCAAATCTATCGTGTTATAGTGTACACCAATCTACCTGATTTTCGACTTTCGTATGATCATTTTGATTATGGTTCATAGATCAGTTTCCATCGAAAAGATGTGCTTACCGATGATTTATAAATAATGTAGTATTAATATTGTAGCTCATCTGGTACATACATGTACATGATTGTTATAATGAACAATTATGAAAGTAAAATTACAGATAAGAACCCACCCTTATAATTATGCTAACAGAAGATTCTTGTGTTTGCACGATATATTCTAACTATATGGGAATAATATTAGATGTATCAGGCATTGAGTACCGAAAATTGCACAACTTCACTATAAAGAGCGACCTTGTGTTTGTTGTTGGTCGCATTAAATGCGAAATACCACCAATCAAACACTATGAGTTTTATTAATTGAATTAATGCTCAGTTAATTGAATTGTATTGATTACCCGCTTCCAAAGTTCACATGTTAAGCATTAGTAATCCATGTCACACGGTGCAATAACTATCAGAACTACACAGCATAACGTAACAATATTTCGACCGTCAGATTGTATGAAGAAGAGATTTTCTAAATTGGTATTCTCCGTATGTAACTAATCAATGGCTCACCGAAATAAAATCAGACAAGCGAGAGGTAATTATTCAATGTAGTTCCGAAAATACTCATTATAAAGAAATAAAGCAAACCAAGTACACCAAGACAAAACATTTATATACATTCAAGGGAGTTACGGCCCCGTCGACAGTAATTTGTTCATGACCCTGATGTTTAAGCAATATTTACACACTGAACGCCAAACAGACAAATTGAGCCAGTATCACTTGAACGTCTATTCGAAAGAACGGACAATTATTGAAGCAAACACTAAACTATCGAATCAGTTAAAATTGGCATTTCAAAATTCAATTGACCTTCAGTTGTGTGTTGGGCATTATGTTTGTGTGGAGTGATTTGGGAATGCGATGCTTTTAATGTGTCATATGCTCGGCTGTTCGAGTTGAGTAAGTAAGTAAGTAAGTAAGTACGTAAGTAACGTCTTTATTTAACGAGGCTGACACATTCAGTTTCCCGATCTTCCATGTGGGCCTCAACAGTGCTGTCTTCCCTGTCCGATTGCATGTAAACCTATTATTCAGAAAACTATGTGTCGATGTTCTGATTCCTATCAAACCCGAGCATTAATTATGCCAGCTTTTCTGCAGACGTCTTTGCTAAAATCTGCAAAACATTGTCATTGATTTCGGCTGAACGTTGACATGCTGTGTTGTCGAGCTTACATGTTGGGATATCAGTTTGCACTTAGTACTGCTTTCATCTAAAATATATTGAATCACAACCACATTTTCGGTGTCTGTTAGACACAAAAAAATACATGATTATCTTCAGCGTACCAATATGTACAATTGTTTTACTTCATTTGGGTTATGTCGCAGATTTCCCCAGATACAATTATGTAGCCATTGTAGAGAAAAAAGTACTATTCTATAACTAATTATTAATATATTCATCATGACTTTAGCTATAAAATGTCATGAAGCGTGATGATTCATTAACAAATAAAACATGGCTTTGAGGTCAATATAGAAGTTTACGGACTGGGCGGTCTGAGCTAGATTGGAATATGGCCCGAAGCGAAGCTAAGTATTTGGAGAACCTCCATATATTCCTCATTTGCATTTTGCCTTTCTTATTTCTACGTCGACGTCATCTGGTCAATATTGGCCGGTCAATATGCAATATTAATACACTTGTTACTAAATATAGTAACAAAAATGAGCCAATTTCAGGCTGATTATGACCATCACGTGATTAATTATCGCCTATCGGCCCGGTCCGCAATCTCATAATCGTAATCGGCCCGTTGAAAGGACGCACGTTACGTTATCCATGTTAACATGACGTCACATTGGAGTCATAATGACGTCATGTTGGAGCTAAAATGACGTTACGTTGAAATTGCTTCGCGTTTTTATGAATATACAAGATTTTCATCTTAAATGACTGTAGATCTTCATGAACTTTACTAAACGTGAGTTGTTGTTACTCTTATTAAGTTTTTAAATTGAACAATTGTATTAAAGACTTTAATACACTTCAGAGCCTGGCCGGAAGTTGATAATCGGCCCGGCATGAATAATCACCCTCGGGCTAAAGCCCTCGCGGTGATTATTAATTTTCCGGGCCGATTATCGCCTTCCGGCCCGGCTATGTCGTGTATTAACCTCTAAATATTGACCGGATGACAGTCATGTTGAAATAAGAAGGGAATTTGCAAATGAGGTATAATTTATTTCATTAGGCATATGCATTATTAGATAGCACCATTTGTTGTGCTCGTTTAAACAACAGAAACATTGTAAAGCTGTCTTCGAAGAATCATTTACTTTCTATATGATGTGGTAAAACTGCCAATTCACATATCCCTCTTAAATAGTCTGCGGTAAGCTAGACGATACGAACACTAACTAACAACGTGGATTCTAATAAAAGGTTGGTATTCAAAGTGCCTGTATCCATCTAAATTTACAGAAACTATTGACAATGATAAAATTATTGGTCTAAGACATATAATAAGAAATAACGCGGTTGTTGGAAAATTAATATATAAAGTCATTGACTGACTCGCTGTGCACCAAGTTCAATACAAGTGAGAGTATAGTGTCATTAACGTTTGTATCTGTTTGAAGAATATATAAAGTCACCAAAGACCATCATATAGAAATATAGAGATTGATGTATATGGATCATACACCATTATGTAAATAGGCATACATCAAAACTTATTAATTTTTATGAGAACTAATTTTAGAATGTTACAAACTCGCGGTAGTAAAATTGTGTCCATATCTTTAAATAGTTAAAGTAGAATAATTAGAATTATATGGGCCAGGACACTGTTTTATCAAAGGACTTTCGAACATTATAAACTTACGCTCAAATTTAAATTCCTTATAATGCGTTTACATCTGCAAATGAGGGAAATATGTTGTATAAAAAAATTAACTGAATTAATAAACTGATGATTTTACCTATCGCTTTTCCAGAATTTGAAGCAGTTACTTAATTATAAAGGATTCAAATTTGAACGTAAGTTCACGATTACCGTAAATACTTTGATAAAACAGTGCCCAGGTGGTTAGGGAAATGTTTTATTTCAGATGTACATCAATTGCTATCCGCAATGAAGTCTTCAACAATAAAGATCTGCCAATAAGACCAATTTAGTCAGTATCATAAAAACATGTAGATTTTAGCACTTTTGATGTTCCATAACCTTCAATTTAGAATAAAAACGTCGACTTTTCTAAAGACAAATTCGGAGACGTAGAGACGTAGATCTGTACAGCGGAACTCGTATTCGGTATTAACCCAATTCTTGACAATAATATTACCATAGTAAAATACGTATAATAAATTCCTATCTAACAAATACGTTCAGATACAAATAACCCATTAATGAATATGTGTTTCCGCGCAATAAAACTAAGGCAATGAGTCAAAGAGCGTTTAGTTCCTCCTGATTAGAGACAATGCGATGGTTTGATTCACTTTTATGGTACGTGAATGTTTGTGGCAATCCTAAACACGATTGAGTAGAAGTTTATGTTTATTACAAGTGGAAAGTCGATCACAAGTTACATATAGGTCACAAACCACTAAATAAATTGTAACATTATTGTCAAGAACAAGGTTAATACCGAACAGTTCCGCTGTATAAATCAGACGCACATCTTCTCCCCAAGTGTCTGAAATCCGACGTTTATATTCTGGATTGAACATTGTGGAACGGTAAAATTGCTAAAACCTACATGATTGTAAGATATTGGCTACATATGTTTTATTGGCAGAACATTTTTGTAGGGATGTCATTGTATGTGCATCTGAAATCATGAATAACATTATCTAAATGATATGATCAATTCAAGTAATGAAAAATGTTTCCATTGTACAGTTTACCTTGTAAAAACGAAATACAAGGCAAACTTAATGGAATGCGATTATAAACATGTATTTAGTATACTTAGCAACTTTTCTAAGTCCTCACTTATATTTTCATAGATAACTTTGTCAACCATGTTTATATCTCCATGAAATTTGGCTATAATACGCGTCAGTTATATGTTTGCAAAATTGTATAACAAAAAATTGACTTTGATATGTATTTATAAAATTAAAACGATTTTAACATATCGACCAAGGGAGGCAAAAGTCACATATACATATTTTGATATATTTGATGACCACCATGTTATCTGATTTTTCCACTTGCGGTCATTGACACGAGTCGTGAACATTGTTGAATGTATCGCCTCGGTGATTTTAACGTCTGAACGCTAATTACAGTCACGTCTCCGAATAGCGCGATTTTACGTCATAACGTCACTTTAATACAAAACTCTCTCACAACCACCATTATAAACCTGACAAACAATAAGTTAATCTTTCATTATATACTTATAAACACGTTAACGTTAAAAATCAATCAACCAGTGATGTATTGGGTACTTTTTCTTACACGTCAGAAGAAAATAACATTTTGCATCGTACAAACGTCACATGACGTCTTGGTGATGACATCAGCTGACGCATAATTGTGATAGCGTGATTGATTTTCGAATGTTTTTCAAAAGTGATGAGTCTTTGGACATAAATTCGAAGTGTTTGAAACATATTTTATGCATGTGTAAATGCTTAGAGGCAAAAAAACAAAAAACGCACGTGCATCGCACATCGAACAAACCATGTGACATATGGCCAGTTTTTGACACGGATTATTTTGACGGTCATGTATTAACTTCATTTGAGAAATTTTGTCACTTTACCTTTTATAATAAAAAAATGACTAATCATTGAAAATGAGGACTTAGAAAAGTTGTTAAGTATATTATATGCAAATGAGTCTAATAGTAGGCCTACATTGATATTAACAATAATTATTAGAATATACATGTCTTCATAGTGTCATGTATTATTTTGTTGTAAATCTTGGAGCAGTGATTGTCGTTTCTGAAAAGCATAATATGTATACATAGCTAAATTTATTAATACATGCTCAGAAGTTGAGTTCATCAGAATTCTGAACTTGTGAACATTTGTGTTTAAAACATATTTTTGATGTATATATCTTTCTCTTACACATTGTAATTTCGGGCATACTAAAATGAAATGGTACTCTGTTTCTGTCGCCATATTGCATAATTTACATATTCTATTTTCTCTAGGAATATTATTATATCTGCCTTTCTCTATTTCAAGATCATGAGATGAAGTTCTTAATTTTGATAGTGAATGTCTAAATTTCGTAATCTTTACAAAATGTAAATATGGCTCATGGCCAACCAAAGGACAACAATGACAAAACAGATACACATAGTTGACAAAACAGATACACACCGTTGACAAAACAGATACATTCAGTTGACAAATCAGATCTCCCTGTGCAGATTATTTCTCTCCTGTGGGTTTGGCAGCCAACATTGATCTGCGGCTTCCAGGAATAGACTGTCCTCGTAGGTACCATTTTACACCATGGTTGAGTGGTGAATGTGGGTCTTGCTCAAAGTAATAAACCAGTTGTCCAGAGTGGATTAACCCGGGACCTCTCGATCTGAAGGGCGTGTCCTACCTCTAGTCCACCGCTCCTCACATAGCAAGACGTCTGCAGAAAAGCATACGTAACTGAAGCTCGAGTTTGATTACAGTCGGAAAATAAACAAAAGTGCGTCGTCTAAGCATTTTGATTTAAATTTGGACAGGCAAGACAGCTCTCAAGGTTAGAAACCACCAAATAGATTTGCTCTATAGCTCAATGTAAATTGGCCATAGTAGGCCCCAATTTTCAACTTTTTTTAGTCTATGGCCACCTTGACCACATATATCATTGTAAAGATTGGCATTTAAGCTTAAAAATAATAAAATAAAAAAGGGGGGTCATGTATCTTCTAAGAAAGTTTTTGTCCTTCAAACACGGTCTATCCGTTTTTACGCATGTCCGGATTTATGAGTTCTGGGTTTTACCCTAGTCTACTTTCACTTTGGTATCAAGAACAAAAAAGTGGAATAATACAAATATTACAGTTTTACTACACCACATGCATATTTACCAACCATTTAAACTCAATTTCATCATTCAACTCCACATTTGTCAAGAAATATCTCCATTTACAGGCAAACCAAAGTTTTTTTAAGGACTACTTGAGTGTATCACCACTTGGTCCGCGGAGGCATTTAGTGGTTCTTTACCTCAACTTATACGGCCGATCAAACACAAAACATCGCATGGCAAAGACACACGACACAATGTCCAATACACAATTAATCGAGAAAATGAACTTATCTGCTGGCAGACAAATGTTATTTGCTTCAATAGTCTAGTGTTTGATTCTAGGTCGAGATATTCTTTCCCAAAGATATTCAATATTGGTACTTTTGTATTTGCCTGTTTGGCGTTCAGTGTGTAAATATTGCTTGAACATCAGGGTAGTGATCAATTTACTGTTGACTGGCCGTAAATCCCTGGCATATATATAACCATATTGTCTTGTTGTAGTTTGGTTTGCTTTATTTCTTAAAAATGAGTATTTCTCCATAACAATATTGAACTTCGTTTAAAGAATAATTGCCTCTCGCTTGTCTGATTGTATTTCAGGAATCAATTGCTAAGTTACAAACGGAAAATACCAATTGGGAAAATATATTCTTAATATAATCTGGCTGATGAAATATGTTTACGTAATTCTCCGTAGTTCTGAATTTTTTTGTACCGTGTGACATGTATTACTGATGTTGAACATGTGTCATTTTAACCACCATGTTGATTCCAGTCATCACTTTTTACATTCACTAATTCAATCAATGATATTGAATATAAATAAATAATTATGTTTTAAACATTTAAACCACAACCAATCTGAATAAAGCGATTTGATCCTAATTTCTGGCACCTCTGATTGTTTTTCTGAATTTTGGCGGCCATCTTGGACGCCATCTTGATTTTCACAAAATACTCAATGACGACAGCTGGGCATTATTTATATTCTTCAATTACAACAAATTCCCTAACAGAAAACAAAAACTTATTTTCTATACAATCCAATGGCGAATATAACCTAAATATCCCATTTATAGACTTGACTATTAATCAACTTTCAGTTATCCAATATTCCTGGCTAATGAAGGATTTTCAAATGAAAATCTGTCAATGTAATGTTTATTATGGACGCCTAGAATCACCATCTGCATATAACAATCAACAAATGGTCAAATACACTCTCAGATCCGATTTAAAAGAGAAAAATTAACGACAAAAATCGAAAAATATCATAATTTCCTTAAAAAATCAATAATTATTGATTATTAACCATAATATAATATTTATATTTATATATTACCACATGTGGGATTCAATTGCAAACATTTTAAGACATATTACAAGCCGATAGCCTATGTGAGTGAGGAATAATCGAAGTTTTCCTAAACCCTCTGCTTGCTTAAAATAACGGCGGCCATCTTTAAAGATGGCCGCCAAAAGGACATTTGGCAAAATGTCCCGCAAGTCCATCAACCGATTTCGGACAGCTTAGATATCAAGCTAACCGAAAATCATTGTTGGATCTGTTCACCAATTTTGTAATGGATTTCGGTCTGTCACATCGACTATGAACTATGGAAGCGGGTTATCCATATAATTCAATTAAATGAACATTAATTCACCTAATAAAATAAGTACGTCTGATTGTAGGTATTCGGTGTTTAAGGTGACCAATTCAAAACACCAGGTCGCTTTTTAGAGAGAACGTTTCTGTACTCAATGCCCGATGCATCTACTAAAAAATTAGAATGTTTAATGCGATCACAAGAACCTTCTGTTAGCATAATTGTACGGGTGAGTTCTTAATTTCTGAAAAATAGTGAATAAAACTGTTGATCAATTAAAACATGATATCACGGGGGTCCGATATTGCATAACCTATGTGATGTGGTAAGGCACAGAGGAAATATTCACGTAAACGTACACGTTACTCGTTTTATTTTCACAAATTCTTCAACTACACTGTGTACATGTTAACAGGCTTGCATGTGTATAGCAACTTTACTTGAAATCTCTCCATTCCGAGCATCGCTAGTTAAACATGAACAGAAGCATAACGCCTGTTTAAGGATATGTGATATATATAGTAAATACGTATGAATAATGACATGTATGTCAACATTTACGTAATTAATATTACATTACGGAAACATTACAAATAACCTTTTAGTCATACTGACATCTGTATCATGTTCAAAAATAATTTTCCAAGAAAATACGGTTATAAATTGTCGTTTATTAATTACACGTTTCTGAAGCATAATTAGAATTCGGATAAGTATGGCAGCACTCAACATATTTAAGCAAACAGCAAAACGAAGCAAAATAAAAGTAAAAAGTGAACCATCGCATATTATAAGTACAATAGCAAATGTACAGATACATCTACACACCACAAGAACAAATAAACATCACAAGGATAGTCAACGAACAAACACTCAATACAAGCAATGCATATACTTATTGAGAAGAAATGAAACAGTCACAAATGCTCCTTTTCAAAGTTGAACAGTCACCGAAATGACACAGTGATGACAATTCGCTGGCTTAGAATGGAAAGGTCGTAAATATAAAATCAATATTTTGAGAAAATAAGAAAAAAATGTCTGAAATTTACTCTTCACCTATGGTAAAACAAGCTTATACAACTTCATTTGGTGAACATGATAAGTTCTAATTTTCATGAAAATATGCCCATAAGCAGCGCATTGTGATGCAGATTTGAAAATGTATCAGTCTTATTTGGTCGTAAGTAGTAGGACCTTCTAAGCTAGCGAATTATGTAAACTAGATTGGCTTCATTCTGTTAATCACATCATCCAATAAAAGCATAGGCTGTTGTGTATTCAACCACTGCTGCGTACATAAACAATCTGACTTAATACGGTAAATCACTTTATATTTGCATGAGCTTTATTTCGCGATTTTTGTTTTCAGTTTAATTTGCAAGTTGATAAATTCGCGATCAAGGGTCCCAAAATATTGAATTCGCGATAAAATTCACTACTACTAGTAGTTCAATGCGTTCAATAACAGATAACCAATTGTAACTACATGTATTTGTATCATCCAATGAATGTCATAATAAGCGTACCCATAATATGATTATCTAAGACCAATCGAACAACAAAACATGAGGCGATCTTGAATCTGGCTAAGTTTCTATCAAAACTTTTTAAGAATACTTTTCGAAAAGGTTGCATGCACAACTCCGGGAAAACTGGTGTTCCGAGCACAATACCACAAATAAGTTGAAGGTAGACAATTGACATTAAGCCAGTTGTCAATCAATAACCTTTAAATCAATTTAACGGTAAATTATAGTCACATGGTCCAATTGATTAACTTGAAAACCTTCGCCAAGCACGATCTACCAACAACCACGAGGACGATCTCTGCTCTGGCGTAGTGGCAATTGTGTTTAGTTTAAACATATTTATTTTCACAAATATATTACATATGCATACAATTTACTGTACAAAAATAACATAAACGTAAGGAAAAGGGGATTAGAATGAAAGACACTTGGTCTTATTAAATTCGTCTCCCTGCAATTTTGTTTAAATACTAAGTTCCGCTGTAAATACGGAAAGGTAATTTTAATACATGCGTCGACTCTAATGACGTTGAATCACGGTAGTAGAACAATCCGATGTTGGAGTAATGTTAGGAGACTTCTCATAGGATGTCATGATCTTTGTTAACTATGTCAAGGCGCAGTTATGCCTCTTTTGGTCGCTTGTGTCATCGTTTTTGGCATACATTTATGAAACTGGGTCATCCTACAGGGACTTGGGTTATTATGTCTGGTCTTTGTTTTATTCGGTCACTTGTGATCACCGTTTTTTGTGTAATTTCATCGGTAAATTGGGTCGTCCTGTGTATTTTCGGCGGGGGCTTTTAATCATTTATTTAGGTTGTGTCCACATGGCTCCGTTTATATCAGTTTTTTGTGTCGTTACTATTTTCTGTGCTCGACTGGTAGAGTTGTGTGCTGTCGTCCATGTTCGATTTGCTCATAACGTTTTAGCATTATACATGTTGTGGTTTGGTATACTAGTAAACTGGAACTCATGTATGTTCATAATGGAATGGCTTATTGTTATAGAACATTTTGTATTACACCAATATACGTACTTTGAAACCTTGTGTATATTGCAGAGCTGTCAACATACTAGGCATGTACATACCATCAATTAAATTATTCCTACTTTAAATGACAAAGACATAACCCATATAACAGCCCTGACTACGGTTTTATATTCGCAAATACACTACATAGTGAGGGTACTGGACTATTATAGACACATAATAGTCTTCGTTCGCATCAAAGTAAGGTGACAACGTTCAGACAATATTTTCTATTAATTCATGTAATCACACATTTTGATGGACAGCACTGCAATCATCTTACACATTATTTACCGATCTATTTTCACATATTTCTCCAGACGCAGCAATCATAATGCTATAGCCTTACTAATAGTTGCTTCATGTTGTAATTTACACAATTGTTACGAATGTATAGGATGAATAATTTACCAGAATCATATTCTGATTTTGAGATAATTATGTAGCATTTAACTGATATGGCACGCATAAAAGACGATAATCTGTGAATTGTGTGCAATATCATTTAAATATCGTTAAAATTGTGCCAAGTCGCTAAACGCAGTAGGATCACGAATTTCCGGTTGTCGCCGGTTGTATCATGCTCGTTGACAATTCCAAGGAAAGAACCAGGATATAAAACCTGCCGTACTATCACCATATAACTGTGTAAACTAGATAAGGCAATTAGTGCACAATGTTGCTCAATGCAAATATATAGAACTTCATGAAATAAAAATAAGACAGGCACGTTTGTTCACGGCGGGTTTCTGAAAACAACTACGACTATCTGCCAGTGGTACCTCTACATCGGCCACGAAAAGATACTACTAGTAACACATGTGACAGGAAAGGCTGCGTTTAACAGAAACCGCAGAGTATGAAATACACAAATAGAACACACGTTGATTATACAAGGAAACGCCACAGTGACAACAATAACAGTTTACAGTTTACAGTTTTTATTGGTAAAATCGGCACTAATAGCAATGAATAGAAAATATAGGAAAGATAAGAAACAAAATAATTGTTACTGTTGTTGCAACATTGTGCAGTTCGTCAAAGCCGTAAAATCTAGTAACAAGTGCTCCTTTAAAAATATGATTATCCCCTTATCGCAACACGGTTTATTTCGGCCAGAGGTCAAACAATGTGTTCGCACATCGTTTTCTGAAAAGAGACTAGTGTATTTCCATGTGTCTACAGTCATTCACACTCTACCCTCTTATAAACATAGCTAATATTGTGTTAAATAATTTGTTCAGAAAAGTGCTTTTAATTGTGACATTTATAACAAATACTACTTAACATGACTGGGTGTATACTTTTGTTTGGTAGTTTGTACCCGTGTAATTTTGATCTCTAATGTGTGGCATAACATGACGAACATATGTGGCAATAAGGGAAATACAGTCCGGCAATGTCTATAATGTTCATTTTAGACATTTGACCTCTAAGTGTTGTCATGGCCGTTGCGTTCGAGACCAGGCGTTTGCGGACTAAACATTCGCTTAAACCATGGTATTCGTCTCAAGGTGTATAATAAATATGCCAAGCTATGTTTAAAAGCGACAATTCAAATGACAAATACATGTGCCGCCAGTACGAACAATCTACCTCACTACACTTAAACGAATTTCTAATTGGCCACCCAATGAAATATTATATTATGCGATATTTTCAGTCAATATTTCTAAAATTGTGGTTATATTCATTCCATGCACTTATCTATCGATTTCATGAAATAAATTACGCATGCATGTATAAAATCATCCATGCGAAACAGATAGTGCAAAATGGCGTATGTACACGTGGTTCACGTGCCCGACATGTCTGGTTTTTGAAATCAGTCAAAATGTATTCTCTGTCAATTGGTTTAATAAATGGTATTAATACTGGCGAGAAAAAAGTAATAGGGGTGCGCTGAGGCCGTTAGAATGACGAGTATCAGCACCAAAATCGAGACCTGTACGTCAAAACGTCTCTTTGTAAAAGGTGATATTTATAATAACGTGGGGTTTAGCTCGAATTACTGCGAGAAACATATTTTCTATCAATAAAATTGGACAGTATCGGGGTTTCGATTATTTATATTCTGCTTAAAGCATTTTTTTAAAACTAATTTATAAAAACACGTGGCCAATCAGAAATTCGTTCAATGTATGCATGCATCTGACGTCATGAGCGCGTTCCACATGGCTCATGTTCACAAAAGATTGTGTTTAAAGAAAAGTCGATCTACAGGGAACAAATTTATACCAAATACGATACTATTCCAAGCTATGCACGATGCCAACGTGTAAAAAAAGCAATTTCGCACCAACCGCTACGCATGGATGATTTTGTATATGAATACGCAACTTCTTTCCAGAAATAGGTAAATTAGTGCGTGGAATGAACAAATAACACAGCCTAAGATTTATTGATATAATTTATTAGATGATATACTATTTTTTAGGGTGGCCAATTAGAAATTCGTTTAAGTGTAATTTACGTACAGACACATGACTGACATTGAGGCAAGCGGGAAAAAACAAATATTTTCAAATCAGATAGACGGACAAGTCATGTGAATATTATAATTAAAGAATTTACGCTGCGATATACCTTGGAACCAGATGACGTACACAATATACAAACTTACGGGACAAGCATGACAAACTTGCCAAAATAACCGGTTTAACATGTAACCCTATGAATGAAATACTATGTATTGGTTTGGGATTTTCTTTTATATGCATGGGATAATTTTTAGGCGAATTTTGAACAGTAGACTTGCATTTCAAGCGCTTATCTTAGACAATTTCCTTTCAAAGTGGACAACTCTGTTACTAAAAGGTCGACGCCACTTGGAATAAAAGGTCATTTAGAACTAATTATGTAACCTTGTACTTGTTACATGTTTACCTGTATGACCATTTAAGATCCAAATATAAAACCTTGCATCTATTTTTGTATTCAGTATATTTATTTAACAGTTATGGCTAAATTGCCGTAGCCAGGTCGAAATGTTATGTGCTCTAGACAAAGTTAACGTAAACGAATGATACACTCCAATTATATGCATTATTTCTTCCTCTCGGCATTGTCACGCACAAGTCTTGCAAATAACATATTTTCCATTTACGTGTAATTTGACGTTAATATATTTCATTTCTGATGGCGACAGACAAGAACGTTGTTACAATGACATGATGTTTATTTTATAGATTTTTTATGTAATTGTATATCGCGATAATGAACGTCTGTGAACGCAAATGAGTTCATTTTAACGAAGACTTTTAAGTGTTAAAGAAGTAAGGAAAGATAAATTCCTATTAGACGGAATGAATAAACGATTTCCATGATCCTTTTATTGTGAAAGTTCAATTATTGCATTTACCGTTTTGTGTGTGTATATAACTCCGGTGTGACAGCTGAAGCAGACGTGTGCTATCACAATACCGTTCTGCTAAAAAGAAAGGTTTCTATGTAGCATCTTAATATAGAGAATACCTCTGGCTTTATATATTGATATAGTTTAATCGTTATTTAGAGAATGTCAATGAAGGATAGCTTTTACGAATGTAATTAACAATTCTATCCAATTCAGCACCCAGAGAGCATGTGCGGGATAGAGGCATTATTTATTAACCACCTCTCGTATGATAGAAAGCCGCAGACTCAACTTGTTGACCTTTGTGTCTTATGCAATGCCAAATATTCAACGGCATTCCTGTGTCTAATTCTGAACACAAAATATCATTATAAGAAAAGACGGTACTGGTATTTAGTTTTTCTTGGTGAAAATTGACTTCTCCTGTTGGAATACCAGTATAGAAAATGTAATAATTTCTATTGCATTATGTACACATTATTCTGACTGTCACACACCGTATTTTAGTATGCTACCTTAAAAGTTGCTAGTAATCAAGTTCCAAGCTTGTAGTAACCCAGTGCCATGTACTTCATTAACACAACCTACTTTTTGATAAGATTACAGCTGACTATATACAAAAAGTGCATGTATGCAGATTATGTTTAGGTGGATTTGAATACACGAATTTGATTTCGTGGTTCTTTCGATGGATCAATCAAAATCTAAATATCAAAGGTATATCCTTCACAATTGAATGTTTTTCTTTATATTATTTTGTCCCGTTTGATGATGTTACTGCGTAAAGCCGCCGTAGTTATAACTATTCTTTTGTAATAAAAATGCAACTGAAATGGATATCTTATAATATTATGCTGGTAAAATTAGTCAAATTACGGTGGTATTACATAAAGTACATGGTTTGGTCTCAAACAATTGAATCTATTAGCATTTCCCCTATAAAAATGCACATTTATCAATGGTATGCCTATATGCGAACTATGTTCTCTTCTGGGTAGTAGACAGTTACTGTAGGATGGCGATTCTAGACCGGTGTCAATATTACAGTTCTATTGGAAATCTGAATACAGAATTATCCACACCTGGTAAGCCACACCCCTTATACCAATTGGCTCATCAAAAAGTGATTTAACATTATTCTCGAGTATTGACTAGTATAAATTTGAAACAAATGCTTAACTTGCTTATTCGGTGAATCAACTGAGTTCATGTCTTTCCCGATCGAAGCACAGACGTGGATACACCTCGGAAAATAATACATTGTAGGAATTATATAAGGAAATTATCTGATACATAATTAATGGAGGACAAAGTCTCTTAATTCTAGAACAAGCATTACTGTCTGTATGGAGGATTATGTTGATATAAGATACGCCACATTACCCAGACAAAACATCCCTACGTGAAATACAGGAACATAGGTACAATCACTGAATAGCACTTGATCAGTCTGAACTGATTTAGTTTATATAGCTAGATCCCACTGAGCATCGTTCGCATCGACGATGTATTCCCGATGGACATAACTGAGCTGCAGGAGCAGCATCGGATTCAGCTGGTCTAAGGCAGTTTCGTGGACATCATGAGACAGTTATTGACATCGCGAGTATATCGAGAAGTTTCATACATGTATTAAATTGTAGGGCTACATGGCCGATGAGGATTTCCTCATACAAGACATTGTTACTGAAATATCATTAACGGTAATGACAGACATGAATGTTCTGACGGAATACAATCAATGTAGTTTTTAACTGAATAGTTTTAGAATAATCATACACATTTTGATACATGAACGTAGTCAAGATAATGGTTTAGTTATTTGTTTGTAAGTAGTAGTACAGATATTGTAAGTGATATTACTAACGAAGTTTCGGTGTTAAATAGAGGGCTAGAAAAGTTTTCTGATTTGTTATATAAATACGCATACTATGTCTGTGGCAAAACCGGAAATACTAACACTGGTACATCCAGTAACCAAGAAAGTAAATGACTGGTTTAATTGTGAATGTGAGTTAGGACGTCGTGCACATAGACAATCGATAACGCATTTTCTCGCAATAAATGTCCAGACAATCACAATATGTTTAGACTATATTTAGTTTGAGATTATTATGACTGTAATCTAGATAAGAGTTCAATAATTCGATGGGTACTTGAATTTGTGGAAAAGCTCAACAACAAATTAAGTTTTAAGCAGTAATTCGTAAACTCACAACAGTTGAAACACATGAAGTATAGCAAATTAAATGCTTTCCACGCCAATTTGTCTGAGATATCAGCTTCACGGTCAACAATATTTTTCTCGTGTCTTTGTATGATACTACGTAAAACAGACAACATGTGAATTTAAACTCACTGCATATACTTTCGGCTTCAGAGCTGACTGGTATTTACTATTTTTTTCTAAAATGTCAAAACTGAGTAAACAGTATCAATTCATTCACTATTACTTTGTGGATAAAAACTACAATGTACATGTACAAGGGAAATGCATGGATGTATAAGAAGAGAGCGAAAGCCACCTTTGAGTTAAATCAGTATCCACGAGTACAGTTTGTACAGTGGTGACGTTTCCATGGTAACCATACTGTACATTTACCACAGAAATCACTCTATTATTTTACCCTCACCACGTGAGTTGCTAACCAAACCCTAATAAGAGGCGAGTTAAAACTAATACTAGTACATGTATAGAGGTCATTCTTCAAAATATAGGTGCAGTTGAGAAACGACATTGCCTCGATCTCTGACTATTATTACTATAATTATTTTTCATTTTGGAACAGTCATTTGATTTAAAGTCTGATTTTTTTTCTCTTGCAAAATGTAAAACTGCACAAATTAGAAAAAAGGCATGCATTTTCGGTATTGGCATTAAATTATTCTTTAAAGGTTTTTTCGTACATAATGTACACAATATTATGTTTTTGTTCTTGCGGGTTAAGATTCTAAGTTATTGTAAACATGGTTTCTTGTGTTATAGGGCGCCCAGAATAATTTGATAATAATGTACATTGAACGGAGTTGCCTACTGCTGAAAATTGGTTTCTTAAGTAAACACATACGGTCATTTCTATACTAAAATAACACAGATAACACTCATGGTTGAACCACCTATATGGATTATTCCAAATTTTCCAGCTGTTCATGTTATCCTTGACACACTGTATAATACCAATACATAACTTAATATCTTTTAAACACTTGGTTTCAGTAGTTTTTATGTTGGGTTTCTAATCCACATATTTACTGCTAAAACTAAGTAAGAACATAATATTAGTACGAGGAAACACTTTGTTTCATTGTAAACTTGTCTTACCATCAATCGGAACAGATCGTGTTGACCAAACTGCAGTTGTGTTTCAATAAGTTAAGCGTAAATTTCAGACAGTTTTTTCGTGTTATCTCAATAATAGCATTTTTGTTCGTCTAACAAGTTTGTTTACCAGTTATAAACAAGTTTTTCAGGAAGCAACTGACACTACATCGCCACGTGGAGCATATAAACATGTCATAGAGTAAGACAATGAGTGACCTTATATGCGTGATTATAGATAATGCATCGTGTTAAATAAACACTGTACGAGGAAATAAGGAAGTACTCTGTTTCATTGCAAACTTGTCTTACCATATTTACCAAGAAAGAATTAATTATACATTGTACATTTCTAGGAACGAGTGTACGTTACAGTCTGAAATGAATCAATCATTATAGACAACAAATACAATGCAAATAAAAACGGTGACCGTAATATTTTTGAATTACGAAATTGATCAAATGTCAGTTCATACGCATAGGCTTCTCGTTTAGGGTATACATGTATAACAGGACTATCAATGAATAGGAAAAATAATTAATTGACACACAACAGTTGAAACCAATGCCTGTGTGCCTGCACTACACGTTACATCGACAGGTATGGACTATATCTTCCCAGCGTTCGCCTAAAACTGTCGTAAGTGAGTGGTTTTCTGTTTTAGCCCTGCCCAACTGGTCGATGTCCTCCGGTCTCGAGGTAACTTTCTATCGATAGAAACATTGCTTGAAACCATGATTGTGACTAAACTGAAACAACATTATCTTGCTTGCCAATGGTAAGCACTTTTTCCGTTCACTGTGGTGTCCAGAAAAGAGAGCAAGTATTTGTATTATTTATCAAGAATGTTTTTCAAAGAAACTTAGCCATACATGTAGTTGAAGACACATAACTTTTACAAAAAGTATCATTTAAATTTTATTATTTTTTGCAATAATGCAGTTACTGTTGAGTTTTGATAAACTGTATTTTGGTATATGTGCTGTTTCTTGTGGTGCTGCTTACAATATCACCTTAAGTTCACTATATACATTTTTTTTTGTTTGCCTGGTATACTTCCTAAACAAGCACAGTGACCTATGACTACATTGTAGTTCATTTTGTTCTTTTAACAGTCAGTAAATACTATATTTGAACTAATTCTATTATTGGGGAAGTGTTCTCCATATCTCACAGCAAATTCTCTCCAAGATTCTTAATATACTTTATGTTGCTTTTTTTTTCAGAAAGTAAAACCAGCCGGTTTGAAATATAATTCGTAAATTATTGGACTTTGAAGACAAACTTCTTCGACAAAAGACGTAAATATAAAATCAAACGTTGACAATATTTCTCCAATGCGGCGCCTTTAATACAACTACTAATGCGATATATTGTAGCATACAGCACACTTGCAAGTGAAAAGTAAACAAACTTCATATGTTCTAAGAAGACTTTTATAAAAATTAAAACACCCAGCGGTAGAATATTATAATGCATTATGGTTTTATATTGCCTTTTATCTCTTGCCTTCGAGTATGTCTGGTATTCCCGGAGCGATAGTAGGCGTGCACGTGTTATGTCTAATAATTTAGTAGCTTTATCGCTGATCAATTGTTTTACTGGGCGTGTTTACAAGTGACAGCAGTTATTCTATCAAGTCAAATCTCCAACACCAGACATCGATGGCTTACAATGAGAAGATCGTAAGTACATGTATTTCCCACATAGAAGCATATCAAGTCATTTAGGAGAAAACATATTTGTGATCCTTGTAGATTGATTTTGTAATAGTGACATGCATAATTTGAAGTAGGGGGCTCTCCTTAAAAAAAGTATCAATATTCCTTTGGAGTCAGTTTCTTGCGGCAGTAGTACAGGGTGTTTCATAATATCTGTCCCCATTACAAACTAATGCCATGCGCACATGCCTGATCTCATCTGATATCTTCATATACCAATAGAAAGCCAACATTTTAAAGTTTTATTCAGTATATAATATGACAATTTTACTATCAAAGCAACAGTGGAAGTAAGATTTCTGAAAAATGGCAATTTTTCGATAAATGTCAAAATGTCGTCCATGTCCAAGTTGAATTACATAGCGTGTACAGTTGTGTATGATATAACAAGTTTTAAAGTTGTATTGGTATGAAAGTTGAATCCATTTGTGATAATCTAAAAACTTATGTGTGATACAGTTGCTTTGGTTATCAGTTGCTAGGCAATGAAAGAAGCTAATACAAAACATTACTTTCTCGCTTTCATACAAGTAAACAAGTGCATGATCTTTGGTTGTTTTCTTCTAAATTCTTATTTTAAAGTCATAAATTGCTTTGGTGGTTGTATTAAAAACTACATACGTCTATTTGTGAATTTAAAACATTCATTTGGAAAAAATGTTATTTGAAAACCTGTCACCTGTTTGCTTGTCTACATGAAAGAATGTATATGCATGGTTATGTTCTTCCGTTGCCTATCAACTAGAAACCAAAGTAACTGCTACATCAAAATAATTTCATCTTGTTGTATACAATACAAACTTTCAAATCAAAAGATTTTTATGTTAATAAACATAATCAAACTTGTTTTATCCTTCAATACTTTACAAGCTATGATATCAATTTGGGTTAAAAATAACTTTGAACGTCATTTGACAATTATCGAAAAAATGACATTTTGCAAGAATCTTTGTTACTGGGTTGCCATATTATATACTGAATAAAACTTCGAAATGTTGGCTTTCTATTGATGTATGAAGTTATCAGTTGAGATCATGCATGTACTCCTGACAATTATTTGTAATGTGGACAGATATTATGAAACACCCTGTATGTGGCGCTGATCGAGAAACAGTCCGGGTGGGTTTCCTTGTGATATATGTAATTTGTTCCTATATATAATTGAGCCGTTCTCCATGAAAACCGGGCTTAGTGACAAAATTGTGATAATGTTGATGAATATATGGTAAGAAAGAAGAGACTCTTGTGAACACATTCGGAAAATTTGAACACATTATTCAATACACGAACGAAGTTAAAGACCTTTTAAACCAACCACTACCGCCTACTTTTTGAGTGACGTAGCGAACGTTATACTCTGCGTTTTTGACGTAACGTTAACTGACATTTTAAAAATCCAGTCTCTGATAATTTTTTGACGCAAACTTTAAAATTGTGGAACATTATAGATTCGTATTATTATTATAAAACGTGTCCAATTTGTGAGTGTTTTCTTACAGAGAAAATTGCAAGTGTTGTTAGCCACTTAATCCTTATTTTCCTTGTTTTATACATTTTTCAAAATCTTATTGTATAATTACAATACAATGTCATTAAGCCCGGTTTTCCTGGAGAACGGCTCATATGTATTCCCTTAACATTTCATGTATATTTGTGTATTTATTGTATGCGCTCTCCAACACTGGAGGTAGTAAAATGTAGTAGTATATATTGTATACAGTACCACCGTTCTAGATCATACCTCTGTATAACATTTGTGTAACAACATTTTCAAATTTCCATCCAATTGTCATTTTTTTTATAAATTTAACATCTCTAGAGCAACAACATCTAGGCAATGAAAGAATTTGCAGATTTATGGGGTGTTCATCTACAGAGATTGATCTCGTTGTATATTATTTTGAAAATAAATAGAGAATAATAGGTTTGGGTCGTGGATGAGTAACTTTATCTGGCAAGGCGGAGGAATTTATCGGGAGAGCCGATAATTTCTGGAGCCGAACTGGATACACTTTTACTCACTCCTCGGCATTAAACTATTATTCTATTTATCCAGTCGCTACATCTGGTTTAAAAAGGGAATAAAAGTCGGGACTATTTAGTTGCCTTTTTATTATGTGTGCCTAACGTCAAGTTCGTTCACTGTCGTCACGACCAAACAACATCTTGATAGCGACATGATTTTGCAGGTAAGTCGTAGAACAAAAAAGGATCGACCCGTGCTAATTTAAATAGGAAAATCGCATCCTCGGGTAAAGAGTTGCAGCCGGCGATTCCGCTTTAAGAAGAGGTCCGTCAGATCACGTGGTCAATTGACGGGATATTAAAAAATGTTATTCGGAACCCCGTTTTCGTGCCTATTTTGTCGGAAATAACTGGATTAATCATATTAAACATATTGACCTTGATCTTACTTGGTTTTCAGGAATACATTATCAGCATTGTATTGTCGTGTTGTTCAAATGTTACTAACGACCATCGAGTTTGGTTTCATGTGTCAAGTATAACTTAAACGATAAAAAGCTATTAAATAATATAAAATGTTTTATACATCAGATGTGCAACTTTATGTTAAAGGGGCTCGTCACAACTAAAATCATCATCTATTCATCAGACATAGAAAGGGGAATAACTGGCTTACTGGCCCTGAAATACCCAACTCAATAATAATATTATTCCGTCTAATATTTTAAACCACTCGAAATTTATCATCCAATGGGTCCTGCACATCTCACAACAGTATATTACCAAACATGATAAACACAACTTTAATAAACATTTGTGTACACTAACGCCGATATTGTCGCAAAATACATACATCTCACTAGATTAACATAGGTCTGAGCCGTGTGCTCGTAAGACTGTGTGTTCCAGTTCACAGAACACACCGCATACTGTTCTGCGTAGGGACATATTTCTATCACCAATAAAACGGCTGCAACTAACAATATCGGCCACTTTAAACGTTTTATTTATTATCATTGTTTTTACTAACTGTTCTGTTCCTGTTCCATTTTGGTTGTAAGTAGTATGAACACGAACACCTGGCACCTTTCCGAAACAGTTGTCACGAACCAAGATCAATGACTATTCAGTAACTAGTTTTCTGATTGGTTCAGATTTATCATCCAAAACAATTAAACAACTCGTTACTAGATAATAATTGAAATGATGAAATTGTTCAAAACAAAGTAATATATTTGGTTACCTGTTTATTTGTCCTGTGTACCTCTACTGGTAGTCAATATATAAACACCCAAGGGATGGTTGGTTGCACAAACTATGCGCCTCTATCAAATAGGCGTACTACACTTAACCGGATTTCTAATTGGCCACCCTAAAAATATCATATCAACTGATATATTATATCAATAAATCTGAGCTGTGCTATTTGTTCATTCAACGCTCTAATCTATCGAATTCCGGAAAAAAATGGCGTATTCATGAACAAAATCATTCATGCGTAACGGTTGGTGCGAATTGCTTTTTTGCACGACGGTCTCGTTCAAAGCTTGGAATAGTATCGTTTTTGGAATTTATTTGTTCCCTGTTAATTGACTTTTCTTAAACACTATAATTTGTGAGAATGAGCCATGTGTAACACCCTCATGATGTCAGATACATGCATACATTGAACGAATTTCTGATGGCCACGTGTTTTTACAAATTAGTTTAAAAAAATGCTTTTTGAAGAATACAAATAAACGAAACACCGATACTGTCCAATTTTATTGATAGAAAATATGTTTCTCGCATTAATTCGAGCTGAACCTCACGTTATTATAAGTATCGCCTTTTTCAAATAACATTTTAACGTACATGTTTGTATTTTGGTGCGAGTACTCGTCTTATAACGGCCTCAGTAAGCCAGTTATTCCCCTTTCTATATCTTATAAATAGAGATAGATTATTAGTCGTGTCGGACCCCTTTGCTTTATGTTTAATTAAATAGATCAGCAAGTGCAACGGGGCGTAAGTTACACATCTGTCAAATATTGTATTGTCAAATTGTAAGTATTGTCAAATATTGGACGAAAGTTTGAAGATGTTGTGACATAAATGTTAATGTATTATTTTTTTTATCGTCAATCGGTGTAGATGCTATCCACGGGAGCTCAAAAGGTGGAAATGGTAAAGATCACCGTGACCTTGACATTTGACTTACTGACCACACTATCAATAGGCGTCATTAACTGGTGCTGGCCAACTGCAATTTAAAGATTGGTTGGGTCATATTCACGATGTAAACTTGCTTCACTGTATACCAACAAGACTTACCAGACTAGAAGTATTGAACAGAGTATAACACACATGTAAACTTAGTACACATTGCAGGTTTCCATATATCAGGTGAAGTTTGTATTTAAAATGAGAACGAATACGGCTGTGAAACACATCTAAAACAGTGAAACGTGATAATAATTGATTTATGGACATGTCACAACATTCTTTAGAATGGCAATTATATGAAACGTGAATACTGTTGTATTAAGTATCTATCACAGGAACCATAAATGTTACCATTGCCAGTAATGTCTGTACAATTAGATTGATACAGACGCTTAGAATACAAACCTTTTATTAGAATCTAAATTTGAGTTAGTAGTATTAGTAGTATAGTGGGAGTGTCTAGATCACCGCAGACTATTTAAGGTTGATATTTGAATTGGAACTTAATTGCTTCCTATAGAAAGTAATATGTATGTCTTTAAATTATTTGAATGTTTAAACGGTCACTACTAATGGTGTTGTCTAATAAAATGCGATTTACATAGTTTTATAATTTTATTGATAAAAATAGCATTGATATTTCCCCTGTAATATGCACGCACTTGTATCTAAGGAAAAAGTGCGACATAAACCCAGATGAAATAAAAAATTGACCGGTATACACTAATTTCAACGTGCTTTATTTAAATAAAATGCCTTTGTTGTCTAGCCCTTTACATGTGCAGTCACATTGTTACGACACCAAGAGCTATTTTGTTTTTTTAATTGTACATTTCAAGTATTGAATTGTGAATTGAGTATTCCACATTTAGAAATCGATTATCAGTGATGCTCGTCAATACTCTGAACTATGTCACCCTTTAAGTTATTCATGTATTTATCTTGTCTTATTGACTCAAAAAGTGTGGTTGTGATTCAATATATTTTAGATGAAATTAGTCCTTAGTGCAAAGCGATATATCAACATGCAATATGTTTTGCAGACAGTTCAAACAGTTTTAGGATTTGCACCGCTAACATAGCAAGACGCCTGCAGAAAAGCTTCATGTTGCATAATTGATGCGAAGGTTTGATTGGAATCGGAACATCGAACATGTTGTCGGTACGTAGTTTTAGTTCCTTCTAAAAAGAATATGACAGGGAAGGCAGTACTAAACTTAAACAGCCGAGCAGAGGACACATTAAAACACAAATTACCAAATCACTCGACAAAATGCCCAACACACAACTGAACGTCATATCAACTTTGAAATATCAATGTTAACGGCTTCGATAGTTTAGTGTTTGCTCCAATGTTGAGCCCTTCTTTCTAAAAGACGTTTGGTTTTGCTTGTTTAGTGCTCAGTGTGTCAATACTGCTTGGGCACCAAGGTACTGAAAAAATTACTGTCGATGCGACCGTAAATCCCTAGCATATATATAACCGTATTGTCTTGTTGTAATTTAGTTTGTTTTATTTTTTATAATGAGTTTTTGTGTATAACAATATTGAACTTTGTTTCAAGAATAATTACCTCTCGCTTGTTTGATTGTCTTTCATGGATACATTGATTAGTTTCATATGGACGATACCAATACAGAAAATGTGTTCTTAATACAATCTGGCTGCCGATATATTTTTATGGAATCCTGCGTAGTTGTGATATTCATTATACCGTATGACATGGATTACTGGTGTTCAACATGTAGACAATGGACGCGGGTAATCAATATAATTCAATTCACTGAACATAAATTCAACTAATAAAACTCATTGTGTCTAATTGGTGGTATTCCCCGCACTTGCGATGACCAGCAACAAACACCAGGTCGCTCTTTATAGAGACATTTGCATTTTCTGTACTCAATGCCTGATACATATACTATTGACACCATATGATAATATGAAGAAAATACACATATCTGGACCACCGTAACATGTAAAAAATAAACATATATCTGGACGTCAGTAACATGTAGAAAATAGACAGACGTTACGCACGAAACTCGTACGTTTTATGAATTTCAGGTGGTCACAAAAAGTTATTCGCCATTTTCAATTCAGCTGTTGGAGAAATATTAGAGTTATATACATCGTTAGGGCGGTACTTTCGTAAGCAATATTGTAATAACAATAGTTGTTCCGAAGAAATGACAGAACATTAATTTATTTTCATTTCAAAGTGAAAAATCACGTCAAAAAAGGCTGTCACGCGTTGCGCGTATCTCTGCGTCGCTTGATATAACAGTCCATATTTAGCGAACTGTTAATTCAAATTTGTTGAAATTACGCCACAATATGCGTAAGCAAGTAACTGATGTTATATCATTTCCTCTATAGCTAAAACTAATTGAAAAATACATGACCCACTGTTTACTGAATGTGGAAAAGGTGTCATGTTTAGAAGAGAAATTTTACACATCCATGAAAAACTCGAGTTGAACTATGTCACCCTTTAAGTAATCCATGTATTTATCTTGTCTTACAGACACCGAAAATGTGGTTGTGATTCAATATATTTTAGATGAAATTAGTTCTTAGTGCAAAGCGATATAACAACATGCAATATGTTTTGCAGACAGTTCAAATAGTCTTAAGATTCACATAGCTAACACTGCAAGACGTCGGTAGAAAAGCTTCAAGTTGCATAATTGATGCTAAGGTTTGATTAGAATCGGAACATCGAAACATGTTGTCGGTACGTACGAGGGGGTATCAAAAAGTTCGTGGACTCTGCCTGCCATTTGTTTAGTTTTTGACCGAATTCAGTAAACATCACACATACTTTAAAACAACGTATTTTGAATTGATTTCCAAATTTCCATATCATTTAACTTTTTCCAAGTATGTGGCGGTTACTATGGTAACTTAAATTATGCCCCGCGGCGCACTTTAAAAATATGATTCACTTGACCTCCCACATATACCTATGATTATGTGAATCGTCATCCGATTTGAAATATAAAACCGTCGACATAAACATTAAGACCGTAGCATCATCCTGGTATATATATTATAGCACTGTAGTCACGGATACTGATGTGACGTTATAAACATGTCGTTTTGTGTAGCCAGATTTTCGTCCCATTTCGTGACGTCGGCGCACTTTTCGACATGACGTTACACTCGGGTTATCGATCGTCCGTTGCATTTTGCCCTTTTACTCAATTATACACCAATACTGATCTCAGATTAGAGCATGTCACCCAAGTATATAAAAGTAAGATTGTCTTGCGAATATTACACTGTTTAAATGGTATTAAAGTTGTAGTGATGAGAGGTGAATGATGCTAATATCGGTAGGGTAGACTTCATGTACTGTGCGATTATCGGCGCTGGTATAAATGAATTTGTCAGATTTTTCATTAACTGACCGAACTTTTTTATGAATAAAAGACTATTTAGTAAAAACTGTATTCTGGTAGGCAATAGAACAGTTCTATCCAGGTTTGTGAGTTTTGGATTCTTAAGACGATCGAAAAATGGCAGGAGTTTTGACGTTTCGGGACATCGTAACGTCTTAAAAGTGCGGATGGCTGTTGGTCATCTTTTAAATCATTAGAATTGTTTATTGATATTATCATTTAATTAACGTTTTATTTGTTTTTCAGTACAGAATTTAATCTAGTGTAAGATGATTAAATAAATAATTCAATCGCATTACATATATTAAAATGAACGGGTCAGTCCAAGAACTTTTTGATACCACCTCGTTGATTTAGAGCCTTCTAAAAAAATATGATATACAATCGGACAGTAAAGGCAGTACTAAACTTAAACAGCCGAGCATAGGACACATTAAAACAATTCCCAAATCATTCGATACATTGCCCAACACACAACTGAAGGTCAAATGAACTTTAAAATACCAATGTTAACGGCTTCGATAGAGTAGTGATTGCTCCAAGGTTGACCCTTCTTTCTGACGTTCCAATGGTACGTGATCTATTTGCTTGTTTGGCGTTCGGTGTGTCAATACTGCTTAAACATCAGTGGTATAAACAACTAACTGTCGAGGCGACCGTAAATCCATAGCATATATATAACCGTATTGTCTCGTTATAATTTGGTTTGTTTTATTGCTTGCAAATGAGTTTTTCTTTATAACAATATTGAACTTTGTTTAAGGAATAATTGCCTCTCGCTTGTTTGATTTTCTTTCAGGGATCTAGTGATTAGTTACAAATGGAAAATACCAAATCTCTCCTTAATACAATCGGGCTGTCGAACTATTTTTACGTGATGCTGCGTAGTTCTGATATTCATTGTACCGTGTGACATGGATTACTGATGTTGGACATATGAACCATGGGAGCGGGTAAAATATTTCAATTAACTGAACATTAATTCAACTAACAAAACTCATTATGTCTGATTGGTGGTATTACCCGCACTTGCGGTGACCAACAAATACCAGGTCGCTCTTTATAGAGACATTTGCATTTTCCGTACCCAATGTCTGATGCATATACTATTGACACCATACAGTTACAAAGTATAATGCGAACACAAGAACCTTCTGTTAACATAACTGTACAGGTGAATTCTTAATTTCTAAATAATACTGAATAAAACTCTAAAAAATAAATGCTCATGTAAAACATGATTCCACGGGTAATTCAATAGTGTGCACATAATCTTTGTGATGTAGCAAACTTTATTTTCATCCGTTACACGTCCGTAACATGTAGCAAATACACATATCCGGACGTCCGTAACATGTAGCAAATACACATATCTAGACGTCAGTAACATATAAAAATACACATATCCGGACGTCCGTAACATGTAGCAAATACACATATCCGGACGTCCGTAACATGTAGAAAATACACATATCCGGACGTCCGTAACATGTAGAAAATACACATATCCGGACGTCCGTAACATGTAGCAAATACACATATCTGGACGTCCGTAACATAAAGAAAATAAAGATATCTGGATGTCCGTAGCTTGGAGAAAATACACGCATATCTGGACGGCCGTAAAATGTAGAAAATACACATATCTGGACGTCCGTAACATAAAGAAAATAAAGATATCTTGATATCCGTAGATTGTAGAACAAACACATATCTTGACGTCCATAACATGTATAAAATACACATATCTGGATGTCCTTAACCTTTAAGAACATCATTAGTTGAACATGGACTGAGTCGTATGTTTAATTATAGTAAATATGTATGAATAATGCCATATATGTCAACATTTACGTAATTAGTATTGCATTACGGAAACATTAAAAACAGCCATGTTGTCATACTGACACCGGTATCATGTTCAATAATAATTATATGACTTTTATGAATCTGCCTCCTATATAACAATATACGTATACAGTTACAATACTTTCCAAGAAAATACGGTTATAAATTGTCTTTTATTAATTACACGTTTCTGTAGCATAATTAGAATTTGAATAATTATGGCAGTACTTAGCATATTTACGCACATAGCAAACATTACAAAAGAAGAACTGACATATCGCATATTATAAGTACAATATCAAACAACACACCACAAAAAAATCACAAGGACAGTCAACGAACAAACACTCAATACAAACAATGCGTATACACTTTGAGAAAAAATGCAACCGCCACAAATGCTCCTTTTCAAAGTTGAACAGTCACGGAAATGACACAGTGATGACAATTCGCTGGCTTAGAATAGGAAGGTCGCAACTATTAAATCTATATTTTGAGAAAACAAGAAAACACTGCCTGTAATTAATTCTTCACCTAAGGTATAACAAGCTGTTACAACTTTATTTTGGTGAACATGACAACATCCGATTGTCATGAAAATAGGCTCATAAGGTACGGATTGTGATGCAGATTTCAAATATGTATTAGTATTACATGGTCGTAGTTGGTGAGACCTTCTAAGGCAGCGAATTATGTAAACTAGATTGGCTTCATTCGTTTTACTACATCATCCAATAAAAGTGAAGGCTGTGGTGCATTCAACACCTGCTATAAAACGTCAGACGTCCATTTATTTGTAACATCCAATGAGTGTTATGATAAGCGTACCCATGATTTGATTATCTAAGAAAAATCGACCAACAAAACATTAGGCTATCAGGAATCTAGCTTTCTATCAAAACTATTTATATACCTTGGAACCAGTTAATGTAAAAATATACTTATTGCAGGACAAACATGAGAGGCGTGCCAAAATAACCGGTTTAACTTGTATCTCTATGAATGGAATATAATGTATTGTTTCGTAATTTTCTTTTATACGCATGTGCTACTTTTTGGGCGAATTTCGAACAGCGAATTTGCATTCCAAACGTTCGTCTTAAACAATTTACTTTTAAAGAAGTGGACAATACCATTACTAAACACCAGTCGACGCCAGTTGAAATAAAATACCATTTATAACTAGTACAGTAAATCCTGTGCTTACATGTACTTGTTGCAATGTTACCTGTATGGTCATTCAATGTCCAAAAATTATATCTATTTAGGTATTTAGTAGATATATTTAACAGTTATGGCTAAATTGTCGTAGTCAGGTCGAAATTCTTTGTGATCTAGACAAAGTAAACGAAAACCAATGATGAACTCCAATTGAATGCATTTTTTCTTCCTGTCGGAATAGTCACGCACAACTTTTGCGAATAACATAGTTTCCATTTGCTTAAGCTAGGTAGGTGTAGTCTGACGTTTTTATATTTCAATTTTGTTGCCGACAGACAAAAACGTTGTTATAACGACTTGATGATAAGTACATATTTTTATGTAATTCTATAACTGCGGTAATGAACGTCTGTGAACTTAAAGGGGTTCATTTCATCCGAGTCTCATATTGTTAGAGATATTAGGAAAGATAAACTCGTCTCAGACGGAATGGTCGATCGATTGTCTTGATCCTTTTATTGTGAAAGTTCAATGATTGCATGGATCGTGTTGTGTGTGTGTAAAACTCCGATGTGACAGCTGAAGTAGTCGTGCGCTATTACAATACCGTTCTGATAAAAAGAACGGTTTCTAATTTGCATCTTATATACATAGGGTATATCCCCGGCTTTATATATCGAAATATTTTGATCATTTTTTTAGAGAATGTAACTAACAATTATTTCTAATTCAGCACCCAGTGAGCATGGGCGGGCAGTTGCATTATTTACTAACCGTCCTTCGTATGATAGAAACACCGCATTGTCAAACTATTTAAAGTGAATTGCCGCAAACTTAACTTGTTGACCTTTTAGGTTCAAACAACGTAAAATACTCCTAACGCTACAATGGTAGTCCCGTGTCTAATTCTGAACACAAAATATCACTGTACCAAAAGACAGTACTGGTGATTAGTTTTCTTTGTACAATTGAATTCTCCTGTAGGAATACCAGTATAGAAAATTTAATAAATTCTATTGCATTATGTACACATTATTCCGACTGTCACACATTGTTTTTTAGTATGTTCTCTTAAAAGTTGCTAGTAATCAAGTTACAAGCTTTTAGTAACCCAGTGACACGGACTCCATTAACACAACCTACTTTGTCTAAAAGATTACAGCTAGGCATAAACTAACAGTTTCTGCCAGTATGACAAATGTTAGATTTAAAAAAATGTGAATAAAGAAAAGTGCATGAAATGTAAAATGCTTAAACTTAAAACAAGGTAATTGAATTCAGGTTGATTTTCAATACACGAATTTGATTTCGTAATTCCTTAGTTCAATAAAAATCATAATATTGAAGTTATATCCTAGACAATTGAATGTTTTGCTTATGTTATTTTGTCCGGTTTGATGAATTTACTGTGTAAAGCTGTCGTAATTATAACCATTGTAATGAGAATGCAACAGAAAATGGATTTAACACAAAGCAAATTGAAGCTATTAGCATTTTCCCTATTAACTAAAAACAATTAAATGAAAATCCAAAATGGATGTAATATTTGTTTCTTATTAGTCCTTCCTCGCTAAAATTAAACTTCAAACATCCTTCTACACAAATTAACCAAGAAACACTCTGGAACATTTTTGGCACACAAAATGTCCAAATGTTAGACTTATGGGTAACCTGCCTGTAATGTCGTTCACCTGCTTGTTGTTAATTATTTATTTTTGATAGCAATATTTTCGAAGGCGTCAGAAAGAAGCCATACGTTTCACAGATATAACTTTTGCGAGCCACAGGTTTCCCTGAGCGGAATAATTCAAATTCTCGCCAGGTGGTCTGTTATACAAATTTATTTCATGCTTATCGGTAGTTTACGGAGGAATAACGGTGGATTATTCCCCGATAATTTCACTGTTCATAATTTCACAGTTCATAATTTCACGCAAACGGACTATTTTTTTAAGAACCCAATTTCCCCGCCGCCAAAAATAAAATAATAAGCATTTTCACTTGCTCTCTTAATCTTAATCAAATAACAGAACATTATATGTACATAAATGTAAAACAAATGGACGAAATTGAAACCATTGCAGAAGAACTATTTGATTGCAACTCGACGCACGCATGGTGGGAAAACGACGTCACGCAAAACATTACAGCGTATAGTGGATTATTTTGATCATTTATGCTATTTGAAGCATGAAATAAATAGTATTTTTCCAAGTATGATCGTTTGATAATTCACCTCGTGAGCAGCTGACTTATATTTTCACTGGTGGCTACGCCACTCGTGAAAATATTACATCAGCTGCTCACTCGGTAAATTATCAGCCGATCATACACGGAAAAATACAAATATCCTCTATACAATACATTTTTAAAGTGCAAAAATAACAAACTGATTTCTATTGCACTGTACACAAAAAATAACATGTTAGTAAAATGTTCATTGTTTATGAAACACTCTGAAAAGCTGTGTTTTTAAACTTTTTCTGAAAGCTTATTCTGTTGTTATATTCTTCAAATTGTCTGGTAAGTTGTTTCACTTAGTTGGGACAATTATTGCCACTAATCATTCGGTGAATTTTATTCGCGTTTTTTTTGTAAATTAAAGACAATGCAACCACGTGAGCGTAGATTGTAATTGATGAAAGAGTTCCTTAAATATATTGGCGGTATGTTATTTATCGCTTTGAATACAATGATTAAAATTTAAAACATAATTCTAGCTTTTGACGAAAACCAATGTAGTTTTTTTCAGAAGATCAGAGCTTGATTCCTCCCAAGATGCATTTAACACAATTTGTGCAGCTGATTTTGCACTCTTTGTAGTTGATAATCTGGAATGCGAGTAAATAATCCATTACAGAAATCAATATGCAAATGAACTTATCGGTGAACTAATAACTCGGTTGATTATTTGGTAAGATTGTTTCTCATTGTTGTGATGTTTCTGGATCCGGGCCTGGAACGGAATAACTGCTGCCACTTGCAAACATGCCCAGTAAGACCATTAATCAGCGTTAAAGCTTTGCACTCATCATATTACCTGAACAGTAACATTAAAACCACATAAATTAAAATATTAGAAATAATACGTCTACTATCGCTCCGGTATTACCAGACATACTCGAATACAAATGATAAAAGGCATTATACAACCATAATGCATTGCAATACACTACCACTTTGATAAAAGTCTTCGGAGAACAAATGACGTTAGTTCACTTACTAGGGTGCTTTATGCTACAATATATTTTATTAGTAACTGTATCATAGGCGCCGCCTTGGGGAAATATAGCAGACTTTTGATTCATATCTGCGTCTTTTGTCAAAGATGTTTCTCTTAAAAGTCCAATAAATTACGAATTATATTTCAAACCGGCTGATTTTACTTTCGTAAACAGCAACATAAAATAAATCTAAGGATCTTCGAGACTATTTTCTGTGAGATATGGGGAACGCTTCTCAAATAATATAATTAGTTCAAACATTGTATATTATGACTATTAAAACAGAAAATTAATCTACAATGAAGTGTTTGGTCACTGTGCTTGTTTAGGAAGCATACCCGGCAAACAAATGCATTTATAACATGACCTGCGGTCAGGGAGTCCATTAAAACCGTGCCGGAAATATCGTAATGCACCCCAGCCCATTCATCAAACATCAAAATTACCTTGACATTGAGTGGTTGGAGGCTCAGGATGACGTAACGTTAGCCAATCCGTGCGTTGAATCGACATGTGACGTTATTATCATACAAACGTCGGCATGACGTCGCGCGCATTGCAACGCTAAATTTTGAACGGAACCTACGAGGGGTGATCAATATCTTCGAGGACTTTTCATCTGGTAATTTCATATTGACAACAAGGCTCAAAGCCATTTAAAAATGTCTCCGACCGAATGCACTAATAAAATTATTTGATTAATACAAGGGGGGCGTGACGTTTGACGTCATTCCAAGGGTCACCGTCGGAGCAGCATATAGCTCCTTTCTGCACTGATACCAAGCCCCGTGTATGAGACCGGCTTTCTATTACTACTGAAAAAAGTAGTTAATAGCCAATTCTGGAATGTGAGGTGGAATAAAAAGAATATATTGCGTTATTGGTAACAAAACTCGGAAAATGGTTGGCTTTACAAAGATTATTTCAATTAAGGACGACGCACGACCTATCATGTTTAGGACGCAATATCGAAAATACCCTTTTGATTTGGAGTCAACGATTTAATTTTTTGTAGTCTATACTAGTCTTCGTTTTCACCATTTACATCTGAATGAAATCTGTGCTTCCTATTTCGCAGAATTTAACGGAAAGTGTCCCTAATGCGGTGTTATTTTTGCTGTTTATCCTTATTTTATCGACTCATCCGTTTGATAGAGAGCCTACAATCACATAAACAACGGAATTATATAAAAATGGCCAATTGGGAGCGAACAGAATTCATGAACAATTTAGTCATGTCATTTTGGATATATCGCGAGATAATTGATTGATCTACTTCATCTTATAATTCCATTACTCTAGTTCCTGTACTTAAACATTGAGAAGGAAAGTCCTCGAATATATTGATCACCCCTCGTATGTAGTGTACATCAGTAGTTTGAACGTTAACGAGCGTTCTCTAAGGTTAGGCGATAAATAGAATCTTACATTCGTGCTAATTACATACGAGTTTAATTATACTCGTCTACTAAAACTATAGTTTTGTCCATTCGTTTAATAAAACTCGTATGCAATGAGCACTCATGAAAGATCCTCTCTATAGTAAACTTACCTTTGGCAAACAAGATAATGTTGTTTCAGTTGATTCACAATTATGATTCCAAACAATTTTCTATCGATCAATAGTTGCCTCGAGACCGGGGAACATCGGCCGGTTAGATAGGGCTACAACAGGCTACCATCCATTTACCCTCGAGACCGGGGAACATCGGCCGGTTAGATAGGGCTACAACAGGCTACCATCCACTTACCCTCGAGACCGGGGAACATCGGCCGGTTAGATAGGGCTACAACAGGCTACCATCCACTTAAGACAGTCTTTTTAGTCGAACGGGACATATATGTATATAATTCATACCTGTTGATGTAACGTGTAGTGCATGAACATTTGATTTCAACTGCGTGAATTAATTGTTTTTCGTAACCACTGTTAGTCCCATAATATATGTCTCTAAAAGAGATGTATGTACACTACCCACAAGTGCTAACCCGCCACTTATATATTTCATTCCTATAGTGTCAAAAATTCATATATTCATGTGAAATTTCACATACCGATACCTGTTTAGTAGAAGCAGAGGATCATTAATTTGTTTTGGCGATATTGTGGCTAAACTCAGTGCATTCGGCGTATTGCGTAATAACGCATTTTTGCACGTGCGTTGCATGTGCACCAAAATTTACGTGCGCATGAACGAATTCTGCATTGTTGATGGCTGCTGATCTTGAAAAACACGTTTTATTCTGAAATTTATTCGAGGGGAAAACTCAAGGGATTTCGAAAAATCATTTGAACACAATTCGTAGGTGTCAATGTTTCTTTTTTTAAATACTTTTTTAATAATAGATTTATTAGCATGAAACTTCACAGGCAGACGTATAAAGATATATTAAAGCTAATTATGTGTTGATTTTTGGCCAATTTGCGGTTGAATTCACCGTGTTAGACCTGTTACGTCATATTGCATGTTTACACGTGTAAGAAATGCGCAACGAAAATCGCGTGTTTATGAACGGTTTTGACAAAAATCATGAGTTTCCTACGCGAAAAACACATTACATGCTGAGTTTGGCACACAAAGAACGCGACAGACCTGTCGGAAGGTTATAAGCTCGAGTAGATTTGCGGCCCTTATTTTTTTAATTTCACAAACTTATTTTTTATATTTTTGTTTGTTTTTGTAGTTTTGGTGGTTATCTTCGTTTTTTATAAACAGCAAACTTCGGTTTGTGATACAAGAGTGATTTTGCAAAATCAACCTTTTTGACAAAGCCTTTTTCTTATTTTGGGCGAAGTTTGTTACTCTTCAACCGAGTTCGTCTGTAGTCAATTACGGCATCTAACGTGTTTTTCGTCGAGGACAGGGATCAGCTAGGCCAAAATGTTTATGACATCGTGCTTTCCATGCGTTGATATCTGCACGATTTCACAAACAGTTTGGGTATTTTTGTGAATTGGTAAAAAATACCTCATTACATAACACGCCTGTGACAGCAAACATAAGCGTTTGTCGTCCAAAATAAATTTATGATTACCTGCATCTTGTATTCAAGTATTGGTCTGTAAAATTTCATGAGGGTACATTCTTTAATAAAAATGTTATGACGAAAAATGTAAGGTGGCGGGTTAGAACTTTTGGGTAGTGTATATGTATGAACTGACTTTGAACGTTGTTTACTTAATTCATTAATATTACGGTCACCGTATTTAGTTACATACGAATTGTATTTATAGTCTTTATTATAACCATTTATTCCAGACTGGAACTAAACTAGAACTGTACAATGTATACAATATATAATTATTTCTTAGTAAAGATGGTTATACAAGTCCTTATTTCCTCGTACAGTGTTTATTTAACACGATGCATTATCTATAATCACGCATATACGGTCTCAAATTGTCTTACTCTATGACATGTTTATATGCTCCGCGTGTCGATGTATTGTCAGTTGCTTCCTGAAAAACTTGTTTATAACTGGTAAACAATCTTGTTAGACGAACAAAAATGATATTTTGAGATAACAAGGCAAACCTGTCTGAAAATTACGCTGTACTTATTGAAAAAAAACAAGCTTTTTTTATCAACAACAGTTTGGTCAACATGACCTGTTCGGATTGATGGTTAAACAAGTTTACAATGAAACAAAGTATTTCCTCGTACTAATATTATGTTCTTACTTAGTTTTAGCAGATTATATGTGGATTAGAAACCCAACATAAAACTTCTGAAACCAAGTGTTTGAAGACATTAAATTATGCAGTTGTATTATATAGTGTGCTCAGGATAACGTGAACAGCGGGAAAATTTGGAATAACCCATATAAATGGTTCCACCAAGTTTGCACGATTTATCCGTGTTATTTTAGTATATATATGAACGTATGTGTTTACTTAAGAAACCAATTTCCAACAATAGGAAACTCCGGTCAATGTTTGTGAATATCACATTATCCTGGGTGCACATTTAAAAAGAAACCATGTATACAACGAATAAGGTTCTTAACCATTCAGAACAAAAACATAACCATGTGAACTATTTGTACGAACATACTCTTTAAAGAATAATTTAATGCCAATCCCTTATTTGTGTAGTTAGTCATTTTGCAAGAGAAAAAAAGACTATAAATCAAATGAATGTTCCAAAAACGAACATAATTATAGTAATAATAGTCAGTGATCGAGGCAATGTCATTTCTCAACTTCACCTATATTTTGATGAATGGCGTCTATACATGTACTAGTATTAGTATCAACTCGCCTCTAATTAGGGTTTGGTTAGCGACTTCTGTAGTGAGGGTAAAACAATAATGTGATGTGTGTGATAAATAGACAGTATGGTTACCATGGACACGTCACCTCAGCACAAAATCTGCTCGTGAATACTGAGTTAACTCGAAGGTGGATTTCGCTCTCTACTAACACATCCATGCAGTTCCCTTGTACATGTACATTGTAGTTTATTTTCATCTAGCCATAGTGTATGAATCAAAACTGTTGATGGAATTTTTGAAAAAAATAAATTGTTATTACTACTGTAGTGAACTCGCAAGCCGACGGTATATATGTGCGTGGAATTGAAATTCACACGTTGTCTGTTTTGAATCATATAAAGTCACGAGGAAATGACTTTGGTCCACGTAGCTGATATCGATGCACTAAGCCCCCATTCTCAAATTCATACTCCGTATTGCAACTAGAGCATGTTCTTAGTTATAAAAACTGCTGTAGAACTTCTTTATTACTGAATGAAAAAATATAATGTGTGGGTTCATTGTCTTCATTAGGTCATTTGCTAGAAGTTGGTGTTGATTTTGATAAAAACTTACTTTGTGATTGAGCTTATCCACAAATGCAAGTACTTAACATATTAATGAACCATTATCTAGACTACGTTCATGTATATAATCATTCTAAAACAATTCGGTTAAAAGCTACATTGATTGTATTCCGTCAGGATATTCATGTCTGTCATTACCGTTTGTGATTTGTAAGTAAAGCTTCTGTAATTAAACTTGCATTACATATGAATGTTTGCAAACAACAGATACAGTACAGGCCACATACATAGTTGATAGAAGTATGTTTTATTCACATGATCTACTGAGGAAATCTTCACTGGCAACATGGACCAATTTAATACATGTATGGACATTTCCCGATGTACTCGTGATGTCAATACGCGTCATATGACGTCCACGAAATTGCCGTCCTATACCAGTGAAATTCGATGCAGTTCCTGCCGCTCAATTATGTCCATCGGGAATACATCGTCGAGGCAACACATGCTCAGTGGGATCTATCTATATTAACTGAACCAGTTCAGACTGATCAAGTGCTATTCAGTCATTGTCCCTATGTTCCTGTATTCCACATAGAGAAGCATTGTCTGGGTAATGTGGTGCTCCTAATATTACTATAATCCTTCATACAGACAGTAATGTTTGTTCTAGAATCAAGAGACTTTGTCCTCTATTATTTATGTATCAGATAATTTCCTTATATAATTCCTATTATGCATTATTTTCCGATGTCTATCTAAGTCTGTGCTTCGAATAGGAAAGACATGCATTCAGTTGATTCTCCGAATAAGCAAGTTATGTATTGATTTCAAATTTAGACTAGTCTGTTCGATAATATTTTTTAATCATCTTGGTATAAGAGAAACATGGGTTGCATATGGGCATAGGAATGTGCTAATAGCTTCAATTATTTATAATAAACCATGTTGTTTGTGTCTGAAATCAATCTAGATTTAATCTGAATTCAATTAGATTGCTTTAAGTCTACGCATATCCAATTTCACGCACTTTTCTAAAATCCAATTTTTCGAACATCTAATAATTGCCATTCTCAAGACAATGGAAACTGTTAGTTAATACCTAACTGTACTTTAATACAACCTAGGTGTCTTAATAGAGTCCTTGGCACAGGGTTACTAAAATTTTGTAACTAGATTCCTAGCAACTTTTAAGGGAACATACTGAAAAACAAAGTGTGACAGTCAAAATAATGTGTACATAATACAATAGAAATTATTACATTTTCTATACTGGTATTAGATGATTCAATATTCACCAAGAAAAACAAAATACCAGTACCGTGTTTTCTTATAAGGTTTTTGTTTGTTCAGAATTAGAGAAAGTAATTTCGTTGCAGCGTAAAGAACATTTGGTATTGTACATGTATAAGTCACACCAGTCAACGAGTCATGTATGTGGCAATTCACTTTAAATAGTTTGATAAGGTGGTGTTTTTATCGTTTGTTTCAGAAATTATGACGGGAATGAGTGTATTATTTATTTTCTCTGTTGCGTCATTGATAAAGCGTCCACTTCTAATGTAGGGGGTCCCGGGTTCGACCCCTGGCTGCTTCCTATAAAAGACGAAATAACAATGGTACTAGAAATTCCATTGTTTGGCGCTCGGTATTTAATGCAAACTTCCTTCCCGCACCCATATCCTCGTGGCGATGGATGTCCTCGAATGAGAAGTTGGGAGTGGTTAATATAAGTTGGAAAAAACCTGTGTCGCAATCAAATTACGTGTAGTATAAACTTCATCGTTGCCTTAGAAAAGTATGTGATAGTTACGATATTGCATTTGGTGTGCATTTCTCTATCACCAAATTGGAATAGTGTTTTTGCAATTAAAAATAACCGATGTTTGAAAACTTACAATTTATTATTAGTTTATAAGCTATGTGAGCTAACCCACCCACCGACATGCTGGCTGTCCGGGCAGGGTAGTCATGTTGCCATTGGGACAACGAACACATTCGAAATGATCGATAAATTATCTTTGGCTTTCAGTACTTAATCTTGGTGTATAACAAAAATATTACTTACGTTCAGAGCTTGCGAGAATATTCTAATGTAAGGTTGTATAGAAATTAGTGCACCTCGCATACTGATTGAAAACTATGTTACATTTGTACTGGTTAGTTAAAGACATTTAAAACTTAGAAATTCTACTTTTTGTTAAAATTCTAAATTATGAAACTGTCTTATTAGTAGAACGGTATTGTGATAGTACACGTCTAATTCAGCTGCCATGCCAGCGTCATACACGCACAGAAAACGGTTCATGCAATCATTGAACTTTCATAATAATAGGATCAAGACAATCGTTCGATAATTCCGTCTGAAACAAGTTTATCTTTCCTTACATCACAAACAATATGAAGCCTTCGTTGAAATGAACACATTTACATTCACAGACGTTCATTACCACAATACACACTTAAATAAAGGATCTATATACTTAGCATCAAGTCGTTATAACGACTTTATTGTCTGTCGGCAACAGAAATGAAATATTTTAACGTCAGATTACACGTACGAGGGGTGATCAATATATTCGAGGACTTTTCATCTAGCAAGTTCATATTGGAAGCAAGGCACAAAGCCATTTAACATCATTCGGAGTAAGATGTCTCCGACCGAATGCACTAATAAAAATATTTGATTCATACAAGGAGCGCGTGACGTTGGACGTCACGCGACGTCATTCCAAGCGTCACCGTCGGAGCAGCACATAGCTGCTTTCTGAACTGATACCCGGTTCCATGTATGATACTGGAAGTCTTTTACTACTGAAATAAGTAGTTAATAGCCGATGCTTGAATGTGAGGTGGAATAAAAAGAGTATCGATGCGTTATTTGAAACAAAACTCGGAATAGGGCGGTTGGCTTTACAAAATTAGATTATTTCAATTAAGACTGAAACAGGACCTATCAGGTTTGGGACGCAATATCGAAATAACCCTTTTCATTTGGTGTGATTTTATGTGTTGTAGCCTATACTAGTCTTCGTTTTTGCCAGTTGCATTTGATTGAGATCTATGCGTCTTATTTCGCAGAATTGAACGGAAAGTGTCCCTAACGCGGTGTTATTTTTGTTGTTTATCCTTATTTTCTTGACTCAACCGTTTGGCAGAGACT
Source organism: Spisula subtruncata (assembly GCA_963678985.1). NCBI lineage: Eukaryota > Metazoa > Mollusca > Bivalvia > Venerida > Mactridae > Spisula > Spisula subtruncata. The sequence goes on from OY787676.1 coordinate 31,561,849, forward strand.
CTACAATCACATAAACAACGGAATCATATGAAAATGCCTAATTGGGAGCGCACAGATTCCGTGAACAATTAAGTTAAGTCATTTTGGAGGTATCGTGAGGTATTTACAAGTTTTGCGTAAATTTCCATAGCGTGTCGTTTCTCAGAAATAACGTTACGCCCGAGATGCTCGACGTTGCGCCCTTCACCATGGTTACAAAAAGTGACGTCATCAAGTAAATAGTGGCGTTATCATAAAGATAATTAAAAAAATCGCGAGATAATTGATCAATCTACGTCGGCATGTAATTTTCATTACTCTAGTTCCAATATTTCAAAATTGAGAAGGAAAGTCCTCGAATATATTGATCACCCCTCGTACCTAGCAAATGATACTAGTAACTATTTTATTCGCAAGACTTTGCGTGACTATGCCGATATGAAGAAATAGTGCATTTAATTGGAGTTCATCATTGGTTTACGTTAACTTTGTCTAGTACACATAAGATTTCGACCAGATTACTGCGGCCATTTAACCATTACTGTTAAATGAGTATACGGAATACCAAAATTGAAGCACTGCTTTATACTTGGAACTTAAATGGTCATACAGATCAACATGCAACAAGTAAGCACATGTGAACATATGTAACAGTACTTGTTCTAAAATGTCTTTTTTTAACTGGCGTCGACCTTTTAGTTATGGAATTGTCCAGCGTGAAAGCAACCTGTTTAAGACAAACACTCGAAATGCAAGTTCACTGTTCAAAATTCGTCTACAAAGTATCACATTCGTCAAATTAAAATTACAAAACAATACATTATTTTTCATTCATAGTGTTATGTATTAAACCGGTTATTTTTTGGCGAAGGTAAGTACCATTTGTACGTCAACTGATTCCAAAGTATATCTCATCGCAAATTCTTTAAATATCATATTCACATGGCTTCTATGTATCTCTGATTTGACGATTTTTGAAGTGACCGCTTGCCACAATGTCCATTATGTGTCTTATTGTTATTGAGGTAGATGATTCGTACATATATCTGTATTTTGAATTGTCACTTTAAACATAACTTGGCATATTTGTTTAATACCAATCGACCAATGCCACGGTGTAAGTGAGTGCGTAGTCCGAAAGAACCAGGTCTCGAGCGCAACGGCTATGATAACAATTAGATGTCAAATGTCTAAAATGAACATTATAGACATAACCAGACTGTATCGTTATTATTGCCACCTATGTTCGTCATCTAATGCCAGGATATTATCAATAATTTAAAATCCCTGGTTTTGCCTATTTTAAAGTAGCACTTGTTACTTGAATTAATGGACTTGACAAAATGTTGTAACATTACTTGTTTTGGTAGCAAATTGGACAAATAAATATCAGTAATTGTGTCTGTGTAATGTTTCTTATATTTTCTATTTATTGTTATGGTTGTCACGGTGACGTTAACTTGTTTTATCAACGTGTGTTTGATTTGTGTATTTCATACCCTGTTGTGTCTGTAAAACGCAACCTGTCTTGTTCAAAGTGTCATCTTTTTGTGGCCGGCGTAGAGTTGCCACTGGCAGATAGTCGCAGTTCTTTTCGGAAACCCAGCGAACGAGCATGTTTGTCTTATTTTTAGTTCATTAAAGTCTATATAATTATTTGAATAGAGCATCATTTTGGACTTATTGCCTCATCTAGTTCACACAGAAATCTGGCTATTGTGCTTCAGGTTTCATAATCATTTGATCCTTGTTCTTTCCTTCGGGTTTTCAACGAGCATGCTTTAAGGAAAGGGTTTGTCCTTGTGATTCTGTTTCCATGTAATATGTGTGAACATGTTTGTGACTGTCCTGTGCTACTGTTTCTGTTGAGTGTTTCATTCGATGCCTGGTTAGAATTATCTTATAGCTATCGCAATAATCGGCCAATATTGACTGTTATTTCGTATTTAATGATTGTGACCACCGGAGATTCATATTTCTACAATGTACTGCATTTAACGACTTTGCACAATTCAAACGATATTTAAATGATATTGCACACAATTCACAGTTTATCGTCTTTTATGCGTGCCATATCAGTTAAATGCTACATATTTATCTCAAAATCAGAATATGATTGTGGTAAATAATTGCAGACTATAATTTCGCAACAATTGAGTAATTTACAACATAAAGCAACTAATAGTGAGGATATAGCATTATGATTGCTGCGTCTGGAGAAATATGTGAAAATAGATAGTTAAATAATGTGTAAGATGATTGCTGTGCTGTTCATCAAAATGTGTGCTTTCATGAATTAAATAGAATATATTGTCTGCAAGTTGTTACCATGGAACGGCAACATATCTTTGATGCAAACATAACATTCAGAAGACTTTGTGTCTATAAGTATCCAGTACCCTCACTCAGTATTGTATTTGCGCATATACAACCATGGTAAGGGCTGTCAAATGGATAATGTCTTCGGTATTTAAAGTAGGAATAATTCAGTTGATGGTGTGAACATGCCTAGCATGTAAACAACAATGCAATATCCACAAGGTTCCAAAGTATATTGGTGTAATATAAATGTTCTACCAGATTTAGTCACTTATCATGGAGTCAATTGTTTTCCTTTTTGAACACACATTAGTTCCAAATTACTATTATAACAAACAACAACATGTCTCATGCTAAAACGAAATTGAACATGGACAGCAGCACACAAGTCTACCAGCTAAGCACAGAAAATTGTACATGTAATAACACCAAAACTAAACGGAGCAATGTCGACACATCACCCAAAGAAATGATACTAAGCCCTATTCCCGCCACAAGAACACATGACGAACCAAGTTCACAATGAAATAACACCCCCGGTGATCCCAAGTGACCGAATGAAACGCACATATAACATAGTTCCCCAAGTCCCCACTGCAGGATAATCCAGTTTCACAAATGTATTCCAAAACGACGACACAAAGATACCGAACGCGGCATAATAATGCCTTGACCTAGTTAACAAATATCATGATATTTAACATAATGAAACTTATGGAGAGTCTCCTAACAATTCTACAACATCAGACTATTCTTTAACCGTGATAAAACGTCATCAGACTCACTTTTCCATTAACACATATACAGCGTTATTTATGGACAAGTATCTCCATTTAGTTTGTAAGTGAAATTATGCTTTGAACATAAATATTCTCAGAGTTTTCCACGCATCCATTTACGAAATATACTCTGTAAAATAAGTATAGCAACACTGATTTTTATGTCTTACTATGATACAAACTTTCAAAAGAACAATAATTAGTTCAATGATGTTTAATACAAAATGTTTCAAACATTAAACCAAAATGATTTTAGTAATCACGTGCTAACTGCTTGTAAATTAACGGCAAAGGACATAAGATAGCAACAAAAAGTCAAAGAAAATGCCAGCATACTACTTCTGGGAATTCCGTCATCCCGATATGTGTATTTTCTTCTTGTTACGGACGTCCATTTAATGCGTATTTTCCATATGTTTGGGACGTCCAGATATGTCAATTTTTTACAAGTAACGGACGTGCCGGAATGTGTATTTTCTACATGTTACGGACGTCTATTTAATGTGAATTGCTACATGTTTGGAACACACATATATGTCAATTTTCTGTCAAAGTTATGGACGTCCTGATGTGTATATTTCCTACATGTTACGGGTGTCTAGATATGTGTATTTTCTACATGTTACCGACGTGCAGACATGTGAATTTTCTAAATTTTACAGACGTCCAGTTAATGTGTATTTTCTTCATGTAACGGACGTCCAGATATGTGTATTTGCTACTTATTACGGACGTCTAGCTAAGTGTTTTTTTCTGCAAGTTACTGACGTCCAGATATGTGTATTTTGTACATGTAACGAACGTCCAGATGTGTTTATTTTTTACAAGTTACGGTCGTCCAGATATGTGTATTTTCTACATGTTACGGAAGTGTAATGGATGAAAATAAATAGTTTACCACTTCACACATCTTATACATGTGCACAATATTGTATCACCCGTGGAGCTAGGCATGTTTTACTTGATAATAGTGTTTAAAGATAAGTTTTTTCAGTATTGTTCATAAATTAGGAACACATCCGAAAAAGTTTTGTTAACAGAAAGTTATTGTGTTCTTACGATACATTCTAACAATATGGGGATAAGATTTTATCAGGCTTCAAGTACAGAAAATTGCAAACGTTTTCTAGAAAGAGCGAACTGGTGTATGTGGTTGGTCGCCTTAAAAGTGGAATACTACCAATCAAACATAATGAGTAATATTATGTGAATTAATGTTCATTTAATTGAATTATATTGATTTCCCGCTTTTATACTTCACATGTTCAACATCAGTTATCCATGTCACACGGTACAATAAATATCAGAATGACGAAATATTTCATAAAAATATGTCGGCAGCCAGATTGAATTAAGAACACATTATCTCTATTGGTATCCTCCATATGTAACTAATCAATGGATTCTTTAAACAAAGTTTAATATGGTTACAAAGAAAAACTCATTATAAAGAAATAAAGCAAGCCAAATTACAACAAGACAATACGGTTATTTGTATTACAGGAATTTACGGCCCCGTCGACAGTAATAAGATGTTCAAGCAATATTTACAATATTTACACACATAACGCCAAACAAGTGAATTGAATCAGTACCATTTGAACGTCTTTTAGAAAGAACGGTACAGCCTTGTTCAAAGTAAGCAAACGCTAAACCATCGAGCGAAGCAGTTAATATTGGCATTTCAAAGTTCGACATTTGACCTTCAGTTAAGTGATGGGCATTGTGTGGAATGGTTTGGGAATCCGATGCTTTTAATGTGTCTGATGCTCGGCAGTTTAAGTTAAGTGCAGTCTTCCCTATCCGATTGTACAATAATTAACCTATTATTTCAGAAAACTGCGTACATGTACCGAGCATATGTGCCGAAGTTCTGATTCTAATCAAACCCGAGCATCAATTTCTCACACACACACATTGATACTAACTTACTAAATTATAAAATGTAAATTGAGAGATAAATAATGTTCAACTTTCAACAGAAACATTTCAGCTTTTCTGCAGACGTCTTGCTTAGTTAGCCTTGTGAATTGTAAAACTGTTTAAATTATCTGCAAAACATTGTCATTGTTTTCGGCTGAACGTTGACATGCTGCGTTGTCGAGGGTACATGCTGATATATCAGTTTTGACTTAGTTCTGCTTTCATCTTAAATATATTAAATCACAACCATAGTTTCGGAGTCTGTTAGACCCAAACAAAATAATACATGAATAAGTTTAGCGTATTCCGATTTGTACACTTGTTTTACAGTCTGTACTTCATTTGTGTTGTGTCGCAGTTTTCCCCAGATACAATTGTGTACCTATTGTAGAGAAAATAGAAATGCTTTTTAAATAATTATTAATATATCCATCATGACTTTAGCTATAAAATGTCATGATGCGGCGTGATGATTCATTAACAAATAAAACATGGCTTTATGTATGTATTGTCCACTTTATAGAAAAAATAGAAAACTCCAAAAACAATTTTTGGTTTAGAGCCTTCCTTTCTGTAACTTTATTATTATTGTACATGTTCTGATGCAATTTCGCTGTCCAGCATAAGGCTGCCTTGTATCTTTCAATAGTACATGTATATTGTGACATTTAGATGTGTGTTGTCCGTTGTTCTAGTCTTGTCGCTTGGTTCTTGCCCGCGGGGTTTCACTGACAGAGGCGGCAAACGAACGGGGTGTTATTTCGGGTTTGTGTAATATGTATACCTGTTGTCTTCAAGTTGTACTCTGTTATAGCAGTGTCTATGGTCCCCTCCCTTTTACAGCGCTGTACTGTGTCGGTGTATTTCTGTCGGAGATGCTGGATGAGATCCTTTTTTATAAGGTCACTGTGCTGTTTGGTCACTATAAGAAATGTTTCTGGCATATTTTGTTTCGCCCTCTTTTTGCCCATTATGGTAAACTATGTCACGTCGCCTCCTCCTTTTTACAGCACTGTGCAGTGTCTGTTTATTTTTGTTTCCTTGGAAGTTAATTTTCTCTGCCATTTGTTTTTAAGTCAACCACCCACAACGCCCACTACTCTTCATCATTTGTATCTTGCGGAGATGCTGAATGAGATATGTTTTCATTAGGTCACGTATGTTGTTGGTTTCCACTAGTCCCAGGAAGTTAATTTCCTCTGCCATTTGTTTTTAAGACCTTCGCCCACTACACCTCCCCTCTTTTCATCATTTGTATCTTGCGGAGATGCTGGATGAAATATTTTTTCATTAGGTCACTGTGCTGTTTGGTCACTTTAATTACGTGTTTAGCGTATAATATATATTTTCGCTCTCGTTTTGCCCATTATTGTAAACTAGGTCAAGTCCGAAAATGCCTCTTGTATCATAAAAGCATGTAGATTTTAGCACTTTTGATGTTCCATAACCTTCAATTTGTAATAAAAAAACGTCGACTTTTAGACAAATTCGGAGACGTGTGTCTTATCTTTACAGCGGAACTCGAATTCGGTATTAACCCAGTTCTTGACAATAATATTACCATAGTAAAAATACGTATAATAAATTCCTATCTAAAAAATACGTTCAGATGCAAATAATGTGTTTCCGCGAAATAAAACTAAGGCAATGAGTCAACGAGCGTTTAGTTCCTCCTGATTAGAGGCGATGCGATGGTTTGATTTACTTTTATGGTACGTGAATGTTTGTGGCAATCCTAAACACGATTGAGTAGAAGTTTATGTTTATTACAAGTGGAAATCCGATCACAAGTTACATATAGGTCACAAACCACTAAATAAATTTGTTCTTTAACTCAATGTAAAGTAATAATAGTCACTCCAAAGTTGACACATGTTAAAGTCTGTGGCCAGGTGGCAGACAATTATAAATAAAAAGAAGGGGCTACCAGCTTAAAAAAAATACAAAAAAACAGGGGGGGGGTCACGTATCATATAAGAAAAATTTTGTCCGTCATATTTTCAAAGTCGCACTGACCGACCAAATCCAGGTTTTACCCTACCCTACTTTCGCATTGGCCAAAATCTCAAAATTTGTAAGATAAAACAGTTTTAATACATCACATACACGTATACAAAGCTTGTTAACCCAATTCGATGATTTCAGTTCCACCTTGGCAAAGCATGCTACCATTTAAACACAATCACAAGTTTATTTAGGGACTATTTGAGTGTATCCTATATTGGCCCGCGGAGGCATTTAGTGGTTTGTAACCTTGTAAGTATCTTCCTATGGACCATTATGACATCGCTAGCTTAGAATACGAAGTTCGCAAGTACGCCAGCGGCATGACTATAAAAGAATTCATGTCACGTTTCGATGGCGTAGATGTGTTTCAGATATAACCCTTACAAATATCCATATCGGCGGAAATCGACAACCAAACACAGAAACCAATCTGGATTTAGTAGTCAAAAACTACACATCATACACATACGTATGTTTCAGTTACACAATATCTTGTCTTTAAATGGAGTAAACGTGGCAGCACACGATAGGCCGAAATGTCGAAGATTGGTGAATGACTTATGCACCTTATGGTACAGTGGAGTAAGTAAGTAAGTGTGTATATAAATAAGGAAGCTAGCAAGCTGTTCGTTACTCTATTCCTAACAATTTATGATATTAATTTTACGATCGTTTTCACCCGTAAGCTATAAAACACGAGTACAAACTTTCCAATGTTGTAACAACTGAAATGTTCATTGACCACCTCAAATTCCTGCTTGGATACTTAGGTTAACATCTGAATACTGGTCATTTTTTACCATGTACTATGCTGGGTGCTAGCTAAATATAATTTCTATTTGATTTAATGTTATATAAAAACACATTTATACCACAAACGATGTTACTGTATAGGTACAGTTGTCACCGCCCGTTGTACAAGTTGATTTACGTTATTAAACATTTGGTTGAACATCTGGGCACTGTTTTATCAAAGCATTTACGCTAGCGTAAACCCAAGATTTCCTAAAATATTGCGTACATCGATAATATTTGCGTTAATGCGTTTTACAAAGATATTATAGTTCTCATTCTGTTGTAAGTTTTAGCTTATTTCTACGCCAAGGCAGGGCAACCCTAAATGGCAAATATGAACGTAAGTGAAGAGTTTTTAACACGCACTGATGATTTTTGACCGTCGCATGTGATTTTAGACCGTCGTTTGTTGTTTTAGACCGTCACTTGTTGTTTTAGGCCGTGATTAATCATCAAATCTTAACGTATATTTATTTATTCTGGTACCCGTTATAATTGTTATATTGGTTATATTGTGTCCCGAGTTACGTTCAATCATCAATATTTTTGCGTAAATGTATGCAAGTACTTACGATCGTTTAGTAAAACACACTTACGAGTTTGCGTAAGGTAGATATCTTTGCGTAAATTTACGCGACATTTACGCATTGTTAGTAAAACAGTGCCCTGGGTACTGTTTTATCAACGTACTTACGCAAATCTTAAACTTACGATCTAATTTATATTCTTTATAAATCTTTTAAAACTTTATCATGTGGTAAATCACGGTATGAATCCTGTTCCATGATTTTTGAGTTCCGTCAGAGCGTTACAAGGGTTTTGAGTTCCGTCAGAGCAATGTTGGCATTTTGCGCGAGTTACAAATTCCGTGAAAGAGAAAAATAAACACTTCACTCCAACATATCGTCGGTAAAACGTTCTGGAAGTAAGTATAATATTGATTTCTTCTGGTTATAATAGAAATGACAATTGGAGATTATAATTACGGTACCAAAACCACAATCACATTCAATGATCACGAATGAAAAGCATTATATGACAAAATTTTGACACTTTGAAAGATTGTTTATTTTTGTTGTTATTATCTTTCAAAACAACCTGAAAAATTGAACACTTCATACTACAACTATGTTGCTCAGTATCGCACCAAGTTGGATGCATTCAGACGGTGAAATACATGTATTTAGCCGAAAGTTGATGTGTTGTTACAAATTCCGTTACATGAACATTTTGATTGATACAAATTCCGTTTGGACGTGATACAAATTCCGAACAGTAGTATTCTCTACGAATTGTACTTTAGTGTTGTTAGCTTGCGTCATTTGAGGAACTAATAAGGAAAACCCATGTTTTGAGAAATAGTTTGTTATTTCCGGCATAATTTGAACTAAATATAGATATAAGTACATTTTTGTAACTTATTAATCCGTGAATTTGTTATATTACTCTGTTCCTCTTTTCTCACTGTAACTGCGCTTAATAATTAAGCGCTTTCAACATTGCTAGTAAGAAATTAAACTTCAGAAGGTAGGCCTACATCTACATGTTTTCGTTCGTGTTTTCGACATTCTTCCATTGGTTTAAAAACTATCGGTCTTACACGTCGACTTCCTGTGGAAAGGTATGCCTAAGGTAATGCTAGATGTGAGAATTACCCACCGTATATACATGTATGGTCCATGTTAAACTCTGATAGTGACCTATCTTTTCACTTTAAAAAACGATAATCTTACAAACAACTGCCTAATAATTGGTAGAAACTGATTTCCATGTAACACATCACAGTGCCAGTAAAATTCAAAATGGGTATAGATAAGAACAAACATAACATTTTGCTCCCATGATTAAATATGAATGTTAACTCGTGAATATAAACTTAGTGATAGGACACGAAGTTGATATTTTTTAACTTTTTTGCATGCAAGAAAATTGGGTATGGAATGGCATATTTCTAAAATATATGGGTTTACAATGATATGCAATAGCTCAAATGCATCTTTTAGATAAAAGGCGCACGGGTCACCTTAATTTTAGTACAATTCCCAATATATCTAGTAATAATTTATTATCGCAAATATGCAATAAAGCATTCATATAGCACCACCCAGCAACTTTCTTTTATATAAAGTTTTGGAAAGGGAAGACTACGACAAACAATAAAGTTATTTCTATCTGTAAGGTAGCACCTTTAAACGAGGATAACATTTCCGATAAACAAAGATTCTATAATTTTGTTTCAGCTAAAATTTAATGTTATGATAGTACCCAATATCTGATTGTTTGGTCATCGAAAATTTGAAGCACATTGAATATGAGGTTTCAAATGTCCAGTTTAATTGAAGGAACAATTCATGATTATTTTACACACCATTGTTTGGTGTCGGTAATTTGGTTGTTCTCAATAGTCAATTATAACGCTATTGTTTGCATTTTAGCAAATATTTCATTAATTTTGTAGTATATTGACCTTAGAAGTCTTAAATCTGATCACGGTTTATGCCAAGTCGGTATTGCTCTGTATTTCGAACGAATTATCACATCATTGTCTTGTGTAATTATGTATGAGTACAGTACACATATTCAAAGTTTGAGACATCATAACATCATAATAATCCGTAGATTAATTTTGTTAATTTGTTTTATATATTGAGTTTATATGAGTTTATTTCATGCTTATCGGTGGTTTACGGCGGAATAACGGTGGATTATTTCCCGATAATTTCACAGTCCATAATTTCACGCAAGCGGACTACTTTTTTAAAAAAAAAATCCCCGCCGCCAAATATAAAATAATAAGCATTTTCACTTGTTCTCTTAATCTTTAACAAATAACATCTAACAATATATGTACATAAATGTAAAACAAATGGACGAAATTGAAGCCATTACAGAATATAGAAGAACTACTTGTTAAGCTATTTGAAGCATGAAATAAGTAGAATATTAGTATTTTACCAAGTATGATCGTTTGATAATTCACCTCGTGAGCAGCTGACTTATATTTTCACTCGTGGCTACGCCACTCGTGAAACTATTACATTCGCTGCTCACTCGGTGAATTATCAGCCGATCATACATGGAAAAATACAAATATTCTCTGTTTAAATACTCAGAATTATTGTCAGAATATTGCAAAGTATGACTCAATGTGTCAAGTACTTTAAGCATATAATTCTATGCTGTATATTACTTGTAAATGGTTACACTCACTAAGAACACAAATTGGGTTATAAAATTAATGTTTTGTGTGAGAATGTCTCCTTTACAACTAAAATCATACATAAAAAGTAAGTGAATGTGTTCCTATAATTTTATTCATATTCACGGAATTTGTATCATCCTTGTTTTGAAAACTTCGGAATTTGTAACAGTGGTAACCGGAATTTGTAACATCAATGTCGGATGATAGGGTTGGGATAAAAAATACGACATTCTACAGCAGTTGTATGACTGCTTTCGTATTAAATAACTAACTTAAATATCAATTAACATTGACATTCAAAACTGAATGTTTGTTTTGAATATAAATCGTTGTTTATTAAGATTAAAGTAATGTTAGTATATCCAGCAAGAAAAAATGCACAAAAAACCATTAAATCCATAAAAAAGAGTGTCTTTTCGAACAATTGTTTCAAGTAAACGTGCTGCATTTAATATTATATCTACTTTTGTCTCTACGACCATGCCAAACTCCGCAACGAGCCTTCTGGTACTAAAATAACAAGATGTTTTTCCCTGACGGAATTTGCAGCAGGCCTGAAACCTTGCGATTGCTCTGACGGAACTCAAAACCCTTGTAACACTCTGACGGAACTCAAAAATCATGGAACAGGATTCATACCGTGTAAATGGAGCAGCAATTCTAATCAAGATTCAGGTATTTAACTCCCCCAAACAATTATCTATCCCCAATTTGTAGTTGTTAAAGAAATACTCAGAATTTAAATTTGAACGTAAGTTTACGATTCACGTCAGTCCGTTGATAAAACAGTACCCTGATGCACAAAACAAATGCAAATATTATTTTTGAGGTTTGTAATATTTTCGACTTTAAGTTGTCCTTGTATAAACTTGACATTTTGAACCGAACTGTATGTACTTTGGTAAAAACTACATGTATACACCGTAAAACGCTGGTAATAATTGTTCTTGAAAACCAGGTTAGGTCAATTCGTGAAACATGTTTTATATTACTTAAATGATATACAGTTCGACCTCTGTATAGATACACACTATGGATCAGTAAATAGTATTGGTTGTTTAGAGGTTTATGTCTTACAGAGGAGGAATTTATAGTGAATGATAATTGAGCTAAATTATGAAAATGTGTGAGGTTTGGTGCACCATAAACTGTTAAAAACCCAGTGACAATTGTCGCTGTCCGTTCCAAGGCGGACGCTTCATTGACAACATTGCTTTATGTACGTATTGTCCACTTTATAGAAAAAATAGAAAACTCCAAAAACAATTTTTGGCTTAGGGCCTTCCTTTCCGTGATTGAATTATTATTGTACATGTTCTGCTGCAATTTCGCTGTCCAGCATACGGCTGCCTTGTATCTTTCAATACATGTAGTACATGTATATTGTGTCATTTAGATGTGATTTGTCCCTTGGTCTAGTCTTGTTGCTCGGTTCTTGCTCTACGTAATACTATGTTTTAATATATGTATAAATTGTAGAAAATTAAATTGTCTTTCTAATGATACCAAATGTATGCATATTTATGATTTAAATAAAAAAATTAAGAGTTTAAAACGCATCAACGTATATTTGAATTTCAGTGAAAATTCTTAATATTTTTTATTTTCTAGTGCATCACTTCTTAATTGACTAATGCATGTTCTAAAAGTCTGTGTCCATAAATAATTTCCTATCAATTAACCAGGTAAACATCATCAGGATCTTCTCTATACCCAGTTAATAATATAGAATCCCTGACATCAAACAGTATTGAAATTTATAGGTACAATTAAAATTGTGAATTCTGTAGCTGCCGACATTCACATACCAATATTTTAGATAATGCATCGGAAGGTATACTCTGGCTAAAAATGTCTCATAAAACGGAAAACTTAGTTTTACTTCCTTGTGTGTGCTATTTGCCACCACAAAATTCGTCTCGGGTGTTTGATGTTAATGCCTTTTATGACCACTTATTAGCCAATGTATATTCTTACCAGAACGATGGCTTGGTATTTGTATGTGGTGATTTTAATAGTCGGACCGGAAATCTTGATGATTTTATTCCCGGTGTAGATTTATTGTCTGCCCGGGATGTTATTGATTTTACTACAAATGCATATGGTGAACTCTTCGTAGATTTTTTAATCAATACGAATATGTGTATGCTAAATGGTAGGAACAGCACAACTAATAACTTTACCTCTGTTTCTGTTAAAGGTGCATCTGTTGTTGATTATTGTATTGTATGTCATGAGAATTTAGATCTATTCTCAGATTTTAATGTTAGCTTAACATGTGATGTAATAAACAAATGTGGTAATCTTATGCAAATTGCCCCAACTAGTATTCCTGACCATTCCTTGTTATCATGGAATGTTAAGTGTGAATATTCAGCACATACAAACGACGATGTTAACTATATTGTACATGACTCATATGATAAGTTTGATCGTAGTTATTTTAGCAGTAATTTTCTTGGTAACATTGATGTACTTCGTAATGTAAACAATACCATAGATAAATTGGAACAAGGTTTGCGTACGCAAAGTGATATAGATTCAATTTATGACGACTGGTGTTCTATTGTTAAAAATGACATGTACAGTAATATTCCTTTTAAAACTATTTCAACATCAAGTACAGCCAAAAAGCACCGTCCTGGTAAACCTTGGTGGAATGAGAACCTGACTAGGTTATGGGTTGAACAATCACAAGCCGAAAGGAAGTGGTTACGTTGTTTTAATAAAAGATACAAGTCTAGTTTTAAGAGTGCATATGTCCGTGTTAGGAAGCATTTTGACACTGAAGTTCAGAAGGCAAAGCGTCGTCATTGGTATAGTATGCAGACGGAACTGCTAAAAGACTGTAACGTTGATCCGTCAAAATTCTGGAAATCAATTGGTAAAATTGGTATAAGCCAAAGAAAAAAGAAAACGATTCCGGATGAGGTTATGCTTGATGATGGGACTATGTCTTCTCGTTCTCATATCATTCTTGAAAAATGGAGATCTGACTTTTCAAATCTTTTTAATAATCCGAATATGCAAAATATGAATGTTCCTAATAATTCTAATGACATTGGTGATTCTTTAACGTTTAATGAATATATTTCTGTACATGAAGTGAAAAAAGCGGTTGATACTGCTAAAAGCGGTAAAGCCTGTGGTATTGATGGCATACCGTCTGAAGCACTTAAAAATGATACTACTGTTATGTTTTTACATGTTTTATTTAATGTTTGTTTTAGTAACGGTACCATTCCATCACTATGGGGGAAATGTGTGATAAACCCAATACCAAAATCTGCAAGTCTAGATGCTAGGAATCCATTATCTTACAGGGGAATTTCACTAGCATCGTCGATGTATAAACTTTATTGTAATATTTTGAACAATAGGCTATCAAACTGGGCCGAATCGAATAATATTGTCATTGATGAGCAAAATGGTTTTCGACAGAAACGTAGCACTATAGATCAATTATCTACCATTACGAATATTATAGATACTAGAAAGAGAAAGAAACTGTCAACTTTTTGTACGTTCATAGATTTTAAAAAAGCATACGACTATATTCATCGAGACTTACTTTGGAATAAATTGTTTAATTTGGGCATTAAAGGCAAAATGTTAACAGCTATACAGTCTCTGTACAGTTCTGTGTCATCGTGTGTCAGAGTAAATGGTTTATGTACTGACTGGTTTGAGGTAAAGTCAGGTTTACGTCAGGGGTGTATTTTATCCCCTCTTTTGTTTAATTTGTTTATTAACGATCTAGCACTTTACCTCAAATCATTCGATATTGGTGTTCAATGTGGTACAGAAAAAATATGTATTTTACTGTATGCTGATGATATTGTTTTACTTGCTGAAAATGAAAATGATTTACAGCGTTTACTAAATGCACTTAAGGATTGGTGTTCTTTGAATAGTATGTCTATTAATAGTAAGAAAAGTCAAATTGTTCATTTTCGTCCAATGTCTGTTCATAGAACATTATTTGAGTTTTACTTTGGTACAGATAGTTTGGATATTGTTGATAAGTATACATACTTAGGTCTAGTATTGAGTGAACACTTGGATTATAATATCACAGCAAAGTGTGTGGCCCAAAGTGCAAGTCGCGCCCTTGGCCTTGTTATAGCCAAATGCAAATCCGTCGGAGGTGTACCGTTTGACGTTTATACGCAACTATATGATTCTGTTGTGTGGCCTACTATTAGCTACGGTGCCGCTATTTGGGGTCATAAATCTTATTCGTGTATAAATGCGGTGCAAAACCGTGCAATGCGTTTCTTTCTCGGTGCCGGGAGATACACACCAAATGCGGCTGTAGTTGGAGAAATGGCATGGATTGCCCCGAATATAAGGCAATGGAAATCTATATCGTTGTTTTGGTCTCGCTTGTCGTGTATGGAAAATAACCGTGTGAATAAACGCATTGCACTTTGGGCTTACTCCTTAGCTAATACAACATGTAAAAATTGGTTCCACACTGTGATAAATATGTTTACTGTCTGTGATTTGCGTGAATTCTGTGATATTGAAGTGTATATTCCTAAACATGCTTTGGTTGACAAAGTCACTTCTGCTTTACTCTCAAAATACATTTTGGATTGGAATAAATCTATCAATGCTGATACAGGGACGTCTGGGCAAGGAGGCAATAAGTTACGCACATATCGTCTTTTTAAAACAGATTTATTTACCGAGAAATATTGTAAATTGATTATGCCACCTAGTCATAGGGCGGCTTATAGTAAATTTCGCTGCGGCGTTGCCCCTATACGTATAGAGACCGGTAGATATGAGCGTATTCCGGTAATCAACCGTAAATGCCCATTCTGTGACAGCATTGAAGATGAATTTCATGTTTTATTTGATTGTCATTTATATGATGACATTAGACAGAATATGTATAATAAAGCGGTTGACTTGAATGATAATTTTATAAGAATGTCTAGAAATGATAAACTTTTTTTCTTTTTTAACTCATCTGATATGATAAGGATAAGTGCCAAAACCTGTTACGATATTTTAAAACGAAGAACTTTTTATATTTGTAAATAGTGTGTTTTCATAAAAAGGTAATCAGATTAAGGTCCTATGGATGGATCCTATTTATGTTTGTACTATGTATAAAGCATGATTCTTATTATATTTTCGTGTGTAATGTATTTTATGTGAATAATGTAAAACAATTTTAATATTTGCTAGTGTTTTACTTCCATCTAAGAGACTGTTGTTAATCAGTTCATCTACGGTCTGACCGGGGTGATAATTGATATTTTAAGATATTCCTTAATAAGCGCTTTAGTGCCTATTTACAAATTTCAATTTTCTTATATCAATCATTTTTAACACATTTTTAATACAACGCATTAACAACAGTTTCTTAGTCTTATTAATATATATATATGTATGTGATATTTTAATAGTTCCTATAATATTATACTGTGAATATGTTTAAGTTAATGTGGTACTCATATATGAGAATTGTAGTACCTTAATGTCTCTTGTAATTCAATCTTGAATGGTTATGTACATTTGATATGTTTTTATTATGATATGAAATTTTATATGTGTAAATGTACATGAATGAGACGTAAATAAAGAATATATATACCAACTGATTGAAATCTAACAATTTTCACACCTGTACGGTGGTATCGCTTGTGTCCGTTGAGATACGCTATTGTTTTGATTTGCAATAAACAGTTTCAATTTCAGCTAACACTTACATAAACTTACGTAACATGTCATCATTATCTGGGTCAGTAAGATTTTACTTTCTGGCACCCTTTGACAGCTTCTAAAGATGTTTGTTGTGACTGCACTCCAGGATTTCTTCTACAGATAAACACGTAATTTATGGGGAAACCCTGTGTGATCGATGCATGCAAGGAATTTCATTGGTTGTTATTTATATATAATTCGACCTTAACCATAATTACCAGTTCAAACTAGCTCCTTCAGCATCCCTAGAGTAGAATTATTGATTTTCGAGATGTGTACTCCCCGGCCCATTGACACCTGAAGAGAGAATTCGGGAGTGATGTGACGACCCCTATGGTTTATTTTTTAGCTCATCTCTTACATAGTGACAAGGTGAGATTTTGTTATCACTCTTCGTCCGTCGTCCGTCCGTCCGTCGTCGTCCGTCAACAATTGGCTTGTGTACACTCTAGAGGCAACAGTTTTGATCCAATCTTCATGAAACTTCATCAGAATGTTGTTCTCCATGAAGTCTAGGCCAAGTTCGTAACTGGATCGTGTGGAGTCAAAAACTAGGACACTAGGCCAAATCTTAGAAAAATCTTGTGTACACTCAATAGGTCACCACTTTGTTCCAATCTTCATGAAACCTGGTCAGAATGTTGTTCTCTATGAAATCTAGGACAAGTTTGAAACTGGGTCATGCGGGGTTAAAACTAGGTCACTAGGTCAAATCTTAGAAAAACCTTGTGTACACCCTAGAGGTCACCAATTTGATTCAATATTCATGAAAGTTGGTCAGAATGTTGTTCTCTATAAAATCTAGGCCAAGTTGGAAACTGGGTCATGTCGGGTCAAAAACTAGGTCACTAGGTCAAATCTTAGAAAAACCGAGTGTTCACTCCAGAGGTCACCGTTTTGATTCAATCATCATGACACTTGATCAGAATGTTGTTCTCTATTTAATCTAGGCTAAGTTTGAAACTGGGTCATGTGGGGTGAAAAACTAGGTCACTAGGTCAAATCTTATAAAAACCTTGTGTACACCCTAGAGGTCTCCAATTTGATTCAATCTTCATGAAAGTTGGTCAGAATGTTATTCTCTATGAAATCTAGGCCAAGTTTGAAACTGGGTCATGTCGGGTCAAAAACTAGGTCACTAGGTCAAATCTTAGAAAAACCGTGTGTTCACTCCAGAGGTCACCGTTTTGATCCAATCATTATGACACTTGATCAGAATGTTGTTCTCTATGAAATCTAGGCCAAGTTTGAAACTGGGTCATGTGGGGTCAAAAACTAGGTCACTAGGTCAAATCTTATAGAGGTCACCAATTTGATTCAATCTTCATGAAACTTGGTCAGAATGTTGTTCTCTATGAAATCTAGGCCAAGTTTGAAACTGGGTCATGTTGGGTCAAAAACTATGTCACTAGGTCAAATCTTACAAAAACCTAGTGTTCACACCAGAGGTCACAATTTTGATCGTATCTTCATGGAACTTGGTCAGAATGTTGTTCTCTATGGAATCTAGACCAAGATTGAAACTGGGTGATGTGGGTCAAAAACTAGGTCACTAGATCAAATCTTAGAAAACCTTGTGTTCACTCCAGAGGTCGTGGTTTTGATCCAATCATCATGAAACTTAATCAGAATGTTGTTCTTAATGAAATCTAGGCCATGTTTGAAATTTGGTTGTGTGGGGTCAAAAATTAGGTCACTAGGTAAAATCTTAGAAAAATATTGTGTTCACTATAGGGGTCACCATTTTGATCCAATCTTCATGAAATTTATATGGTCAGAATGTAGGTTGTACTGATACCTAGACCAATGTGCAACAGGTGAGCGCCCTAGGGCCTTTCAGGCCCTTTTGTTTTATTTATGAACGGATTTTTAATATGTTAGAATCAACTTAAAGATAAAGCTCTTTAGTTTCTACAGATATAAAATAATAGAAATTATTTAAATGCAAACATAAATTATATCAGTTCAAAGTCAGACTAATTTTCAGAAAAAAAATTGCATAATTTTATGTTCGAATTCCACGGCCTCCCACTTTTATTTTTTTATTTATAAACATATTCTTATAAAATTGATCGCATAATATAGGTGAAGCTATCTAGTCTTAGAATATGTAAATATATTGAAAATCCGTTCATTAATAATGTTATTATTACTAATTGAATATTACACCATTTTTCGGTCGTGAATTTCTATTTTCAATGTGTTGGAATTCCACGGCCCCCCACTTTTATATTTTTATTTTCCATTCAATTCTAGATTTCTTTACATCATTATAAAGATGAAGCTCTCTAGTTTTTGAATATGTAAATATATTTAAAATGACACCAATAATAATGAAATGACAATGATTAGAAAAATGTGATATTGTACGGCCGTGATTTTTTTTTGTCACACCATTGGTGATAGTTTCCCACATACGACATTTACATATACGTGTATTTATGTATTTTATTTTTATTTTTATGTATTTACTTGCGTTAAACTGTTTTTAAAATGTTCCATTTGTGTTTTAGTCATACGTAGAACTGCGAACATTAATCAGTTCGTCGTTTATATAAATAATAAAAAACGAAGCATCGTTTATATTAATGATATAAAGGAAGAAACGAATTGATAAAGGATAGACAAAACGCAGGAACGCTTGATATCTTTTATTTACACCAATTAACTTAACATTAGAAAACACCAATAAATAGTCAAATAAATAACAATGATAATAGCAATTCATGGCAATGTTTAACATAAAATATCAAATAAAAACATCAGTCCAAAACATATAAAACTGTAAATTCGTCAGCAACACTCATTGTCACGTACACATATCATGTTATACAAACTGAACTTCACTTGTATAATACATGTACAGGGTGTCTCAAAATACATGTCCGCTTGTTGAGGACATATGACTCCGTAATGTATTGCTTTACATATCTGATTTATACGTGTGACCAAAGGGCATTCAAATCAATGTAGAAATTACGAAACAATTTTCCAAAACAATGCATACAAAACATATACAGTGGAACTCACTTATAGCGAACTCGCTTATAACGAAAACTCGGTTATAGCGTAAGGAAAAAAAATCCCCGATCGAGTCCCTTCTTTATTTCAATGTAATACCACTCGCTTATAACGTAATCGGATATAATGAAAAATCGGTTATAACGTAGTGATTTCTATGTCCCGTTGAAGCATTTTGTGTGCAAAACTGCTCGGATATAACGAAGGCGGTAATTGCGTGAAAAATGTTTGTGCAAACAATCTTAAAAGGTGTTAAGTAGTTGCGTCACGGGCATTTATCATTGCAAATTAACTGACTTAACCAATAATTAAACCCCTAAACATCGTTGACATTAAAAGGTTATTAACTTTTTTTAAATTTATTTGCAACTGTTACTATCAAACGAAATATTAGTTACAGGATGAAATATGTGGGGCCTTCATCAACCATGTCACTTCTCCATCGTTACGTACTGAATTGTTTTGATGGTTTAACGGCTCGTGCTTAGAACTTGCTAATTAGTGGACTTTAGATTAGAGGATTTATCACTCGTTGTCAATTGATATAAATTTATATTAAAAACACTAAAAATGCGAAATACGCATCGATTTATTGGAAAAACTCAATACCTTATACTACACGTGGTACGTATAACTTTATACGTACTGGCTATACTAACCTGGGTACAAGGAAAGTCATGTGATATAACGAAATACGTTATATCCAATCTCATATAAAGAAATTTCGTTGTACTGATATGGCGAAAATCGGATATAGCGTAAGGAATCTCTGGGTCCCCAGGATTTCGTTATAACCGAGTTCCACTGTAGAATGCATTTTGAGTAACTACCCTCAATTCGGCAAAAACCTGTATTTGACGCCGTATGACGATTTTAATGACGTTCACATAACTTTGAGTCGGTTGTGATGTTTCCATTTTCTCCACAAATTGATGTTTTGAGTTCTGATGTAGTTATAAATCTTGAACTGTATACTCCCTCTCTCAAATAGCATAAGAATAAATACATATTTAGGATATGTTGGTTACTTTTTCCTGATTTCAATAAAAGTAGCATAACCAAATCCATTCTCCTCTTAAGACAGTTTTTTGGGGATTGATACTTTATTAATTACTTTTTCATATTTTCAAGTTACATGATTTGATTATTTGTGGACGGTTGGTGAATAGCCAGACATACATCTATACATTCAACCCAGTATGTTCATACGAGGCGTTTGGTGCATCTTTTAAGAATATGATATGCTTAGAAGAGTTTGAGTATCAACTGTTCAGTCCCAATTGTTTTAAAATGTGTTCCTCACTTAAATACGTCCGATTTTCCGATTTCATTTTCTAGTGACCCCTGATCAGTTTCTTAGTCGGTGTGTGCATAATAGGGTACGAATGCTTATTACTGTGCCCTCATATGATATAAAGTTTACCCATGTTACCGTACAACCTATATTATCTGCCTTTTCGGACATTTTAGAACGCCCGTTGCTAATGACGTAAGTATAACGTATATGACGTCATCAACTGTTCGAGTACTGACACATGATATAATTCATCACGCAATTTTTAAATTTAGCTTTCATATAAAACTATGATTATCAATTTACTAACTCATTCGGCAAAGCTCCCTTCAACAAGCGGACATGTATTTTGAGACACCCTGTATAATCATCATTGAAAATAGCATTATCTTTATTAAATACCTTTTTCAATGAACAAGCTGTATGTGTGTTAGGGTTATAGAAACTGTATAGTTTATATACTTGGTATCTCATTTCTGGTACACTCAGACTATAGTGGTATTAATTTCTCGCAAATCACGTACATGAATTTTATTAGAGTATAGTTTAAAAAAATTCGAGGGTTTAGCGGACGTATGTTTATTAAAGGTCAAATACGAAAGAATTTCATAATTTAACTATAGTAACACATTTACATAGATATATATCATATAAAAACATGGCGTACTTGTGATCTACATAATTGCAATATTTTAGATGGTTTATAACAATAAAGTTGACGATAACAAAATTACAAGGTAAATCCAACCTGGTTGTCTCCCTTGATTTTTAGACCGTGTGACGTCATTTTGGACATATGTGGAATTGTTCCTCTTCAGTTTAACTAAATTTGAATGGGTCCTGTCGAGTTTTTATTGGATTAAATTCACGATCAGTGACGGAAATTACTATAATGTGGTATGTTCTACACATTGTATGTGTTGTCATTGCAATCACATTTTAATTCCCTTCAATATTTAAGAAACAAAACAACGACCACATACCGATGTGGACATTACTGACTTCAACTGCTGGGCGTGTTATACATTACAAACGCAGCAGTGCAAACTGTGCGCTACAGGGGGTATAAATATCACGCTGTTTATACACTTGACACGTGTGTGTATACTTCGGTGATTGATTTTGAATATATATATGCTTAGTACATCTAGAAACGCAACGTTTTCACCCTTGGTTTTTTCTAACTTTCATTGCTCATACATTTTTTAATTTTGTGTAATGATATTGTATAATCGTGTAGAAACTTAGCTATTGTCCAAATTTTATCGATCGGATTACGTAACTCCCGTGCGTCAAGAAAATGCAAAACCGCACGAATTCCACGTGCAACATTTATGCATGATAAATTTAGGTGTAAATTTCTTCGAATCCTTTGTAAGGTTGGCCAATGGAAAGAAAATCACAGAAGAAAAGTTCTAGGCTTCATAATAAAAATATCAGGATAGTCCGAACACGGGCCAAATTAAGCGATTCGGATGCCTATGACAGAGATGTCAACTGGGAGGTTTCACTTTGGATAAAATGCCATGAATCGACAATGTATCATCTGGAGACACTCTACTAGCACTTTGGCACCGTTTACAACCACCCATTTCCAGGTTATCCATGTGAAACAACTCTCCGACAGGACTAGTAACTCCACATGTACCATCTCTAGGCAAAGTTCACAACTGGTTCAAACTCTTCAAATTAATTTGTTGGACTCCATGCATATGTAATCAATCAATAATTAATCAAAATTTTATCTTTTCACTTAGAACAACGATTCTGAAAAAAAAATGATTTTACAAATTTGTGTTCCGTTACTTTTTATCCGCACTATACACACAAGTGTTGCTCAATTGCATCGATAGCACTGTATGAAAACAATGTTACAGTTGCATTGTTCATGGCATAAAATGCGATCAAGTAAATACAGTTTGGTTGCCATTCATACAGAGTTTGAAAAGTGTTGACAGAAACCCCAGTGTTGCGTTTCTAGATGTACTCAGTATATATAGCTGTCACTATTTTGTATATTTATGTGTTAGGTTTTGTAATTAACAGACCATAAGTAAAGCATTCCGTATGAGAAAAAAAATTATGTTCGCAAGAAATGGCTTTAGCTGCGTATTTGTAGTACACACAAAATGACGCGTAGTTGGCAGTTTCTGTCATTATTGTAAAGAAATTATAAATTAACTATAATAAGGTTACTGAATTCCTAAATTGAGAAATGAACATTATAATTCTAGACAGGAAATTATTGACGAAAAATTGTAAAAGGAAAATTTGAAAAAAGTCTGTAGATAACCGGTAAAGTTAGAGACATTGTCCATAGTTCTTGGATACCGATTTAATACCAATTTATCATTTTCAATTGTGGATGAAAATCAAATGAGAGTTAGCATTAACTAAACGGTCTTGTTTTTACCTTCCAGCTTTCCGCCGCATGGCCGGTGGAATGTTGGGATTTTATTCAGCGAACCAATACCCTAGGCCTAGGGACACTATTAAGTTGTCAGGGACCGGGAAAATACCGGAGATTTTCCCATCAGCTGTCACCCGCAGGCCGAGGAAGGCGGGGTGACGACCCATAAGCCCATCCCCGGGAGTGGGGTATCGTGGATGCTACTGACAGGTGCATAACAATGACACGTTAGAACAAGTGCGCCGAAAATTAAGTACATGTAATTTGGAAATGTAAACTTACGCATTCCCAACACAATAATCGGCGTAATGATCTTTTCAATAGTGTTGGTATTGCAATGCATATGTAATAAAAGCATTTTTTTAATGACACCTCGTTCATGGTAAAATTTATTAACTATATCCAGTATCATTGAAAAGTGACAGTGCGATGCTTACACAGAAGTTTGAGCATAATTTTTTACCTTTTTGAAGCTTTCCATTACACCAGAAAACATAATTTTACACGAACCCTTGTCATTTTCAAAAAGTTTCACATTGATAAACAAAAACTTTGTTTATTACGCACATTCATTGGAGATATTTTTACGCATGTGCTCAACTGACCATAAATAATACTTACATTTCAATTCATGGCGTAATTTTGATTGGCTAATACAAATTGATTTGTAATAAATTCGCCACGCCCCCTTGTACCTGCATGACCTATGACAGGCCAGGCAGGGCCAACGACCGCCCAAGAGCTGGATACCGTGTGATCTATAAAATAGACTTTGGCGCCTATAGTGCAGTGTCATATAATTTATGTGTCGGCCTTTTACTGATGGTTAGTAAGCAGGTCCAAAATGTCTGACCGCGCTGATATTCTGGAAAATTAGGCACGTGTTTGAACTCAAGTATTATTTTGTGATTTGTAACAAGAATTTAGTTATATTACGGAAGCAGATTACCAACTGTGGAGTTCGCTACATACATGTATCTTGTTTGCATTTTGTGAAATCCACGATGGTAAGGACACGCCACGTTTTGACATATTTTTAAAAATATTTTAAACAATACTGTATATGTATACGAGCCTATGCGTTGTTCCATACAGTGTTTTACAATTGAAGTGGACAGAACAACATACAAAGAATATATCTTTAATACCGCTCTATATTTTTATATAATATACATCCTGCATTGTATTTCGGATAGTCTGACAGTATTTTTTTTAATAATTACCCATAAAGCAAAACGATACACAATTTAAACACGAATTTTTAAAATCTATATCATAGGCATATGAATTCAACTGTGCGTAACTATTTTTTCCGTTACGTATTTTCTTGTTAGGGTGCGTAACGGGAGATGGATATGTTGATATAGTTCTTGCTAGGTAGATTCATTAGTTTACACACAGTTGAATTCAAATGCCAATGATCTATATCGTTTTAGATAAATGCAATTTATCGTTCCATACTAAATTAATAAATTAATGAAACTTTTACCGAGTAATAAACATTTTATATCTGGTATAATACACTGTTCCTTTTTGCATTTTGATTGACAAAAATATATGGCCCGTTACAACACCCTTCGTATAACTCGCGTAATGTACACGCGTCTCCAGGGTACTGTTTTATCAACGGACTTACGGAAATAGTAAACTTACGTTCATATTTAAATTATGTACATTTATTTAGCTACAGCGAATTGGGGAAATAAATTGCTTGTAGACATTCATTAACTGAATATTGATAGTAATATGAACTAAGGCATTGCCTATATGGGTATTTAATAAATATTAGATAACCGCTAGGCTATGTTTGTAGATATAGACACGGGCCCCAGTTGCTATGCATTATCCAAGGGAGATAACAAATGCATGCAATCATTGTGAATTGTAATCTTTATACAGCACACAAGTAACGTCAATCAATCAAATTGTCATAATTTGATTCCAATTCAATAAAATCAAAGACGTACCTTGTTGTACTGTATTGTAGTATTGTAGGCCTACTTTAAGATGGTTTATTTATATTCCGAATATAGATAATTTACAGCCTCCGATGTTTGTCTTTCATCCTTATCCGCTTGGAAAATCGAAGATGTTATTACATAAGCAACAACATATGGACCCTCCTAGTACACAAGTTTGTCCACCACAAATAATTAATGCACCAGTCAGTTGCATCCCCAGTTCCCCCGACCACAGGGATCCATGGCGGATAGCCAGGGAGACAGCCATGTTTTTACCATCCAGATTCCCCCGCAAGGCAGGGGAAATTTAGGATTTATTATGCGAAAACCTATAGCCTAAAGACAATATTTACCGGTAGATGTCCGGGGAAACGCGGGAGTTTTTACCATCAGCTTCCCCCGCTGGCCGTAGAAGGGCCGTTGTTTTTGACAACTCAAAATTCCAGAGCGCCCTTCCCCCGTGGCTGGGCTGCTGTGGATGAAACTAACTGGTACATATGTCTTATACACACTGACAGTAACAAAATAATCTCATAAACATTGCTTTGACAAGCTATACATTGAGACATAGAATTGTTGATTTGCATTGTTCAGTTGTTGACATGGAACGAATTGTAGCCTACTTACGTTCAAGCATCTGGTATGATCTGAGTGTTGATATCATTGTAAAGCTACGTAAAAATGTCTATTAAAGACCAATTTCCTCGGAGATCGAGTACTGTCATGATAAATCGGCTATTGAAATGAAAATTTCACCTTTATTTTTGATGTTTCTTAAAACATCTTCCATGTGAAACGGGCGCTTGGAAATCTCGCAAACGCTCGCAATGAATTGGCTAGTGACACGGTCCACGGTCATGGGGAGTAGAGGTATTTCTTACTTCCCTTTGTTTTTTAAAAATAGTTTGTTTTATTTATTACACATTTTTTTAAAAATAATAATTAATTGAAAGAGAACGATAGGCTCAACCGTTTACAGCTTACTATTTTTTTTTATATTCCAAGGACCATTCACCTCGGAAAACTGCCTGAAATTTTTGACCGGAAATAACTTTTTTTGAAAGCATTAGTACCTGCTGAGACTCAACGAAAATACGCATGTCACCCGTATTACCGGTCTGGGTATTTTCAATAGCCTGCGCTACGCGCAGGCAATTAAATACCCTATTAATTGTAGCTCCATTTATCACGCTTTATAGTTGTAAAAGTATAACAAAAAGTTAAAATTTGACCGTAAGTTTAAGATTTGCGTAAATGCTTGGATAAAACAGTGCCCAGTTGCATTGACCGTAAACTTATCTATGTATGTACACATACCGATTTAAAAATTTTCTCACATGTGTATACCCAATAATACGTACAGAAACAATTAAATTAAACATCAAATGGGTCAGATAAATTAAGACGGACAGCAGCTGATTATAATCACGTTTTTTTGGCATGTTAGAACCCCCGTGATGTGCATAATGTACCAAGATTAACTGTATGACACTTCGTAGACCGAGTCTGTGTATATATATGTATAACCCCCGTGGAGAATTCTTTTATGATTGTGCTTTATATTTGACCCACTATTACATAATAGCACATGTATTTCATGTAACTTTAATGCATTTAAACCGAACATATTCAATAGAGATCAAGATTTATGCGAATATACACTAATAGTATATAGCCTCTGTGTTAATCAGATGTTCCAAAAACACGTCACAAGCTAAGGGAAGTAATTCGGGTTAGTTTATTCACAAAATAAGATAATCGTAATAAGAGATGACGTTTATTGTGTGTTATAATCATATCTGAAGTGTAGAGATTGATGGAATCCTATATTCATACCATAAACTTATTAAAACAGCAAAAAAATAATATTGCGTATATGACCTTTAAGTGATTGTTTTACAGCTAATAGATAGTAACACGGATTGTAGACAGACAACTATAATTTTTGGTTGGTTTTAAGGTAACGACGCGTTTATTTCCTGTAATTCGTTCAACAACAAAATACTCCATAGACGGTACAAATTTAATAACATATTCAACTAGCATTTGCTGTGTTAAATGTTTTTCTTTTCCTTTTTTCTCAGACATACTTTTATCGTCAATAGTTGTCGCGTTTTGGTCAACGACAACTGCGTTAATGCTGAATGTTAAGTTAAAATCATCGTTGGATTTGTTAATGGGGGAATTTAAAGTTGTTTCGGGAATTACATTTGCGGGTATTCCATTTACATTAACTTTTAAAGGTGTGTTTTCTTTTGATTTAAGTTTTTCTTTCACTTGTTCCATGATATTATTCGGCGCTCCGTGGCGAAATTTGGGTTAGTGTTCGCGTCGCGTTCTAATTTCGCAATTTCGAAATGAAAGTCGGCTTTCAGTTTAAAATTACCGATTCCTGTCCGACTTCACTGAATATCGATAAATATTGACTTTTGTAGAAAATAAAGATGCAAGGATAACACTTCATTAGTTTATACTACATTTATTTATATCTTATCAATTTTAGGAACATAACAATGATTCGTCCTACTCGCTATTTTCGTTGATGTCAACGTAATATATGACGGTACACCTACGTATTCAGTACCACGTGCGTTGAGTGACAGTATACGAGTTTGGATAGCATATTTTATATAATATCAATTTTTCGAATACATGTATACAATTACAAAATTTCCAGAATTTTCTGAATGGGGGCACGAGATGTATACGGGAGTCGGACCCCATACTGTTGTTATTATCAATAGCAGCAGATTAATATCTGATGAATTAAAATATCAGGTTCATGTGACAAGTCTAGAAAATGGAATGATAAATACCCGAGTATTCTTGCTACGCAATAAATACGTAAAAAAGCATACATTAGACGGTAGGCTTAGTCCTACAACACGTGCTATTTAGTGTTTTTAGTACAACCCAATATTTAGGTTTCCATTTCAGAAATAAAGCGTTCCGTTTTTATTCTTATAACTTAGCATATATGCGGTATGTAATGGTTATTGACCGAGTATGAGGTATTCCTTAATATGAACAACAGGCGCACGTGAAAACGTGAACACCGAGAACGCGAAGAGTTCGAGGTGTTTAAGATTTCACGTGCGCGAGTTGTTTATATTAAGGAATACCGAAATACGAGGTCAATAACTGACTTACACAGCTGTGTATAACAATGCACACGCCATGATGTGTGATAAAAAGATCGATGCGAATTTGATACAGGCTCTTATATTTTGGATGAGCATAAAGTCGCTAAAATAGACGTCCAGAAGGAAGGATGTTTACAGTGCGTCTGCATGTATCCTGGTAAAATCGCATTGTTTATAAAATTGCATAACTGTACCCAAATAATAATGATGTGATTGTATTAAAGTTAAAACCTTAAATGAACATTGTAATTTTACTCTTTGCGATATGTAACTGCACTTTGTCAACGGACCATTTCTCCGAGTTCTGAAATAATACTTTGTGTGATTTTGTATACGTATGTTCAGAACTGTCTTATATTAGTAAGTGCCACAATGGGGAACAGCAAAATCATTTTGTAGGCAGATTTTTTGGGTGGGGAACGATTGCCTGTGATAGGTTGTTGACTTTGAGGTTCGATTCTCATTGGAGCATTCATTTTAAATTTCTCTGAACATTAACGTCTAAATATTCCATTTGCATTTGCGACAGTCGAGGAGCGACTACATGACTTTTGTGTGGAGAGGTTGGCACTGTACAGTCTGGTGAACTGGCACATGTCTGAAAAAAACCCTTTAATTTAGTACATGTATAATTATACTTTGATCGCAATTTTAAGGATGGGCTATAACACGGGTTTGAATTAAAGATGTTTTGTCAGTCAAAAATGTTTTATTTTATTTTCAATGAACGACTGCTGTTGTGACAGTCTGTATTGAACATAAATTCATTTTACCATATCTTTTCAGTCTTTATGTAAACATCTATCATACAGATGTTTATTTATGTCAGCTCGTGGAGTTCTATACTCGCACGGGTTTGAACAACTAATCGGGTTCCCTGGTGTAATCCGTACTCGCCCGTACTCAATATTACCCCAGCAACGGCAGCAGCTTCGGCTATACTCGGTCCTCATCGCTCACCAGTTGAAAAATGGCGGCCGCACTTCAAAATTGGGCTGAAATCGAAGGTAAATTTGAGATTTCTTCAAATGTACGTGATGCTAAATTGCTCATTTTTGAAGTTAAGTTCTTTGATAAGATTTACGCTCGATTAAAGTATTTTTAGTGGAAAAATCGTTACCAAACAAAAGGAGCAAGGTTTTTAGTGAGTGCCTGTCTGGCTATCAATTTTCAGTTTCGCTTTCGTTTTATAGTTTGTGTAAGTCAATAAACGAGTTTTTGTGCAATAAATGATTTGAAATATATGAGGTTAGGCAATATACCGGAATAGCACCCTATGGTGCTTTTCTTTTCGCAGATTTTTTAACATAACAGAAGACCGAATATACAGCTTACCTTAATGATCTGCATCAACCAAACGCTTGAAAGTAGTCCTTGTTGGGAAAAAAGTAGTTCCTTTTTTTTAAACAGCTGATTTCTGTCAGCGGCGTGATGTACAATAAAAAATTCAGAAATATTAACGTATATACACAATGAATATTTTTCATTTCTCAAATAATCCTTCCTGGATTTTTATTTTCGTCCTTCACTTATTTGCCGGTAGTCTTTTTCCTCGGCCCTTTCCCTTGGATTTTACACTAGCACGCGTTTTGGGCCTCGACTGTTCAAAATCATCATCTGATGACCAGTTGCCCCACTCGTAGTTCGACTTCGTATAAGGGTTGCCACATGATTGGGCACTTTTTTAATGCTTTTTTCGAGCACCCTCTGATTTAGTCTGTTTAAATCCTGCCGGGCAACATACATGGTCACTACCACGTACAGGCTTAGATGATGCCGATGTACTCGGTATTCCGGTACCGCACGCCCCACGTGCTGGAGGTTTTGGTGTTGATGTGCCTGGTACTTGTGGGGTAGGTGCCTGCTGGTCATCTTCGCGTTCTATAGGATATAGTATGGTGGATTCCTCTATCGGATACAGCACGGTCGGTTCCTCTGTGTCCGATGATTCGCTGATGCTACTGTGCGCAATGATTTCGGAGAGCATTCGCATACGTCTTGAGAATTTCTCACGTGGACGCTGAGCTACAATAAATAATAACTAGGTAAAATATATTGTGGCAATTTATTGAATTAGTGTGTGATATTGGCGTGATATCTATTGTATGATAACCTCAGCAGGTAGAGCATCTGATCTGCAGGCCATAGAGGCGCATATATATAAGGTAGCAGGTTCAAGTTCTTATATGTCGATGCACATGTTTAGTCCTTTAATTACGGCATCAAAAAGATAAGGTAAGCATATTCTATAAGTACATGTATGAAATTTAATACACGACCACTACATCTCATAGATGAATATAAACCATGAATATCAATTTGCTGAATGAAAACTATACCTGCAGGTATGAAATCCTCGTCACTATCTATGATAAGGTCTATTTCACCGGTCATACTGACACCACCATCTGACTGTGTGTCTGAGGACTCATCTGTGCAGGCTGGTAAGACCATGTCTGATGACTGGGAATTAAACCCATCCCAGGTGTCGAACAGTGGTGTTGGGAAGCTCAAGTGCACTGGTTGTGCAAGCGTGTACACACTTCTCAAAAGCTCAAAAAACGATGAAAACTGGTTTCCCTTTACTTCACTTCTCCACATAACCTGTAAGAATAAAAAAACATAGTTTCATAGTCAGCACTTTTTACTTGATTTGAACAGTTCAACAATATTAATTATAACAGATACTGAATAAGTTGTCTCTTCACATTGCAGTTCATTCCGTCTGAATTGCAAAATACGGAATGAACTACATATCAGGAAATTATTTAAAATTAAATTCACATTGCAGTTCATTCCGTATGTATTTCATAATACGGAATGCAGTACATGTACATGTATATTAATTTAAAACAGGAAATAAACACTTTTAATGTACACATTGCAGTTCATTCCGTATGTATTTCATATGACGGAATGAAGACTGAAGTACATTTAGGCAATTTAAATCAGCAAACGATACTCCACTTTGCAGTTTATTCCGTTAATTTGTATGTTATAATACGGAATGAACTGCATGTATATGAATTTAAGTAACAAAAATATACATGTTTTGAACCTTCACATTGCAGTTCATTCCGTATGTATTTCATAATACGGATTGAAGTACATGTATATAAATTAAAATCAACAAATCAATGTAAATATCGTCTGCACATTATTTGTAACGTGAAATAGGAAAATACTAATTCTTACCTCAGCCATATGGCCTTCCCACTGAGAGGGTTTGGTTCCGGACATGCGCCTAAAATAGTCTTTGGCATGTTTTCAGGCCCCTACTATTCGATTGGTGTGGCATTCCACGGTTTCACCAGTGACTTCGTTTTTGTATATCTTCTTAAAACTATATTTGTGAAGGACAGTGAAGTGCCTATAGCCCATTTCATTAAGACGACAATAGCTGCTGAATCCATCACTATAAATAGTAGACCCCGGAGCCACGTGCCTCTGTATAATCGGCACCAGAGTCCTGGCCGATCTATCGCCCACTGGATACAATATGAGCCTATTGGAGAGCCGTTCAACCATTCCAAACACCCATATTTTCACACCCTTGTTCGGATTTCCGCGGTGATACTTCACCCTTCTGCCAAATAAGCTCTCGTCCAGTTCTATTTCACCAGATAGCAAGGTGTGCTTGGTATTAACATAGAAGTGTTCCTTGAACATCTCCCTAATGAAGGCAGTCCAATCTACAGCTGACGAACCATAGCTAATTCCGCCTGAGACTGAGACCCGTTTCAAGCTGTTACCTTCCAAATAACACCTGAGCACTTCCATGACATCCCTTACATCCATTTTGGTTCTTTCAAAGAACGAATGTTTCAGACAAGAAACCTCGTGATCCCTATTAACGGAACACCTCAAGGTTCTTGATAGAGGCCTCCCAGTCCGCCTAGCCATCGTCATATCCCCATTACATGTACGTCTGCCACATGGAATAGATTGCAGTAACAGTCCATGCGTTGATAACCAGCTCCACACTACGTCATCCTCACACATGAATAAAGCGTAAAAACTCCACGGGTTATGAAAATCCGAAAAACACACACTCTCAACATCTATAATACGCTTGCGATAATTACCAGCCACCGAAATTTTTCGAGCGTCAGCCATTATGAACAATAATGATGGTTATAATTGGGGTTAGAAGTGGGAAAAACGTATAAAAATGTTTCATTATCGACCATTTAATATTGCACACTATATCTATATATACTACCGGAATAGCACCCGGGTGCTATTCTTTTTGGCATTTTATTTATTTTACAATTGTTAGTATAGCGTGCAATTTTAAGACACTAACCCCAAAACATTTCCAAGCCCCATTTCTGAAGGCTTGATATATCCCCCAAGGAAAACCCTTTCCCCAGGGAATACCTTTCCCTTCAGAGAAATTATAACATTATGAACCATTAGTTCACAGTACATGAATTACGTTTTTATTAATATCGTCGCCTATAGCCGCTCTATATATACTACCGGAATAGCACCCGGGTGCTATTCTTTTTGGCCTTCCATTTCATTTACAATTGTTAGTATAACGTGCAATTTTAAGACAGTAACCCCAAAACATTTCCAAGCCCCATTTCTAAAGGCTTGATATATCCCCCAAGGAAAACCCTTTCCCCAGGGAATACCTTTCCCTTCAGAGAAATTATAACATTATGAACCATTAGTTCACAGTACATGAATTACGTTCTTATTGATATCGTCGCTCTATATATACTGCGGGTGCTATTCTTTTTGACCTTTTATTTATTTTATAATTGTTAGTATAACGTGCAATTTTAAGACACTAACCCCAAAACATTTCCAAGCCCCATTTTTGAAGGCTTGATATAACCCCCAAGGAAAACCCTTTCCCCAGGGAATACCTTTCCCTTCAGAGAAATTATATCATTATCAACCATTATTGCACAGTACATGACATACGTTCTTAATAATATCGTCGCTCTATATATACTACCGGAATAGCACCCGGGTGCTATTCTTTTTGACCTTTTATTTATTTCATAATTGTTATTAAAACGTGCAATTTTAAAACACTAACCCCAAAACATTTCCAAGCCCCATTTCTGAAGGCTTGATATAACCCCCAAGGAAAACCCTTTCCCCAGGGAATACCTTTCCCTTCAGAGAAATTATATCATTATCAACCATTATTGCACACTATATGAATTACGTTATTTTTAATATCGTCGCTATATATATACTACCGGAATAGCACTCCGGTAGTTTTTATAATTAATTTATAAGGATGCACATCAAAATTTGCAATGATACATGTACATCTCTACTCTCAAGGGAAAGGTATTCCCTGTGGAAAGGGTTTTCCTTGGGGGTTATGAATAATTCAGAAATGGGGCTTGGCAATCTTTTGGGGTAAGTGTTTGAAAGTATGTTATTTACTATAACATTACATATATGAATACAAACAATGGCGTTGTTCTTATGACACCCGGCTACTTAAGTTATTTCATCTTCAAATTGCATATTATGACGGAATGAACCAAATTAGGAACATGCACACAGCCGTTAAATTTTTTATTGTCGTCTGCTTGTGGCATGTAAGTTAGTATACCCCCAATTGGTGCCTTAAATCATGGACATCTATAACATTGACATGTGCTTGGCATTTTCCGTTGGTGGAAAATTACTTTACTACGACTCTTTATAGTAAAATTTTAGCACACCCAGTCCTGCACGTGTTTTTCTCATTATTCAAGCATGGCCTCCATATCGGTTTTTGATAGGAGAGAAAGAAATAGACAACTTTTTGAACTTTGGACTTCTGCTTCTTAATACCAATGTATATCGAATCTTATAATAATTAATATGTCTTATTAGCGAAATTTGACTGAATTAAGAATTATTTTTCTTGAGAAAAAAACTACCTGTGCCTTTAAATTTGAAAAAATAGCCCGACAAATTGGGAATTATTATTGAATCTCTGTATTAAGTTGTTAATATTTGGCTTTTCTACTGATTATACCCAACTGAAGTAGCAAAGACCTTTGTCGGTCTAAAAATCTACTGTTTTGACTTAAAAGCAGCCATACCAATGAATTGGTTTCATAATGGAAGGAAACAGTATGACTTTTAGAAAAATGGAGGTTATTTTGCAAGGGAAAGTGCCTTTAAATTAAGACTCTAAAACTAGCCAAGAACTACAACTAATGTCTCATGTCGGTTTCTTCTATCATAGAAAAAATAGCAGTCATGAGGTAACAATAAAAATGAGACTCACAATTCAAACATTTAATCACGCATTATAGATATAGATTCTGTGACTGTATACGTAGGGTCTATGTCTGTTTCAGGTGATAAAGTACATTAACACTTCATTATTTTCTCGTGCCCATTGCACGTCTATATAAAGGTATAATTGGTACACAAAATATTAAACTTTACAAAAACGCGCAAGTATAAAACACTGAAAATATATACATATGAAGAGAGGGTATTAATGCAACCCGTGTTTAACATCATGAATATATTTTAGTGATATTTATTCAGTCACCTTAAGGTAGTACTTGGAAATTCGTCTAAATTATGTTACAGCTCATTGTCTAACAACCATCCCAATATTAATATATTTATTATGAACCAAAAGTATACAAAATGCTTGCTACTGAAGTTCACAATATTTTATGGAACCGCTTTTGTGATATTTGTTATGACACTGAATCATGCTTTTAATTATTTCTGATAATCTGCTTCAATTGGCAATATAATTTAATATAGTTTAAAATATTATTTTAATTAGTACACAAAATTTCTATAAGTAAGTAAGTAAAGTAAGTAAATAGTTTATTAACGTGACATGTGTATAACATATATTTACAAGCAATTATAATATAAATTGAAAACACCCGGCCCAATGGACCTATATGTCACCGGCTTTGTGACTTATTTTGATATCGTGATACCAAAGACCTAAATTACAATTTAGGTCTCTGATGATACATAGTATTGTACATATATACAGATATTGCTTATAAGTTCAAATATACAATGAGCTGAAACATAATATATTAAATATATTCAAATAATCATTTGAAAAGAAATTATTGACTACATATATTTAAAGGCACAATTAATGTCTATCAAATCAGCGATATACACAATGAGCTAAACATAATAATAGTTATGGTTATTATTCATTTGGACAATATTGAATACACATTGAATACAATTAAATGCGCAATTAGTGTTTATAAAGTTTTGATCGCCTCTTTAAATAGCTTTTGACTAGAAACTTTGCCACTTTTCTTGAAACGTTATTCATCAAAAGATTAATCAAGTCATTGTCACTCAGATTGTTTGACCGTGGAATAAGTCTACTCTAAAATTATTATAGAAGTTGCAATGCAGGAGGAAATGTCTCTCATCTTCTACACAATATTGACTACAGAATTTACATAGTCTGTTTTCAATAGCTTCTCTAATGTACCGCCCAGTTTCTATTCTAATCGGTAATATACCACAGCGAAATTGTGCTAAAATGGATCGTTCGTGACGTTTTAAATTCATCTTAACATAAGATTCACAAGTGAAATTATATTTAAATGAGATATATGTTTGGGAATTCTGTTACAGTCTGATTTCCAAATGTCACAATACACCGAACGCATTCTATCTCGCACTGTGTCTAGACTGACAACAGTTTTATTGTCAAAATGATCCGCTAGGTTCAGCTGATTGAAAATGGATTTAACATCACTACACCAATTATTAGTGCACTTATCATAGTCTGCATTGAATGCTTGTTTGGTTAACCGATTATCATCGAGAAGTATAAGTCTATTCCAGAAACGTAACATATTAATTCGCCGTCTGTACATACTGGCACGGTGGGGGATCCAACATATCGATACCAAAATGGGTTACGCATAATTTCATATGTCGAACTTCCTGGTCTACATATGTTGTACACATTTCGACGAAAAAAATGTAAGATTCTTATTTGTTATTGGTTTATGTTAAAATCAAATTGTTTTGCCCAAATATCTTAATGCAGTGCCACCCTTTATACATTTCCAAACATGTATGTGTATTTATCTTATCTGTACGTGTAGCAATAACGGAGAAAAACTGATTCTCCGTCAGGCGGTGTGGCTGAAAATTCGCCGCAGATTGATCACCACGAGAAACTCTATTGTATATTCACCTCATTTGTTTGATAATTGTTACAGAAATATAACATACCTTTCATTACACACATGTTTAAAATTTAACAGCGATTTGATGGCTAGAAAAAAATTTATTGTAAAAAAACAGCATGCTCTACATATGTTGTACGTGTTTTCCATATGTTGGATTGAAAATGTTTAATTTGCCGATTTTATTTTGAGTTTAAATGGATTTCCTGGAAAAAAAATCGAAACTGAAATATGTTTAAGTTATCATGCCACCATCGATGAGTGGTATATTGCTTTTCTGGTGACTGTCCGTTTGTCTGCCTGTCTGTCGTTAGACCAAAAGCTTTCCGTTCAATAACTCCAGAACACTTTGCCCTATGATCTTTAAACGTTGCATGAAGGTTGATCGGAAACAGTCGATGACTCCTAGATATTTTGAGGTCAGCAGGTCAAAGGTCATGGTCACTGTGACCAGAACAATTTTTAGACCAAATGCTTCCGTTCAAAACCGAAGAACGCTTTGCCCTTGTATCGTCAAACTGTACGCAGAGGCTAGTCAGTAACAGTAAATGAGGTCAGGGTTTGCAGAAATCATTTTATTAATAGTACTTGTTTGTTTGAGCGTCGATGAATTCTTGTTGAAATTAGTCGAAGAATCAAGATTACATATATCTGTTGGGTTTTTTTTAAAAAAAAATGAAGAACACTTGGTATCTACACATCCGTGTGGTGTTAATAAGGTCAAAATTTAAATCGCATACCTCGTTTTTATCACTGATTATCTCTTGTAAAAACTTCCTGACTGACGCTGTATCGACCAACGCCAGGTTATCTTACTCAGCTTCATGCATAATCAGATTGATATGCAAAAACTTCAATTTCAATGCATTCCAGTAGATTCATACCAAATCGGACTATCACAATTACCTGTCTTTCTAAGAACTAATTTGTCATTTTTACTGCAAACACCTCCTGATATGTAGTGTTACCTTAATTGGCTCAAAGTTCAGAATAAAGTCATTCAAATGTATCAGTCAATGTATCGCACTAATGCATTGACCTTGAATTTGAGTTAAAACAATGAGTTACCTAACGGCAATCGACATATTTTTCTTGGAAGAAACGTGAAAAAAAATTAGAATTTTACATAGAAAATATCACCAATATGTAGCTGATTGTCTAATTAAGAAAATTAGTATCAACATGATATGCTTCAGTTTTATAATAAAGAAGTTACGTACAATTCAGCGATCAATCTGCCGTCAGTAGATCCATTTAAAGTGTATAGAGCTATATCGGAAGATATTTTTTTTAAAGTTTCATCAACTGAAAAACAATTATGCTTTCATATCCATTAGATCATTTTTCGCTTCAGTTTTAACAGAATTTCTTTCTGTGCTTTATTGGACATGCAAACTGTCCATTTTCATACGAAAGTGTTCTAGAACACCCTATGAAACTATAAGAATCGTATATTTTTCGAGGATTGAATCAAAGTACACGAAACCCATCCAAAGTTTTAATTTGCAATTAAGGTAGTCAAGTATCATACTTTAAACGATGCAAGTAATTATTTTGACATTGAATGACTGTTGGAATATAGCTCTATACACTTTAAGTTTGATGATAGGACTGCTCGAACTCTTCATTCCTATATTTCGGGCCACCGATTACTGAACATGTTTTGCCTAATTAGTGTATTCGTAAGTGTGTAGTTTTAACGAAAAAGGAACGGCATAAATATACATAACAGGTCTAGTCTGCAATTAGCAAACATTTTGATTAGTTAGATATGCAGACATTTGCTGAAATGAAAATCCATGTAAGTGCGTAAATAAGTTGGTGTAACGAATACGAAATGATATGAAGATAACTTAAACAGATTTGAGTTTTTTTCCCAGGAAATATATTTAAACTCAATATAAAAGCGACAAATTAAACATTTTCAATCCAACATATGGAAAACACGTACAACATATGAAGAGCATGCTGTCTTTTTACAATAAATACTTTTCTAGCCAACAAATCGCTGTTAAATTTTAAACATGTGTGTAATGAAAGGTATGTTATATTTCTATAACAAAAATCAAACAACTGAAGTGAAAATATAAAAGATTTTCTCGTGTTGGTCAAACTGTCGCGAATTTTCAGTCACACCTCCTGACGGAGAATCAGTTTTTCTTAGTCATTGCTACACGTACAGATAAAATAACTACATGTACATGTTTGGAAATGTATAAAGGGTGGCACTGCATTGAGATATTTGGGCAAAACAATTTGATTGTAACATAAATCGATAACAAATAAGACTTTCGTATTTTTTTCGTCAAAATGTGTACTACATATGTACACCATGAAGTTCGACATATGAAATTATGCATAACCCATTTTGGTATCGATATGTTGGATCCCCCACCGTGACTGGGTAGCCATCCAACTTCTCCCGTTATCGCAGTAATTGGTGTAAATCTGTGTACCCCAAGGTAATACCGAATCGCTCTATTTTGTACATTGTCAATTTGTTGAAAGCGCTTGTAGCCCCACACACATGAGCTATAATCCATTATAGGAACTATGCATGAATTGAACAGTTTTTCGTATGTATTAAAACCAAAGTCTTTCAAGTGATGGATTTTAGAAATAACACTGCCCAAAGCTCGACCTGCACCCTTGGCTAAGGCTTCACTGTGTTGAGTATAGTCATGTTTGTCATTCATAATTACTCCAAGATATTTGTATGAAGTCACAGTTTCAAGTACATTATTTCCCAATTAGAAATTAAACTCCGACTGGTTGGTTCTGCCTTTTCGAAAGTGCATACATTTCGATTTGTCCGTATTGATTAACACTCGCCATCTTTTACACCAATCGTTTAATTGATCTAACATAGTTTGTAATCCGTTTTCGGTGAGTGAAATAAGAACGATATCAGCCGCGTACAGTAACATTGATATCTTATTGTTATCAACTGGCACTCCAATGTCAAGGTCATTGATTTCCGATACAAGGTCATTCACAAATATAGAAAACAACGTTGGTGATAACGTGTCCCCTTGCTTTACCCCTGACTTACAATTGAACCACTGTGTCAGTTTGTTGTTAATTCTTATACATGATGTGGAGTGCTGGTATAGATTTCTAATAGAATGGTACAGCTTTCCATCTATTTTGTTCAAAAGAAGTTTGTAAAGCATCATGTCTCTGTCTATGAAATCAAAACATTTCCTCAAATCGATAAAAGCTGTGAACACTGATGAATTGTTTCTAGTGATACTGTCCAATGTGTACACATGGTCGTCTTGATAGTTAAAGTTTATATCAAATGAACAATCCAACATGATAACTTATTTTCTATGTAACGTTACTGTAATGTTTATGCGATATCACAAAAGCCGATTATCGGGCGCGTGAAAAAAAAGAAAAAATGCGTCTACTTTAACTCGTCATAAATCCTGTTTTTCTGCATCAATTTTAAATATCTTTACATTTATAAAAACTAGAGAACGTAATCTTTTCAGCCATGTATTCATGAAAATTATATGCTGACTAATAAAAAATATAAATAGGGGGGGGGGGCATGTTTTCCGAACCAAATTTTACGCACGGTAAAAAAATAAAAACATGAGTCGAATTTAACATGCGATAAAAAACGTTTGACTTATTCAATTTCAGTTACAGTTACAGTTTTAAAAACTAGAGAGCTATAGCTTTTCAACAGTGTAAATTTATAAAAAATATATTTTGAAATAAAAAAGTTAAGAGGGGGCGCCATGTTTTCCGAACACAAAATTCTATGATATATTTTTTCATTTTTGAACCAATTTTAACCAGTAATAAGTGCATCAAAACAAAACGGATTTAAATAATTAATATCATATTCAAAAACTACATAGCGTTAGCTTTAATATGATATAAATAAATAAAATATCCAACCAGAAACAAAAAAGTTAATAGGGGGCGCCATGTTTTCCCTTCTTTTTGTACTAAAATCTAGAGGGGCGCCATGTTTTATACCTGCCCAATATGTAATTCGGTTCGGCGCGTATGAATACAAAGCGTCTGAATGATCCGGATTTGTGTATTTCACATAGTTGTAGGCTAGTCTGGTTCCCGTCATAATGTGCGTCTCAACATTAACACAGTGATGACGTAGGAATCAAGGACAGGGAACTCCAGGCTAAGTTGTAGGCAGTCGTGTAGACAAAAATGGACGGCACCCGAGGGTGCTATTCCGGTATATTGCCTGAGGTTAGGATTGATAGTGCGTTTTATAGAAATATAGAATCTAGATCGCAAAGGAATGTTTTCAATTAAACTAACTAAGGACTATTCGCACCAACTCCACTTCGTACCCTAGGTCATTTGCAATATATTCCTTGGTTCTTTAACATAGATGTGAACTGCGCATACTCGTGTAAGCCTTAAAAAATATTGAGTCTCAAATCCACTTTACTGTCAGTAAATAATGTACCAGTTAAATTGAAATGAACCGCCCTAGGGATAATGCGCAGGTCAGTTACCGCGCTCAAGGTCCACCCCGGGGATGGGAATACGGCTGAGTTTTTACCTGCCAGCTTCCCCTGTGCTGACGGGGAAATCTTCCGCATTGCCCTGGAAATGCAAAGGATTTTTTCTCTGAACCAATACTCTGGGGACAATAATTAGTTGTCGGGGCAAGCTTTACCATATCAGCTTTCTCCCACAGGACACATTCATATTTGATATTAAAAATATATCTGCCTTTCCCCGGGGTCTGGGAGGTCAACTGACTGCCAATGACTGGTGTCAACACAATATATCTCTTAAAGCTTAATTTTTATTGAGTCAGCAGTAAGCCTATACATGTATGTAGAGATCTATAAACATCACAATGTATAAACTAGTCCACTTGCAATTATCGCAATAAGGCATACATGATGACATGAATAGATTAGTATCATAATACAGTGATTGGGAGTTACATGTGCTTTAATCACAGTAAGTCATACAAGTTGAATGCATAGTATCACAATAAGTCATACAGTAAATTGGCTTATAACTTATAAGCTGTGAACAACATAATTAGACATTATAACCTCTCGGGAGCGACCCTCTTTAGAGCAATAACCTCTCTATAACAATACCTTCAAATACCCCTGAGCTGATAATTACTCCAAATTTAACCTCTGTAGAGCAACAACCTCTGTCCTTTGCATTTGTTTATATTAACAGCTTTTATCCATCATTCTATAGTGCATATGTATAGACACTTTTTTCTTACAGTTAACCCTATTACTGAAATGATGGAGTGCAAAAGTACTGGTAGTAAGAAAAGAAAAGAAGATATTATGAGGTATCTGATTTGTGTGTGATGTCAAGATTTCATTAAGTCATCTTAATCATTTCAGAGATAAAGTTTTTTAGTATGTACGGTAAATGAGGGAATTATTTCACACAATTTATTTTCATGGAGTTTCGCAAGTGGTAGAAACTCTCTAAATTAAGTAATACATAATCTATGAATGTGTTCAAAACATTAATGCACCAGTCAGTTGCATCCAGGGTCCCACCCCTAGGGATAGGCGGTGGATAGCCGGGGAAACAGCCATGATGTTACCTTATAGGAAAATGTTTGAATTTTTTTCTCCCAACCAATACTTGGGGACAGTATTTAGTTGTCAGGGGCTGGGCAAATACCTGAGATTTTACCATCAGCTGTCCCCAACAGGACGATGGAAGGGCAGGGGATTTGACAACCCAAAAGTAAAAATTCCGGCCCATCCCTGGAGGTGGGGGCTTGGAAGCACTGGTGCATAAATAGACATCAAGGAATTTCAGGTGCACAGACACCATAAATCTGTATTGCATTTATTTGGAGTTATGCCTCTTTGTAATGTTTCATACTTAATTCTTATCCAGGCTGTAACTCATACAGCACTGCAGGTATTAATTTGAATATCCTTGATGGGAAGTGTAGTTTTCAAGGACCATGACTCTATATTGCATACTATTGAAGTTATTCCCCTTTTGTAATTATTGATTCATACTTAATTCTTATCCATGACATAACTCATACAATATTGGAGACTTCAATGATGAAACTTCATAGTTGTGAATACATTTCATTAGAGTGCAGTGACTGTCTTTGGCACATTTTTAGTTGTTTTTCTAAGACAAACAACACATATGAAGCAGACTCTGACAGCTCTACTTGTTAATGTTGCAAAAATGTTTCTGATGTACACTTCAAAATGTCTGACAATTGTAGGAATAATTTGGTAATCAAATAGTGATTAGATGTTACAATCAGGGTTGAACACATATTTCTGTCATTACAAGTATACCATTAAGTTTTTTCATTTGATTTCAGCACACTAGGTAGACAGACTTTGAGAAAAAGTTACATGGGAGAAGAAACTGTTGACTTGTAAAGATTGCCATTGATTAGAGCAATGCTCTGAACATTAAATAATCTGGTATGTATTATAAATATTTTACTTGTAATACATGTTTTTGATGGACATGTGTCATTTGTTTGGTTAACCAGTTTATTTGAGCTCAACCAAAAATATGAGGCAATGGCAATCATAGTTCATACTGAATTCTCGCAACAAAATTCAAGGACATTTCAAGGACTTTTCAAGCAAGAATTTGTATTTTAGAGGCATTTTCCGAACAAACGGTCCACTTGAAATTGTATGGATATGACTATTTGTGTTGGGACAAACAAGAATATTATGCACCATTTTTTAATTATAATATTTAACAGTGTAACAGAACCTTTACAATAATAACATTTGGGCCTATTCAAATATGCACTTTTAATTTACGATG
Organism: Spisula subtruncata; assembly: GCA_963678985.1. Lineage (NCBI taxonomy): Eukaryota > Metazoa > Mollusca > Bivalvia > Venerida > Mactridae > Spisula > Spisula subtruncata. The sequence goes on from OY787676.1 coordinate 31,605,357, forward strand.
AAACAACGTGTTTCTGTTTCATTTTTTCCAACATGCGTCGTCATGACAACATCCATACACATATTTTAGACTGTTTGTCAAATTCCAAGGGTTTTTACCATTTTGTCATTTTTTTTCAAGGTAGCAAGTACTTTTCAAGGTTGAAACCGAATTAAAGGTCTTTGCAAGGCCTATATGAACCCTAAGCACTGCAATTTTTGTCGCGCCCGCTTGTGGTGTCTCAGAGCAAGACTTATAGACTTTTTTGTTTTCGCCACTTTTGGTGTATGTACATGCATACGTCCAAGCGATTTGTGCTCAGGAGTGCTGAATGTTTTTAATAAAGAAATTAGAAGTCATATTTATAGTTGAAATGATATGTATCTATTTGAGAGATTATGCATTGTTATGCTTTAATGCAATATCACTTTGGGGCATATGATCCAGGAAATAATCCCACAAATTATAGCTATAACATCTAGGTCGGGTAATAATAATAATGTATATAGTACAACCTCTCGAAATCAAATACCCCTCTAAGAAATACTTAAGTCCTTCTAAATTTCACTAAACTTCGTCCATAAATTTTAACCTTTGTTGAGCGAAACCTCTAAATAGTGGTCAACATATGCAATTTCAAAAGGTTGACTGTATGTAGGCATACATAATTTAAAAAAATGAATTTTATGCATTGTTTTGTAGATGCTGTAGTCAAGATTATTGCGAGCAGACAAGTGTTGGAGAAAATGATCAACATGATGTCTCCCTTTGACAATTCTAACTGGACAGTAACTGATTGTGGATGTCCTTGATGATGCTCTGACTCAATGGATCAAGAACTGATACAGTTCAAGAAGAACACTGCATATAAGTACTGGACGCTCGACTTTCTGGTACTTGATAGTACTCTTGCTAATCTATTTGTGAACTTTATAGAGTGTCAAGGGCAGATAACTTTAAATATATAAGGTCACAGAGTTACCAGCCATGGTCAGGATGGACTCATTTTGGATGGTGAAAGATGATGTTCAATTTCAAATTAACATCTATGAGCATGGACCCTCTCAATCTGTGTGGTAGTCCAGCAACTTTAACAGATCTCCATTAAATATCAAGATCGTCAGACACTATTGCTGAAGGAGATTGCTGACAAATGACAATTATCCAGAAAAACATGAATTCAACTTTTATTGATACTTGTCCAGTGTTACGATATCAGTGTTGAAAGTGACCTATTCAATGTTGGATTTAAATGCCGTATGATGTTCGTATTTCGAGGTTATATGAATCGCGAGGTGCAATACTTTTTTGATCCACCGGAGGCATATTTTCATTCGCTTCTAGTTTCCGTTTGGAAATGGCTTATCTATGATACATTTGATTGAATGCTTATAAATTATTAACATACAAAAGATTTATTAAACAACAAAATTTGAAAATACGAGCCTATGTCCGCACTTTGATCAAATTGTAATGCACTACCCGAAATTGCCATTTTTTCAATCGCTTATAAACTCTTTTTCTCACAAGATATTACTGTTTCCTTTCACAAATGACTTACCTTTGATACGTGTAATTCAATAATAATGTATAAGATACAAAATATTGACTTTAAAACAAAATACGATCCTATCCCGGTTGGATCAAAATGTAATGCGCTACCCGAAATAGCATTTTTTTGCAATCGCATATAAAATCCTAACATATTTATATTTCCTTTAGGAAATAGTTTACTTACAATACATATGGTTATAGTAAGTGGATTCCGGTTATGTTAATTCTCACTCAAATCGCGCGTTCAAAGCAGAAAACGACCGATTTTAAATCTCGTATTTTATCACTTTTACACAACATATTAAATTTTCCTTTTGAATATGATTTACTTATGGTATATATGATTGATTTAGATAAAGAACAATACATTTCTGCTGTTTATTAACGAAATATAGGTCTATTCCGGTTATAGAAAGTGGATTCCGGTTACGTTAATTCTCTGTCAATACGCGCGGTCAGAGCTAAAAACGAACGATTAGAAAACTCGTATAATATCACTTTTACACAACATATTAAATTTTCCTTTTGTATATGAGTTACTTATGGTATATATAATTGATTTAAACCAAAAATAATACAATTCTACTGTTTATTTACGAAATATAGGCCTATTCCGGTTATAGTAAGTGGATTCCGGTTATGTTAATTCTCTGTCAATACGCGCGGTCAGAGCTAAAAATGACCGTTTTTAAAACTCATGTAAAATCAGTTTTCATTTAAATATTTTAATTTCTTTTAAAGAAACAACTTATTTTTCGTATCCATGATTGAATTATACCAGATTCTTAAAAAAAAATATGTTTTATTAACGAGATACATGTCTATTTCGGTCAAGTAAATTCTGCATAGATAGCGTAATGACGAACGGACGACGGCCAATTTTAAAACTTCAATAACTTTTTTTTTTCAAAACATATTTTATTCTAGTTTTGCATATATGTTGCTTATGTTAAATAAGATTGATTTAAACCAAAACCTATGTAAAACTACTGTTTATTAACGAAATATGGGCCTATTCCGGTAATTTATCTGGATTCCGGTCTATTCCGGTAATTTACGTGGATTCCGGTAAAACGGGTGACCGCTTATTATTATTTATAACATGCATCTGCCATACAGATCTTTATGCCAGAAATTATTACCATGTGATATATGTTTGTCAATAAAAAGCTGATTCCTATGCATTAACAAGTGCCTTACCTTTAAACAAACAGTAAAACTTCACTTAAAGACCACCTCAAAATTAAGACTTCATTCTCAAATCATTACCGTGATTTAACTTGCGCTCTTTATTTAGCCTTAATATTATAACCAACTTGTTATAGCATTTTCAAATATGATAAGTTTTTATGAAAGCAAATGATAATATTATCACATTTTCAAATAATCATATCCAACTATTTGTCCCATTTGTATTCGCACATGTGACAATTTTTTTACCATTGGAAGGCATGGAGACTCCACGTAAAATTGTCCATATGATAAAAACTATTTGAGATATTTCTTATGTGCAAACATATTTTGTAGTTTGATATGTCTGCAAAATAATGCACTAAATTTCATAGTTGTATCTTTATGGGATCAACCCCCATTTTAAAGGTTTTTAACATGACTATCACTCACATTGAACAAAGAAGGAAATGGACGGATTTGCTATCAAACTTGTTTACTTTCTTGCTTATAGTTATTTCGTTTCTCGGGGGATATATTTTGTGCAAACTTATATAACAGTTTAATTTCTTCCCGTCAGATTGGTGTTTTGATATAAGAAATCCGATAATTAGATCTACCCCCTTTTTACGGTTTTTTTAAAACAGGTATTATTTTTTTTAGCAAAAAATTAATACACACATCTAATATTGGCATATTGTTAATTGTTTTATGACGCGTCCCGCTGCGATTGTCACAGCATGTGGGGTAATAAAATTTGTACACTCGCTTGAAGGGTAATAAAACCGCTATATTTCCTGTATACATGCTAAATTATGATTTTTGAAATTTGAAACTTAGACTTAATTGATTAAATCATTGCCGATTCTGAAAGTTATACATGTATTTAAATATAGTGAAATGTATATAATAAGCTCACGCTTAATTCATTATAATAATCGTACTGAGGTGAGAAATAGAAAATGACGAATTATATTAAACGTGTATAATATACTGATTAATTGACACTTTGTACCACCTAATTGAATATATTCGAATTGTAGAAAAGAATCTTAACCGTCAAAAAGGTGAAGAAAAACCTACTAGATCTAAACAGTGTGACACTGTACAACTGTGTTTCACTTGTTATTCTGATCCAATTTACTCTATTTGTGTACTAGTTGTAAATCCCTGGTTTAGTCTAAAATAAAGTAATATGATATGCAGCAATAAAATTAATTGAAACAGTCAATTGTTTTTTTTGTTAAAAATCTACAATTAAGTAGAAACTAACCACGCCCCGGTTTCCCGAAGCATCACGGGTAGAAATTTCGTACCAAATAGAAACATTACTCAAATCAGTCAGCATGTGAAATACCTATATATATTCTTTCTTACAGATCGATAAAAAATTTCATATCATTATATCCAGCTAAACAAGTGATTATTTTCAATGATCACCAAGAAAACGTTGATTATTTTAAATTTGACTGGAAATATAAGTGGCGCGTAAATATTTACGTTTCTAACTAAGATGCTTTGTGAAAACCAGCCACGTATTATTATGTATCTATATCTACATGCGTCATAATATATAGACACGAATCCCGTCAACAAAGACCGGTAGAAGGTTATCAATTAAAACAGTTAATTTGTTAATTTGTTACTGTCTTTGCATCCCTTTGGTATTTGCTCAATACTGAAGCGGTGACAATTTGGTGATGTAAAAATGAAAACACGCGCATTGTACAGTTACTTGTAACCGTTTATTTTTTGTTATCATTCATAAAACATGCATACTTATATAGAACTACATATCATCTAGTGTCTTGCAGTTACTTGTTTAAACAAATGCATAATATTAGATTTTTCACTTATGCTCAACGAATTCTGAATGATACCTGGGAAGTATAAATGCTCTTGATGACACACATCTTCAAAACAGCATTTCATAATGACAGAACCCTTCCTGTACTAATTAAGACCCTGGTATGCACCATGTACACAAAATGTAAAAAAATATCCAAAGTAGCTGAGAGAACAAAACCCCTCCAGCAAAGGATAAACATAAATTAATGCGCTCCGACTACCCGTGGAGATAGCACAGCATGATTACGCAATCCAGATAAGATCGGCCAGATTAAAACCGGTATAACACCAGTCAAGAAAAGATAACTGTGGTCGACTCGAAAACACGTCCAATACAAATGGGACAAATAGTTGGATATGCAAGGGTGGTCTTATTAGTGAGGTTTCATTGTAGTATTTGTTATATGAATACAGTATTATATGCCATGTATGAGCAGCTGATGTGGTCAATGCACTGGATTTGTAACCTTGAAATCCAGGTTTGATTGATGGTAGCAGCAGGTTGATTCCCATACAGGAAAAGTTAACAATGCTGGTTTTCCTCCACATGTGGAGAAATTGTATATATATTTCCTAAGTGGACCTTGGCATTTATGTGCACACATTCATGGAGCAGTAATTTCATGAACATCCAATACATCTGAGTAATAACTAATAAGAGGATGGTGTGTGTTCCAGATATATTTGATTCCAAATCCTTTAAACTTGGAAGTGGTCAGCAGGCTAGACAGCAACACACTTTAGAACAAGTTCATATGAGTACCATCAGATCAACTGAATGTCATTCCATGCATATATAAATAAAAAGAGCATACAATTATGAAAAAAATATTGAAGGTAACAATAACTGACAGATCATTAGCACATTGACCATATATAATCACTTAAAATCCAGGCTGAAATAAGGCTACTTCACAATTCCAAAATTCCAGCTTCATAAACCTAAGAAATGTCACTTGCCCAGGCCCCAAATTTTGAAATTGATAAAACCAGAGTAGCTTAAACATTCAATGATGAAATATTACAAGCCTTTATTGATTTTATTTAGAAAATTAAGGGAAATATTAGTTTCACAAAGTTAATTTAAGTCAATATCGCACTTCCACTTTCACAATTCAAAAGCAAAACAACGCTTGAATTTCACAATTTTAAGATGAATCGCGCTTTACGTTTCACAAATCTTACAGGCTAGGAAATCTTCACAATGAGTGCTAACAAAGCCACAGCTAGTCTATTGCTGGTATTGGTGAGCAACCTGTGCAGATCTATAAAATAGTTAATATTAAACTTCTTGTTTTAATATATAGAGCAACTTTATATATACATCTTATTTAACACATGAATTAAGTCAATCACAGGGTAAATATTTGTTTGTTTCCAAGAATCAACCTGTATTAGTCTGATATTTTGCACATCTTTAGTGACTGAAAAAGAAAAAGTCCCAGGCAGGTGGTGTTGTCCAGTTAGACATGATTGCTGTCTCCATGTTGTTTCCCACATACTGCTGTGTTAACTTTATAGCGTTATCTTGGTTTGACTTTAACATCACTGGTTCCAGTTATCAAGGGCATGGTATAAGATAGCCATTCCATGTCAAGGGGTATTCTCAGCATCAAGTTTTGGCTCTCCGTCAGACGATCAACCTGAAAAATACAGACAAAATTATTTCTGTGTAAGCAGTCAATGTGATTGACTAGATAAAAAAGTGTTGAATGATCACAGCATATAGTATTCAATTGTTCCACACGGAACTTAACTGAATTTATGTCCGAATATATGACTATACGAAATCGTGTGGACTTTAAATAAAATGTGACAATTCGCCCAATAATCAAAGCAATCACTATAAAATATGATACTATGAAACTTTTATTCATGATATTACTATACATTTAACAAAACGCATACTTAATCACCATTTGAAGCATTTGAAGGCTGTTTTAAAAATCGCATCTCATTACAGACGGCACAATTTTACCTTGATTTGTACGAGTTGTCTCTCTTTGAGGCCTGTACGGTCATTTTATGACTAGACAAGTTGCCACTCAACTGTGGAATGTGGCCAACATCAACTAAAGCATCGCTATTTGCGTAATTTGCCGGTCGACATTGTCTTTCACGATGAAATCTTATTGCTGTCATCCGAACGACCTTGACCGGAGTTTCCAAGATGGCGGGGGGCGTTACATGTTCTAATATTAGCTGTGCTATAATCAGAACATGGAACACGTTCATTGAACAACTAGCGCACGAGCGCGGGTTAGTAAGTTGACATGAACAACTTGTGCACGGGCGCGGGTTAGTAAGTTGAACAACCTACCGACGGGTTGTTCATGTGGGTTATTAACCTGGGTTAAACAAAGAAACAGTTGTGTAAGCTCACTTATCTATGTTACGGAACAGAACATTACCGAACGTGTGTAGATTATTGGCTTATAATTGGTTGTAAGTACAAAGTCAATATTTTGAGAATACATGATAAACTGTCAAAATCGACTTACCGGTATGGAAAAACAAGCTATTGCAACCTAATATGTTTAGTCAAGATTGAAACATCAATTTCCCCTTCTAACCAGAGATTGTGACAACCATCCTTAAATATACCGGTACTTAAACCTGAATTGGATTACCGATGACATTAAACAACCCAATATACATCGATTATCGATAACACTTATCAATTATACAGACTAATGGGATTATCGCTTGTCCAGTTGGTGATTGATGAATTACCAAACAATATACTTTATACAACCACAGACCATGTACTAATTAAAATACATGCACAGACATATACTGTAATGATAATAATACGATTTATTTTAACATTGTTTTTTAATCAGCGCATCAGTGCCTATTTACAAATTTCATGATGTATTGCATAAGTATGTACATAAATTAGACGGAAATAAAAAAAAAATGAATCTCGAGCCATGGTACAACATGGGAACATTATATATGCATACATACTGTATGTTAGACTTTGGAACAGAACAGAACATCTCTTACCAGTCCATGGTATACGAATACGAAAAAATGTCTTTGGTATATGCATTAACTATTTTACAGCTTTAAAAAGATAGACGCAGTCTTTTAACGTTTTTAAAACAAACAAACAGATTACGCATAATTAACGCCACGTCTCGATATATGATTATATATTCGTTAATTACCAGGGTAAACGAAATGCCGACGCCAAACTGTAAATACCGGTACTTTTTGTCAAACATGTTTCTTTGAATTAATTTGACAAATTGGTTATTGATATTATAATAAGGCGTTATAATAATGTAATTATGATTGTATTCTAAGAAGCTTTGACATGCCGTCTGTTTTTACTTTCATGTTTTGTATTAAACAACCATTGAACACCAACAACAAGATTAGTCAATTGCAATTAACATGAACAAATGAATAGCAATCATAAGATCTACAATCTCTTTTCAATATAACGTTTTCATATCACTGTAGTATTGTTGTATCATCTACTTGTGTGCACCATAGGGGTCTGTTACGTCTTCCATCCCATTCACTGTTTAAGGATAACAGGGACAGAACTCTTGTCGAGACCAAGTTTACAAAAAGCCCTGAGACTCTTGCGAAATAGATGATAACCACCTTCTGTTTTATTCATTAGCTAACTTATACTTTTTTCTACAAGTTATAATCATGTTTTTGTCAAACTGTTTCATACTCGAGACGTTATAAAGCAAAGCACCCCGAAAATATACCGCTTTTGAAAATCTCGACAAATTGATGCACAGGCGCATAGTCGCCGCTTACCATACTATATGGCAAATCATGCGGAAGTGACAAAGAAAACAAGGACATGGGCAGATATGCACACAACTTTTAAAAAAACTCTGATCAAATGCTTACCTCTGAAAAATAACACGAACGCTAGTAAGGTCATTTTACAATACTCAATCACAGAGTCCAATAACAAGTCGCTGGCTTAGAATACTCAATCACAGAGTCCAATAACAAGTCGCTGGCTTAGAAAACTCAATCACAGAGTCCAATAACAAGTCGCTGGCTTAGAAAACTCAATCACAGAGTCCAATAACAAGTCGCTGGCTTAGAAAACTCAATCACAGAGTCCAATAACAAGTCGCTGGCATACAATACTCAATCACAGAGTCCCCTAACAAGTCGCTGGCACACAATACTCAATCACAGAGTCCAATAACAAGTCGCTGGCTTACAACACTCAATCACAGAGTCCAATAACAAGTCGCTGGCTTACAATACTCAATCACAGAGTCCAATAACAAGTCGCTGGCTTACAATACTCAATCACAGAGTCCAATAACAAGTCGCTGGCACACAATACTCAATCACAGAGTCCAATAACAAGTCGCTGGCTTACAATACTCAATCACAGAGTCCAATAACAAGTCGCTGGCTTACAATACTCAATCACAGAGTCCAATAACAAGTCGCTGGCTTACAATACTCAATCACAGAGTCCAATAACAAGTCGCTGGCTTACAATACTCAATCACAGAGTCCAATAACAAGTCGCTGGCTTACAATACTCAATCACAGAGTCCAATAACAAGTCGCTGGCTTACAATACTCAATCACAGAGTCCAATAACAAGTCGCTGGCTTACAATACTCAATCACAGAGTCCAATAACAAGTCGCTGGCACACAATACTCAATCACAGAGTCCAATAACAAGTCGCTGGCTTACAATACTCAATCACAGAGTCCAATAACAAGTCGCTGGCTTACAAAACTCAATCACAGAGTCCAATAACAAGTCGCTGGCACACAATACTCAATCACAGAGTCCAATAACAAGTCGCTGGCTTACAATACTCAATCACAGAGTCCAATAACAAGTCGCTGGCATACAAAACTCAATCACAGAGTCCAATAACAAGTCGCTGGCATACAAAACTCAATCACAGAGTCCAATAACAAGTCGCTCAATCACAGAGTCCAATAACAAGTCGCTGGCTTACAATACTCAATCACAGAGTCCAATAACAAGTCGCTGGCTTACAATGCTCAATCACAGAGTCCAATAACAAGTCGCTGGCTTACAATACTCAATCACAGAGTCCAATAACAAGTCGCTGGCACACAATACTCAATCACAGAGTCCAATAACAAGTCGCTGGCTTACAATACTCAATCACAGAGTCCAATAACAAGTCGCTGGCTTACAATGCTCAATCACAGAGTCCAATAACAAGTCGCTGGCTTACAATGCTCAATCACAGAGTCCAATAACAAGTCGCTGGCTTACAATGCTCAATCACAGAGTCCAATAACAAGTCGCTCAATCACAGAGTCCAATAACAAGTCGCTGGCATACAAAACTCAATCACAGAGTCCAATAACAAGTCGCTCAATCACAGAGTCCAATAACAAGTCGCTGGCTTACAATACTCAATCACAGAGTCCAATAACAAGTCGCTGGCTTACAATGCTCAATCACAGAGTCCAATAACAAGTCGCTGGCTTACAATGCTCAATCACAGAGTCCAATAACAAGTCGCTGGCTTACAATGCTCAATCACAGAGTACAATAACAAGTCGCTGGCTTAGAATACTCAATCACAGAGTCCAATAACAAGTCGCTGGCTTACAATACTCAATCACAGAGTCCAATAACAAGTCGCTGGCTTAGAATACTCAATCACAGAGTCCAATAACAAGTCGCTGGCTTAGAATACTCAATCACAGAGTCCAATAACAAGTCGCTGGCTTAGAATACTCAATCACAGAGTCCAATAACAAGTCGCTGGCTTACAAAACTCAATCTCAGAGTCCAATAACAAGTCGCTGGCTTACAAAACTCAATCACAGAGTTCAATAACAAGTCGCTGGCACACAATACTCAATCACAGAGTCCAATAACAAGTCGCTGGCTTACAATACTCAATCACAGAGTCCAATAACAAGTCGCTGGCTTACAATACTCAATCACAGAGTCCAATAACAAGTCGCTGGCTTAGAATACTCAATCACAGAGTCCAATAACAAGTCGCTGGCTTAGAATACTCAATCACAGAGTCCAATAACAAGTCGCTGGCTTAGAATGAGAAGGTGGTTAGTACAAAGTCAGTATTTTAAGAAAACAAGATAAAACAGTCATTCTTCACCTTACTCTTTACTTATGATAAAACGAATCTATTTCAAGTTCAATATGGTCAACATGACAAGTTCAGATTTTCATGAAAATAGTCTCATATAGAGTAATAAGAAACATTGAATTTGTATGTGTACTGAATTGAACTAAGCAACCGATCATTGGGTACAACCAAAATGACAGTTATCAAGGTGGTGTTATAACAGGATAATGTTACCAACGTCTGTGTTTGATAATGTTATCAAATCTGTGTTTGATAATGTTACCAACGTCTGTGTTTGATAATGTTACCAACGTCTGTGTTTGATAATGTTATCAAATCTGTGTTTGATAATGTTACCAACGTCTGTGTTTGATAATGTTACCAACGTCTGTGTTTGATAATGTTACCAACGTCTGTGTTTGATAATGTTACCAACGTCTGTGTTTGATAATGTTACCAACGTCTGTGTTTGATAATGTTACCAACGTCTGTGTTTGATAATGTTATCAAATCTGTGTTTGATAATGTTACCAACGTCTGTGTTTGATAATGTTACCAACGTCTGTGTTTGATAATGTTACCAACGTCTGTGTTTGATAATGTTACCAACGTCTGTGTTTGATAATGTTACCAACGTCTGTGTTTGATAATGTTATCAAATCTGTGTTTGATAATGTTACCAACGTCTGTGTTTGATAATGTTACCAACGTCTGTGTTTGATAATGTTATTAAATCTGTGTTTGATAATGTTACCAACGTCTGTGTTTGATAATGTTACCAAATTGGTGTTTGATAATGTTACCAAATCGGTATTTGATAATGTTACCAAATCGGTATTTGATAATGTTACCAAATCTGTGTATGATAATGTTATCAAAGCAGTGTTTGATAATGTTACCAAATCTGTGTATGATAATGATAATGGTACCAAATCTGTGTTTTATAATGATACCAAATATGTGTATGATAATGGTACCAAATCTGTGTATGATAATGATAATGTTACCAAATCTGTGTATGATAATGGTACCAAATTTGTGTATGATAATGTAACCAAATTTGTGTATGATAATGGAACCAAATTTGTGTATGATAATGGTACCACATCTGTGTATGATAATGTTACCAAAGCTGTGTATGATAATGTTACCAAAGCTGTGTATGATAATGGTACCAAATTTGTGTATCATAATGGTACCAAATCTGTGTATGATAATGGTACCAAATTTGTGTATGATAATGTTACCAAATTTGTGTATGATAATGTAACCAAAGCTGTGTATGATAATGGTACCAAATTTGTGTATGATAATGATACCAAATCTGTGTATGATAATGGTACCAAATTTGTTTATGATAATGTTACCAAATTTGTGTATGATAATGTAACCAAAGCTGTGAATGATAATGTTACCAAATTTGTGTATGATAATGATACCAAATTTGTGTATGATAATGGTACCAAATTTGTGTATGATAATGGTACCAAATCTGTGTATGATAATGGTACCAAATCTGTGTATGATAATGTTACCAAATCTGTGTATGATAATGGTACCAAATTTGTGTATGATAATGATACCAAATTTGTGTATGATAATGTAACCAAATTTGTGTATGATAATGTAACCAAAGCTGTGTATGATAATGTTACCAAATTTGTGTATGATAATGTTACCAAATCTGTGTATGATAATGGTACCAAATTTGTGTATGATAATGTTACCAAATTTGTGTATGATAATGTTACCAAAGCTGTGTATGATAATATTACCAAATATGTGTATGATAATATTACCAAATATGTGTATGATAATGGTACCAAATTTGTGTATGATAATGTTACCAAATTTGTGTATGATAATGTAACCAAAGCTGTGTATGATAATGGTACCAAATTTGTTTATGATAATGGTACCAAATCTGTGTATGATAATGGTACCAAATTTGTGTATGATAATGTTACCAAATTTGTGTATGATAATGTAACCAAAGCTGTGTATGATAATGTTACCAAAGCTGTGTATGATAATGTAACCAAAGCTGTGTATGATAATGTTGCCAAATTTGTGTATGATAATGTTACCAAATTTGTGTATGATAATGTTACCAAATCTGTGTATGATAATGGTACCAAATTTGTGTATGATAATGTTACCAAATTTGTGTATGATAATGTTACCAAAGGTGTGTATGATAATGTTACTAAATCTGTGTATGATAATGTTACTAAGTTGGTGCTTGAACATCTTTCATAAAAACATGAGAGCGAATAGAACATTTGGCAATGTTATAGTCCGGCAGATAAACAGCATATTTTGGGGTAACCGTGCAATGTCTTCTATACAAAATGTTTTTGCATTTTCTTGTTCTCTGGACCAAACCATAACAAAATCCGAGTGATGCCACCTTGTCATCATTGAGCAATTCTCATAATGAGGCCCCAAAGGGGGTATATGAATTTTCATGAATAAATCAGTATAAGTACATTATTATTTTATCAAATGTACAGAAAAACACACTAAATGCTGTTTATAGTTTGCCAAATAATGTGTTTATTAAATTTATAAACATTTGTAATAGTAATTTGTGAAAATGAGGACCCACTCGTGGTTTACACTCACAACGAGGCCCGTTATTAGACAAACAAATGATTTATATTAGTTAATGATGCATGTTAAACAAATGTTTCATAATATTTATTATTCACATTGAATTCAGTGACATTGGTAAGTACAAACATTGAATTAATTGACTTGAGGCCCTGTCAGCATTTGTAAAAAAAATGAGGCCCCAAAGATGGTATATGAATACAGATACAATATAAGGCTTTTATCGAAATAATCAGCTTAAACACATATGATTTATTATATTCAATCAAATTTAACGCAAAACACATGAAATGTAGTTCAGGTTCGGTAAAGTATTGCGTTACGTAAATTATACCTTAACCATAGTAACTTGTTGAATTGAGGCCCCGGATGTGGATGACACCTAATATGTGTCTCGGCAGTAGACCTACACAGAATATTAATTAGATAAGTATACGTGTACGTGTAAAACACATATTTCATTTTCGAATAACACAAAATTAAAACAACACAGATAAATACAAATGTACAACATCTTTAATAAGCTGATGTAATACTTTAATTAATGGCATTAAGGACCTAATAAGGGTAAATCAACATTTGAAAAGATATATTATCATTTAAAAAATCAATTGGTAATGAACCACTTTAGTATATAAGATAACTTGAAGTTATGAAAGTTTGAATGAAATATACAGGTATTAAATTTTGAAATACGGGTAATAAATTGAGGAAATGAGGCCCTGCTAGAGTGAAAAACGATAAATAAAGAATGTACTAGGAATGTGGCGCTTAGTTCATTACTCAGGTATGGAATATACTATTCAAATGAATTCAGTAGCGTCGGTAAGTATTAATAACATCAATGACACTTATAAATATGGCATTCCATAAATCTGAGGCCTTTGTGTAAATTCAACTGTGAATAACGTATAAACAATTTAAGATAAGACATAACACCACCTTTGGAAATAGAAACACGGGACTTGAATCTCTGCTATTGATAACTACATATGTAGCATTCGATCAAAGTGTTACTTAAATCAGACAGAGAAGGCAATCCTCAGCTGAAACATTTTTAAATGATACTATATCTTTTCAAATTTTGATTTACTCTTATTAGGGCCTTAATGCAAAAAGAACAACTACAAATTGCTTGTTGTACGTTGTACTGAGTTCTGGTGATAGTTGACCAATTATCAAACTATTGCATTATATGAAATGTTGGACATAGTATTACACACAATTTCTGTATATATTATTACTAAAAGCGTTGTGTATGCATATAAGCAATCACATTAAATAACTTGATATTTGGTATGTAACATCATCTAGTGGTCCCTACCAAGATTGCTCAATTTAAGCTAATGCAGGCCCCGCCACGGGGGTCGTCGTTTTACATAGACTGCATACGAAGCATAATTTTTCATTCTGAAAGCGGTATTCATATAATCACTGACTACAGGCATGTGTGTCACTTTGCGGGATTTGACCCTCACCAAACAAATAATTACTGGCTTTACATGTGTATCAATGACCACTGCCTAATGTGATTCCAAGGACTTTGGGTATCTCACAGCCTCTCAGAGCAGGCATTAACAAGTACCCGGTAGAACAATCAGACTGTGCATCATCAATTCACGCAATGCCAAGCCAGATGGCATATAAACCGCCCACAAATGAATCTATTTAATCCACAAAGGTTACTCCCCACCCTATGTACTGCTGTTCCAGGCTCTAAGAGGCACACACGACCACCAACCATTCCACGTTATGAAATTATAGCTTACTCTTAATCCCCGAAATATAAACCTTTAAGGTACTGATCACCAGTGAGAACCAGGCTATTGTATTCCTGGCGCCATTGAGTACACAACGCCTCCATGAACTGTTCACCACCACCAAGTATGTATTGCAATTGCATGCCTTTTGGGTATTCAAGAATGACAATACTGTGTGGTGGTGAGTACCATATGGGGATGGTGTAGATTTATTTGGCTACTGGTAAAGTGAGTACTTCATAATCATAGTGGACAAGCCATAACTCGCTGATGGATGATCTAAATGACCAAGCACCC
This sequence comes from Spisula subtruncata, assembly GCA_963678985.1. NCBI lineage: Eukaryota > Metazoa > Mollusca > Bivalvia > Venerida > Mactridae > Spisula > Spisula subtruncata. The sequence continues at coordinate 31,620,665 of OY787676.1, forward strand.
TATTCAGCCTCGAATTACAGTAAATGGTGGTAGTGAGTACACGTATGGGCGTTGTATAGTTTTACTCTTTGATGAAGAGTTTCCCATGGCTCTACTACGTAGTCGCATGTACCCATAAGGGACCGTAATGATCACAGTCGCTCCTGGTCTGGGATTTATAGAGCTTGACTATACCATACCGGGTATTACAGTTTATGTTGAGTAGAAATAGCTAAACCTGATGGCGACGAATACTTCATTGTGATGTTCTACATTTTGGTGAGAACTCAATCGGTTTGAAATGTCCGTTCTTGATAGCGATGAGTACCTTTATGTACAGAATGGCCGTCCTCTATTGTTATAAGGATAATACCGTGCGGCATAGAGTCACTGACTCTGATGCACCTTTCAATATTTGGCCAAGACCAAGGGGTATTATACATTGTATTTTATTCTTTTTGGAGGTCTAATTCCACACCCTTAAGCCAAACATTTGGTCTGAATCCTCACATAGGAGATGCTCGTTTCGTCAAATGGTCTGGGGTGCATGTCGGTCATCGTTAGTGGTTTAATTCGAAAATTAGACAGAAGTCGATTTCCGGGGACCCAGACTCATTCTGCATCATTTCCCGTTCGGAAACCCTCTTAAACATATTGATAGGTGCATTACGAGTTTCTCATAGTGTCTAGTTCTAAGTGGTAGTATCAAGGTATAACATCTTATGTAAAAGAAAAATATATGACATGGGCCTCAATTCATCATTTTATTTCCAATCTATAATTTAGTTGTTTATGTCATTATAGATAATTTACTGAAATTTGATTATTAAGCAAAAGTCTCAATTTTCATATAAGAAAATGTTGAATTGAACATGGTCTATGTATCATTTTCTCTTTTTCATTGTTTAACACCGACGCACACCCTTATTGTCGCATTTTTCCAAATTTAGTGCATGACAATTTTAATAACACTTTTCTAACAATAATAGTTATGGTTAAAGTTGCATTCCGTAATGTTTAGTGAAATAACTTGACATAATTACGAATAGTCTAGGCGAATTTCATAAATTTCATAATTTAAACTTACCCCTAGCAGAGCCTCAATTCAGTTAATTTAATTGTTAATTCATGTTTGCACTATGTCAATACCACTTAATTCAATATAAAATATATGCAAATATAAAAATGCGTGAGCATGCATCATTTACTAGTTTAACTCATTCGTTTGGCTAATAACAGGTATCGTGTTAGGTTTAAACCACGAATGGGGCCCCATATTCACAATTTACTATTACAAAAAGATGTTCATAAATTGAATAAATACACATTATTTGGCAACATATAAACATTATTTAGGATGTTTTGAAACACAATACTTAACACACCATGAACTATATATCAGGCGTTTTGCGTTACATTTGATTGAACATTATAAAGTATAATGTGTTTAAACCCTACTATGCCCCTATGGTGCCACATTGACTAAATGGTGGCAGGGCCTCAAGTAAATTAATTAATTATTTAGCTATGTTAATACTTACCAATGTCACTGAATTCAATTCGAATAATATATATAATGAAACATTTGTTTAACATGAATCATTTACTAATTAAAACCATATGTTTGTCTACTAACGGGCCTCGTTTTATGTGTAAACCACGAGTGGGGCCTCATTTTCACAATTTACTATTACAAATGTTTATAAACTGAATAAACACATAATTTGGCATACTATAAACAACATTTAGTGTGTTCTTCTGTACATTTGATAATATAATAATGTATTTATACTGATTAATTCATGCACATTCACATACCCCCTTTGGGGCCTCATTCTGAGAATTGCTCAATGATGACAAGGTGGCATCACTCGGATTGTGTAATGGTATGGTCCAGAGAACAAGAAAATGCAAAAACATTTTGTATAGAAGATATTGCACGGTACCTTGCAAGTTCTGCCGGACTATTAAGTCTGCGTCTGAGTTTCAGTCTAACAATGTTGGTGAATAAGACCCCTGGCTGGAGGCATGTTTTACTGTATACATTATTCTACCTAATCAGCCTTACAGACACCTCGAACATATTATCATATAACATATGCCAGCATTCATGTTTACATTTCCCATCAAATATATTCACATAATCTAAATCCAACTGTTTAAACCAAGTTAAATCAATAAGTATAAGTGGATGGAAAAACTGGTCTACTCTATGTTTGGGTTAGTCGACTCGTACATAAAGACTCACTCAGTTTTGCCCAATCGGAACTCCTCGGCGTTTATCTGACGAAAGTGCATATTTCTCAGTTACAGAAATGCCCGAGTAGTTACGATTGAGTTTCGCCGTCGCCATTTAGTCTGGTCCAGCCTTAGTCTGGTTCCCGGTACCTAAATCTTTCAGTACATCGCAGTAAAGGTCCTAAACCACTGTAAGATTTAGGACAGGGAACCAGACTAGTCCGGCCTAATGTAACTGTCATGGAAGATACCTTGGGGTGGCACGGTGGTCTAGTGGTAAGACGCTAGACTGCTGATCGAGAGGTCCCGGGTTCGATTCTCGGCCGGGACACTTGGTCATTTCAGAAACGCTATTTAGTGTTTACCACCCAACTAGAGATGATCCTGGTTGGTAACCCAGGGGTAGTCTCACGTGTATCGGTGCTTTACACCGGGCACGTTAAAGAACCAGGGAATCTATTCGAAACGAGCTAGGGTATCGCACCCGGATTCCTTGTATCTCACCTCTGTCTCTAATATTTGCGATAATGCCCCAGAGTGGGCCCTGCAAATTGAATGGAAGAAAGAAAGAAAGAAAGGGTAAAACAAGATGGCGGTTGTACGTTAGTTATATAGGGAAGTGTAGAATATCCCCAAAAAGTGTGTGTTTTGTATGTGTCATTTCGATGAGACTTGGTATATTAATGGGGAAATGTATGTTAAGTACAGCGATTTGTTGGCACAGAGGTAGGGCGCGCGCTTCGAGACCGAGAGGTCCCGGGATCAAACCCCGTCTGAACCACTGGTTTTAACATTTCTCTGAAGAAGACCCATATGCTCCAATACACCATGGTGTAAAATGGTACCTGTGAGGGTAATGTCTCTTCCTGGGTACCGTAGATCGATGAGACATATTTTCCCCCGGAAGACACGAACGTAGGTTTTTATTGGTAGTCCAATAACCGGCAGGGAAATTAAAGTGTCAACAGCTGAAAAGGGCCATAGAAAATTGGTAACTTAACATTTAACAGCGCTCACAATAACACAAACATGTAAGTTCTAACTTTATTTGATTAATGACTACAACTTAGCATACTTATACATATAATATAATAATTCATACTGACAAATATAAGTATATCTACGTAAGACAGACCAATACTTCATTTGAATATTGTCGTATTTTATGCTGAAAAATCTCTCTTCTATTCTATCGTGTTGTGACGTCACTTACTTTACAACTCGTACTCGTTATTGTGTTCTGAACTTCTGACGTACAAGCTGCGATCAAAACAGATAATTTACTAACAATGCCAACTATCACATACCTTAAATGTGTAGGCCATCTAAACTGGGAGAGGAGGGCTATCGTATGTCCAACTATAGTATCCGATTGTTGAATAGCTTTTCATAGAATTACATAATTATTGTCCTGTGTACATGTAAGCGAAATATGTCAACTAACCCAAACGTCTTGAAACTTTCACCTGTCTTACGAAGATATACCTACACTATTCCTACATATAATGTAGTATTCATGTACATACTAAATGAATGGAGGAGGGTCGGTCGTAAAGTTCCTGAAATATGCCTGGTAACACACCAACAACACATGTTCAACAATGTGTAGTTTTATAAATGTACAATGTTATAAATGACGTAGTGACCGTAGACATTGGATTTCAAGTGTCCGTTAATTTATTATTTTCCATAGTTACCACAAGTCCATCTTAGAAGGTATACAATGATGGACAGGCGGTGATCAAGAACCATAGTTACCACAAGTCCATCTTAGAAGGTATACACTGATGGACAGGCGGTGATCATGAAATAATTAATTTACTCACACTTGGAATGAAATGTCTATGGTAGTGACTACGATTTATTTTCAGCTTAGTCTACAAATGGCGCCTACCACCGATATGTCGTATGTTAATACTGTACAACTTTGTAGATTGAGCAGAAAATAGTAATTACATCACACCTTATATAAAAAGTTATGTTTTAATGCGTTAGTTTGATAGACATCGTACAGGAAGTGACTCTCATATTATGCACCAGTCAGTAGAATCCACGGCCCCACTGTCCTGTTTTTACCTTCCAGCTTCCCCCGCACTGCCGGGGAAATGTTGGAAAATTTTCCTCCGATTCAATACCCCGGGGACACTATTTAGTTGTCAGAGGTGGGGGGGGGGGCGAGGAAATACTGGAGCTGTCCCCCGTAGGTCGTGGAAGGGTCGGGGTTTTAACAACCCAAAAGTTAAAATTCCGGTTCATCCCCGGGGGTTGGGGGCGTGGATGCAAATGACTGGTGTATTATCATACTATGATGTTGGTATTATAAAACCTTGATCTATAATATTGTCCTCACACCAGAAACATACAAACACATGCATGCAATCAAACGATATATCACTGACTTAGAATGAGAAGGTCGTAACTACAATATCAATATTTTGAGAAAACAAGAAAAACACTGTCTGACAATCACTCTTTACTTGTGGTAAAATAAGCCGTTTCAACAAAAGTTTGGTCAACATGATTTTTATGAAAATAGGCTCGTAAGGAGCACATTATGATGTAGATTTCAAGTATGCATTAGTCTTATAAGGTCGTTAGTGGCACTTACTACCTTCTCATTCTAAGCCAACGAAATGTACAAAAATAAGATACATAGCATACATACATCTACGAGTATGAAGTGTATATTATAATACAATTATAACCACAATTGATTTATAATTGACCGAAAAAAGTGTTATTTAATTTGACATTTACAGTTCTACATTGCATGTATTACTAGTATGTAAAACAATAATACAATGTCCTTATATTCTGTTTAGTAGGATAGTACTATTTCAATAGCAAAATAACATACATTTTGCATTCCTAAAAGAATAGCGCTGATAAACAGTTATAATGCTGGACAACGTGATAAATGTGTACAGCACAAACTCTACATTGATACCTGGTGGAAAGGTTGCTGATTCCTTCCTCTACATGCGGAGAGGTTGTCGACTCCTTCCTCCACATATGGAGAGGTTGTCGATTCCTTCCTCCACATGCGGAGAGGTTGTCGATTCCTTCCTCCACATGCGGAGAGGTTGTCGACTCCTTCCTCTACATGCGGAGAGGTTGTCGACTCCTTCCTCTACATGCGGAGAGGTTGTCGACTCCTTCCTCTACATGCGGAGAGGTTGTCGACTCCTTCCTCCACATGCGGAGAGGTTGTCGACTCCTTCCTCTACATGCGGAGAGGTTGTCGACTCCTTCCTCCACATGCGGAGAGGTTGTCGACTCCTTCCTCCACATGTGGAGAGGTTGTCGACTCCTTCCTCTACATGCGGAGAGGTTGTTGACTCCTTCCTCTACATGCGGAGAGGTTGTCGACTCCTTCCTCTACATGCGGAGAGGTTGTCGACTCCTTCCTCTACATGCGGAGAGGTTGTCGACTCCTTCCTCTACATGCGAGATGTTGTCGACTCCTTCCTCTACATGCGGAGAGGTTGTCGACTCCTTCCTCTACATGCGGAGAGGTTGTCGACTCCTTCCTCTACATGCGAGATGTTGTCGACTCCTTCCTCCACATATGGAGAGGTTGTCGATTCCTTCCTCCACATGCGGAGAGGTTGTCGACTCCTTCCTCCACATATGGAGAGGTTGTCGATTCCTTCCTCCACATGCGGAGATGTTGTCGACTCCTTCCTCCACATGTGGAGATGTTGTCGATTCCTTCCTCTACATGCGGAGAGGTTGTCGACTCCTTCCTCCGCATATGGAGAGGTTGTCGATTCCTTCCTCCACATGCGGAGAGGTTGTCGACTCCTTCCTCCACATATGGAGAGGTTGTCGACTCCTTCCTCTACATGCGGAGAGGTTGTCGACTCCTTCCTCTACATGCGGAGATGTTGTCGACTCCTTCTTCTACATGCGGAGAGGTTGTCGACTCCTTCCTCTACATGCGGAGAGGTTGTCGACTCCTTCCTCTACATGCGGAGAGGTTGTCGACTCCTTCCTCTACATGCGAGATGTTGTCGACTCCTTCCTCCACATATGGAGAGGTTGTCGACTCCTTCCTCTACATGCGGAGAGGTTGTCGACTCCTTCCTCTACATGCGGAGAGGTTGTCGACTCCTTCCTCTACATGCGAGATGTTGTCGACTCCTTCCTCCACATGCGGAGAGGTTGTCGATTCCTTCCTCCACATGCGCAGATCTTGTCGATTCCTTCCTCCACATATGGAGAGGTTGTCGACTCCTTCCTCTACATGCGGAGAGGTTGTTAACAAGTATACATACATCATAGTGTGGTTAGCCGAGTTTTACAAGGTGAAATATATTATATCACTTGATATAATCATACCATCTTGTATAGTGTATGATGTAATAATTGAGGCGCAATAAGTATAGTAGAGATAATAACATCCTCTTTGCTTAAAGCACTTTTCACGTGCTGCCAAGGCACATTTCATTGTTACAGTAAAATGCACTTTTAAAACATTGCCAATGAACAAACCTTAGTTATATAATTATTATAGTACAGTGCACTGCACCTTTAATACGTTGTCGAGGCATTTTCATTAGTAAAATGTACAGTAAAGACTTACTAATTATCAATTCATACGTTACATAATACTGAAATATGCACTTTTGATTTTTTACCGAGAAATTTGTCTATTTTCATACACAGACTGCATGCACAGTAAAAAGGATAGTTCCATTATTTAATAAGACACTCGACATTGTTATATGTTGCTTTGCTTTGTGAGATCAGGTCAGCACAAAGATCGCTGTTACCGATATAAGCATTGCATCAGAGTGTGCTCGCCCGAAGACAGGCCAATCGGCATCCCTCGGAAATTACTAACGTCTCATATGAGCTTCCGGAGCCATGACGGAAATACCCGAGTAATTACGATAGAGACAAAACTAATCCGAGCTGACTAAATGGAAACCAAATGAATACATAGACTGTGAGGGATATGTATACACGTATATACTAGTGAAAGCTTACTGTGTGTACTGTAACGATAATTCACAATATGGCATAACTAGATCTAGGCACAATATGGCAGAACTAGATCTAGACACAATATGGTATAACTAGATCTAGGCACAATATGGCATAACTAGATCTAGGCACAATATGGCATAACTATATCTAGGCACAATATGGCATAACTAGATCTAGGCACAATATGACATAACTAGATCTAGGCACAATATGGCATAACTAGATCAAGACACAATATGGCATAACTAGATCTAGGCACAATATGGCATAACTAGATCTAGGCACAATATGGCATAACTAGATCTAGGCACAATATGGTATAACTAGATCTAGGCACAATATGGCATAACTAGATCTAGCCACAATATGGTATAACTAGATCTAGGCACAATATGGCATAACTAGATCTAGGCACAATATGGTATAACTAGATCTAGGCACAATATGGTATAACTAGATCTAGACACAATATGGTATAACTAGATCTAGGCACAATATGGTATAACTAGATCTAGGCACAATATGGTATAACTAGATCTAGGCACAATATGGCAGAACTAGATCTAGGCATAATATGGTATAACTAGATCTAGGCACAATATGGCAGAACTAGATCTAGGCATAATATGGCAGAACTAGATCTAGGCACAATATGGTATAACTAGATCTAGGCACAATATGGTATAACTAAATCTAGGCACAATATGACATAACTAGATCCAAGCACAATATGGTAGAACTAGATCTAGGCACAATATGGTATAACTAGATCTAGGCACACTATGACATAACTAGATCTAGGCACACTATGGTATAACTAGATCTAGACACAATATGGTATCACTAGATCTAGGCACAATATGGCAGAACTAGATCTAGGCATAATATGGCAGAACTAGATCTAGGCACAATATGGCATAACTATATCTAGGCACAATATGGCAGAACTAGATCTAGGCACAATATGGTATAACTAGATCTAGGCACACTATGACATAACTAGATCTAGGTGCAATATGGCATAACTAGATCTAGGCACAATATGGCATAACTAGATCTAGGCGCAATATGGTATAACTAGATCTAGGCACAAATGTTCAGAACTAGATCTAGGCGCAATATGGCAAAACTAGATTTATACACAATGCATAACTAGGCACAATATGGTATAACTAGAAACAAACAGATATTGCAGGAGAATTAATTGAGCACCTTTGGAAGATAAGGCGATATGAGCAGATAATATATGATACAATATTCTATATTAATGTTCAGATTCAGAAATCAGTAACGTGACACGTGACACCTTGCGATAACATCGAAACAATGTTTCATGATTATGCTAATGCAGATTGTGGTAGGGATATGTTCGCTGGTAGGCCTACTATTCCTGTCAGCGTGGCGCTATTCATGACATCAATAATGTGTTCTGCTTCCGTCTTGAAGTATAATAATAGATTTTCACTGAAGCAATACTTTTAGATTGACAATCTGTACATATTTTCCGAATCTGAACATAAACTACCACTTCAGTCTTTAAAAACACAGACAGACCTTGCCATATATACCATGTAAAACAATTACCAATTAAGAGAAGCATGCTAGTAGTGATAGCAATAGGGCTATCAACAATCCTAAATAGTTACATTTTGTGACTAACGAACCATTGTCCATGTTAGAACTGCCAGTCTTACTATTCATGTTTCCACAGCAACCAGTTAATTTTACATTCAAGCCGCACGAAAACACGGGGTATGTAGCATTCTCCTTTAGCAACGAGCGTTCTGTGAAGCGTTTTTCGGTTCCTTGTAGACTGACGTCAAGTCTGTGGTCTGACGCATCTTCTCTGACGTCACAAGATGAACCATTAATGTCGAAGTCGATGATTTCACTAGAAAGAAGATTAGAGCCGACGGTGATTTCGCAATCTGCGGCGGTATCAGATGTATTTGTTGGGCATGATGTCTTCAGCTTCATACGTTTGTACATGTATAATTGTCCTGTACTTTTAATGACGTATTTCGAATCTTCAATGACGCTCATCTCCTCAATTCTATAACAACAAAAAACACAATGTTGGATTTTTAATAATTAGAATTGAATATAAATGTATGATAGATCTATCATTTTTCATATTTAGATTGCAAACGTTTCCCGAACCACATATACTGGCCTAAAAGAATAAGTGCTATGGAACCTATATTGCCCATTTAATAAGTGATACTAATGAGGGAAATATCCCATTCGAAAGAATAGCGGGGATTACATTTAACTTGGGTTTACCCAGTTAACCTAGAAAAACATAGTTTACCTGACGGACGAGCTTATGTTAACAGCCGTTATCAATTAACTTTGAACAGACTGTACAACCGAATTTGGCCACATGACACTCATACACATGTTGGATCTTATATTTATTATATACGGTCGTACAGCACTAACATTTCAAGGTGAGTTTTATGAAAATGGTCATATATTGACGCATTCTCGTTCAACCAGCGTATTTATCATCTGACATATGTATCTGGAGACTCTACTAACCACTGATTTCTGAGGATATGCTGACATTGAAATGTTGTTAACCAGGAAGTTAATAATAATAATAATAACTTTATTTTACAGACATTCTTTTCTGTAATCACTGAATGACTTATCGGATTTCTATAAGTTTCAAGTTGTATCATTTATTGCTATTGAAAACATGTGTATGGCTGTTTGCAAGTGCCGGATATCGACTTGTTTATACACAGTAAGTTATATAGTCAGTGAATAAACAGCTAACTAAGACCTGTCGTTCACTAGACCCCAATGCTATGCGGAAGGGGTGCCGATTACAATCTGCTCGATTCGGGAACCCTTCGGGATCATTTATCAATACAAATTGGCGGAGCTTTGTCTAGGTGCTTATTAGGGAGCATTCGGGGATAGGTATACGAGTGGTTGCGGAATACACGCGGCATACATGCCGAAGCCTATCTTTTAAAAGTAGCCGAATGTATTCCGACTACATGCCGACAGTTCTGGAGTTAGTCCCGATTGTTTCCCGATCGTGCGGAAAGGACGCGGTAACGTTGCGGAGAATGCGGAAGGGTTTACGAATGGATGCCGATAGATCGCCGAAAAGTTACCGATGTATGTATGCGATGCCGAACTACTGTCTCAACTTGTCGGCAAACTGACGGCATCGCTTCTGCTGTCATTCGGGATATACGTCGACAACTCGGCATCCCTTCGGCGATCAACTGGTGTCTTCATTCGGCAACTGTTCGGCATGTGTTCATAAAATCATCGGCATAGCTTCCGTGTGTAGAACTCATCCCTTCGGCGTTATCGGGGAGCTTTCGGCATCGATTCGGCTTTCCTTCGGGAACCGTTCGGGATAGCTAAATGATTACGAAGCCTTGCAGAAGGTGTCCCGATGATGCGGAGTGGATGCCGATGGTTCCCGATTACCCCGAAGCTCTCCCGAAGCACTCCCGAACAATACCATCGGCGTCTAAATTTTAAAACTTTTAAAATTTCGATGCTGAAGATATTTTGGTCCCGAAGGCTTCCCGAAGCGTTGCGAAATGATGCGGATGGGTTTCAGAACACCCGAAGACAATGCCGAACCATCCCGATCCTTCTACCAGATGAGGTGAACTCCAGCTTCGGGAACCCTGCGGGGTCCTAGTGGACGGCAGGTCTAGGTTTCCGTATAACTGTAATAGTGTTGATCAGAGTTGGTAACTGTTTTCCGAATAGTGCATTCGGCGGTGGTTAACGATTCAGATACGGAGATCCAAACACAGTCATGCTAATATTTACAAATATAGCATTTAATCACATAACCTGTGACCCAGCGGTGTCGTAAAGCCGTGCCAAAATATATTGGCACTCACAGACTGTGCAATAAATATGCAAATGAGCCTGATGCGTCGTAAGCCAATCCATGCATCGATCGACACATGAGCTCAGGACATCATACCCCATGTAGGCTACTGCTAAAATTTGGTCGAAACATATTTAGCATACATCATGAGTTTGAAAGATAACGAGAGTTCTCTTAGGTTCTATTAGAAGCTCACATTCGCCAACGAAGCAATATGACAAACCTCTCGGAACTCATCAATTCTAGCAATCATAAATTATTTATACATTTATACAAATAAGGATATGTGATATATACTCACACGTTGTCCATTGAGAGGTTGGGAATCCAAACACGTGCAGGAGGGATAGTGATTTCATATACACCCACTGGGTACCACGATAAGCGACTGTCTATCCAAGTCTGGAACACAAAAACAACAACAACATGGCATCGTTTGCATTAATTGGCTTCAAACCTTTGAACAGTTATTAATTGGACTTCAGACGCTCTGTTTTTGCAATAACATTGAACGCCATCGGAGCAACTGTTTTGGAGTTGTTTCGGTGGCGCAGTCGGTATGGTCGCGGTTGATCTGTCGCTGTTGAAGTCGTTGGGTTGGGGTGTATATACAGTCTGTACCAAAGATATCACAGTGTTGAACTGTCTTTGCTATGAAGGCATTAGTAAAATATCTTACATATTAGATATACATACTGTAAAATCAACAATTATGTGGGGGATTAAAGATCATCAGATTTAAGCAAATCCCATCTAACAATAAATTTGACCCGTGAATTAAGGTCCCATCAAAATGATCTTTATTACCAAAACCACGAAAGTTCGTCCTATAGAAATTAAATGATTTTACAGTATATGCTTTTACACCGTTTTTAACATAACATGTTTAACAAAGAACAAATCAATGCTTACATTTTACATGTTATTAAAACTGATCATTATTGTTATTTCCTTATAATTAGTTCCGAACATAAAATTTATAGATATTTAAAGGCTTTAAAAATGAACAACAAGAACAGTCGTATGTAAATTCGAAGTGAAATAATTATTTAAACCATTAGTACTATACAGTGCCAAATATAACAATAAACTGGTCAATAAATAACAATTTACGAGTAAAACTTTTTTAACGTTACATAAAACTTATTTATAAGAAGCTTAAAACAAAAATTGATTGCCTTTTTAGAGGCAACATTAACAACAGAGTTTGCAGGGTTTAAAATCGCAAATATTTGGGTGTAGGAATATAACTGTCATATACTCGTACATAATGCTTCAAAAAGCAATTACACTATCTAATTTGTATCTCATCTTTTATAAAACTACATGAAATCTCTGATAGATCTCCAATCCTTTACCTTTCTTATTACATGTATTGGTAAGCAGAAAGGGCCCGTAGGTTGTCACGTTTCCTGTCTGATAGATTTGAACGTCTAATGAAAGGTGGTTCAATACAAGAGTAACGTTATGGTGAATGGATACAGGCTAGATCTACTTTGGTTAATACTGTAATGCGACTACATGGACAAGACGTTTCTAAAAGCTCGAGTTTCCCGTGAAACCATCCAAATATTAATAGTAGGATAAGTTTTGTCAATCAAGTGCAATATAGATATATCGAGATTCTAGATTTAATACAAAAAAATTATTGAAAGTAAGTTTGCAAAAAAGTTTGCGCCCAACGGGGGACTTGAACCCCCGACCCTCAGATATCATGTTCTGTTTAAAAGTCTGATGCTCTACCGACTGAGCTAGCCGGGCGTCTTAAGAATCATATCGAAACATCGAAACTTAAAATATTATCAATTTGCATACTGAGTGCCACCGATTTTTTTGGTTATTTTTTTATCTTAGACATTATGTTTGCTTTCCAAACAGGTAAATAATTGATACAATCTTACTTATTTACTGTTTTATGCTGGCACGTGTTCGATGATAAATAAATAACCATTATCATGACGTGACCATAATTACGTCATGAGTATGACGTCATAAGTCTTTTCCTAGAATTATTCGATGCCGCCAGGAGGCGGCATCGAGTATGAAAGGGTGCAAGCAGATGTCCCAGGAGGATACAAGATTTGATTGGTTATAACGCTGTTGGACTCGCCCGTCAGGGGTAAAATAGGATGATAAATGTTCGGTAGGTACTAAAGTCCAAGTCCCAGGAGGATACAAGATTTGATTGGTTATAACGCTGTTGGACTCGCCCGTCAGGGGTAAAATAGGATGATAAATGTTCGGTAGGTACTAAAGTCCAAATCAGTTCGGAACGGGTGTTTATATAACGGCTACATATGTTGCAATTTGCGGGTCTTAGCAGGGGCTATTGAAAAGTAAAAAAAAACTATTTGCGCGGAGCGGCGATTTTCCTTTCGAACTTTTATGGAACATGTTAAATACTTTCATGTCTGTCAGATATTTTTTAGTTATGATTTTCGATTTTTTCCAGTTCTTAGGTTTTGTCTTAATCTAAATTTGATAAATGCAAGTGTTTTTTTAATCTCTATGTTTCTTTATTTATGTATGTCAGAATAGTTTGTTTTGCCAAAATTTAAACGGGTAAATATAGCTTGCCAACATTGAACTGACACTTCTTATTTACAAAATATTCATATGCGCTCCTATACTCCTGCCAAATGGAACTAGTTCTATGCATATTTTAAACTATGTTGAACGTATTAATTCGCAATAAATTTACTTATCAAGCTCACAAACCACGAAATAACAATGTCCTTTAGTGTCAGTTTCACGTTGTCAGGCTATACCACGTTATTGGAATACACTTTGTTATTTTATGAAACATGCTAAATGCCATCTGTGAAGCATTAATCAATATTATAATGGTGCTCATATTTCTAAAACATGTTATGTTCATTTGAATAAATATTTCAATAGAAAATAGAATGTTTTCATGTTTTCTATTCTTTCCTGGTGTTTCACTGCCTTCAAGTTTTTAACCAGGTTTTCCAAAGGAAAACTCTGGTTATTAGATTGCTGAATGTCGGCGGGCCTTAACAATTTCTTCTGTGCACAACTCCTCCTACATTTCTTCATAGATTTCAACCAAACTTTCAGAGAATGATTGTCATCATGTGACCTGGTGCATATTATCAGGGTTTTATGATTCAACCAATTTTGACGGAGTTATGGCCCTTGAAACAGAAAAAAATGGCCGCTTTCCTTATGTCGCACGGTACTCAAAGTACACGACATAGAGTCATGAAACCTTCACAGAAATGGTCAGGATGTTTTCTCTACACCTGGGGTTTCACTCCCCTTTCAGTTTAGTACATCCAGAGTTATTAGCCATTGAAATGGTGTAAAATAGCCATTTTTGACTTGTTTCACATGCTACTCAAAAAGTATTTGACCTAGGATCATGAAACCTTTATAGAAATGTTTGACAGCATGTACTCTAGTGCACCTGGGGTTTCACTCCCCTTTCAATTTAGTACAACCAGAGTTATTGCCCTTGAATTAGTGAAAAATACCCATTTTCAGCAATCTTAAGTTTTTGCAGCGTACACTCAACACATGAGAATAACTTCCCTTGTGCATCACACATCACGCCGGAATTTTAGTTTGTTTACAAGTTTCTACCAATACCTTTTACTAAATAAAAAGATTTACTTAAAAAGAACTAGCGGCATCTTTGATGCCCAGCATCAACATTTCACTTGTAATCTATCTAGTATTCGTCCACTTATATGATAAAGCATCATACGGAATATGCACAACAATAAAACATGCCGAGTTATCCACTATATTTGAATTTTTCCGAGCCACCCGTGTCAGACAGGGCTGTTTACTTTCCCCTATCACCTCGATAGTGTCCGAGCCATCCCTGTCAGACAGGGCTGTTTACTCTCCCCTATCATCTCCATAGTGTCCGAGCCATCCGTGTCAGACAGGGCTGTTTACTCTCCCCTATCATCTCCATAGTGTCCGAGCCATCCGTGTCAGACAGGGCTGTTTACTCTCCCCTATCACCTCCATAGTGTCCGAGCCATCCCTGTCACACAGGGCTGTTTACTCTCCCCTATCATCCCCATAGTGTCCGAGCCATCCGTGTCAGACAGAACTGTTTACTCTCCCCTATCATCTCCATAGTGTCCGAGCCATCCCTGTCAGACAGGGCTGTTCACTCTTTCCTATCATCTCCATAGTGTCCGAGCCATCCGCGTCAGACAGGGCTGTTTACTCTCCCCTATCATCCCCATAGTGTCCGAGCCATCCGTGTCAGACAGAACTGTTTACTCTCCCCTATCATCTCCATAGTGTCCGAGCCATCCGTGTCAGACAGAACTGTTTACTCTCCCCTATCATCTCCATAGTGTCCGAGCCATCCGCGTCAGACAGGGCTGTTTACTCTCCCCTATCATCCCCATAGTGTCCGAGCCATCCGTGTCAGACAGGGCTGTCTACTCTCCCCTATCGTCTCCATAGTGATCGACTGGGTGATGAGAACCACATTGGACCAACGAAGAAAAATCCAGTGGGATCATGTTATATCGAGGACAAAAAGATAATAAAAACGGACAGGAAATACACTTCAAGGCAGCACTCGACTTAAACATTCAAGCACAGAAAACATCTAAAACACCGCATACCGCTGACACAACAACTAGAAGATCTAGATTCCGTTAACATAGGACTTTTAACACACTCGCGACATCCAAGAGAAAACAGAGAGACTAGATCTACGTACTATCACTAAGAGAATGAGATAAGAGATTAATGTCAAGAAGACAAAGAATTTGAGAGTCAATGTACCCCATGATAGACCAATAAGCATACTGCTTGGAGAAGAAACAGTGGAAGACGTCGTCCAAATATTCACCCATCTCGGAAGTATCACCAGCAAGACAGGAGGCACTGATGAGGATGTCAAAGCGAGGATTGGCAAAGCCAGACACTCTTCTGTCACTTTGAAGCCCATGTGGATTAACAGGAACATCCAGTTGAAAACGAAACTTAAATTCCAATATGAAGACAGTTCTCCTTTACGGACCCGCCACCTGGCGTCACACAAAGACGATAGACAACAAGCTGCAAGTGTTCATCAACAACTGCCTCAGACAGATTCTACGCATCAGATGACCAGAGAGTTATTAAACTAAGAGCTATGGCGAAGAACAACCAAGATACACCATCAGACAGAGGAAATGGAAATGAATTGGACACACTCTCAAAAGAGACACAAATAACATCACCAAGCACGCACTAAACTGGAATCCACAAGGCAGCAGGAGAAGAGACAGACCTTACATGACATGGAGAACAACTCTCTACACAGAGCTCCAAAGATCCTTGATGTCGTGGAGAGGCCATGCAGACGACACATGATCGTACCTAATGGTGAGCTGTGGTGACGGCCCTATGTCCCAGTCGGGATAAAGAGGACTAGGTCAAGTAAGTCAAGTCATGATAAGCAAAACAGTGTCAAGGGTAGATCTAGAGCTATATATCTATATGCCTACGCATTAGATCTAGATCTTACGGTATCGCGTCAATACGGCACCATCGTGTTATCGAGTTTTCAATATCGTACTATTGTTGTTTCGTACAAATTAACCAAAACACACTTATGCAAAAAGTCATATTTTAGCCCCTATGATGATATAAGATACTCACTACTTCTAATTCCACGGTTGATGTGAGAGTCTGAGCAACAACATCTAAGTCTGACACATATACCACATGTAGATTAATACCCAAGCTGACAGGGTCTGGATAATATTTCCTTGGCGGTACCATTTCACGGTAATTGTGGAATATTGTGTTCACTATTTGCATTGCCTCATCAATATATTCTACTCTCGACTCATCCGTGTCTCCTCTGTTCTGACCATTTGTACTGAAAATACAGATTTAAATACATGTACTGTAAAATCATTATTTTCGTGGGGGTTGAATTTCGTAAATTTCGTTGGTCGTCTTCAACCATGAACTCAAATCCCACCAAACACTATAATTTAGATCTCGGTGTTTATTACCTGAAATGCAATATCCACGAATTTAGGTCCCATCGAAATGGTCGTATTACCCAAAACACGAAAGTTCGTCTCATCGAAATTGAATAATTTTACAGTACAATAATTTCATTACAGCATGATTAAAGTATGAATCAATATGTTTACTTATTCACAGTACTGCAGATGTAACATTTTGTTTGTGGAAATTACATCTTATTCAATTTACAAAACTGTTCACAAATACGATTGGTTGACCATTTAGTTAAACTTTGAGTAGTATACATATGGCCACCCTTAAATGTATGAATTCGTGTTCATTCTATATCAAGCAGGGTCAGACTTCTACTTGTTTTTTTTTCTTTTCATCATACGGTTACCAAACAGTTTGGAGGCACATGCGAAAATAGTTAACATAAAGGTACAAAGTTTATTTATAAAGATACATTCAGTGTTAACGAAATGTTTACGTAATGTTTGCATATTAATCGCCAACATTCTGTTTTAGATGTTGATTTTACCAGACTGGGTTGATATCTTTACATTAAAGTTTGTGGAATATTCCTCAAGATGAAACGATAAACTACACGTAATGATGGTATCGTAATACAGACTGCCAAATCTCTGACAATGTTCGAAAAAAATGTTTGAGTGTCAAAATAAAAAACATGCAAAATATGTTTCGTGTTTTGCTGAAATCATAAAAATACGTCCATAATTATTGTCTACATTATCATCTTTCGTCTTTTCTCGATTACCTGTTTTTTTTCGATATTATTTTATGTATAACATTTCGGGACATATAGTATATTTAGTCATCAGATGTTTTTGGTACCTGATGTATGCTTATATTTAATACCTGAAGTATGGTTATTTTTGGTACATGATGTATGCTTATTTTTGGTACCTGAAGTATGCTTATTTTTGGTACATGATGTATGCTTATATTTAATACCTGAAGTATGGTTATTTTTGGTACATGATGTATGCTTATTTTTGGTACATGATGTATGCTTATATTTAATACCTGAAGTATGGTTATTTTTGGTACATGATGTATGCTTATTTTGGTACATGAGGTATGCTTATTTTGGTACATGATGTATGCTTATTTTTGGTACCTGAGGTATGCTTATTTTTGGTACATGATGTATGCTTATATTTAATACCTGAAGTATGGTTATTTTTGGTACATGATGTATGCTTATTTTTGGTATCTGATGTAGGCTTATTTTGGTACATGACGTATGCTTATTTTTGGTACCTGAGGTAAGCTTATTTTGGTACATGATGTATGCTTATATTTAATACCTGAAGTATGGTTATTTTTGGTACATGATGTATGCTTATTTTTGGTACATGAGGTATGCTTATTTTGGTACATGATGTATGCTTATTTTTGGTACATGAGGTATGCTTATTTTGGTACATGATGTATGCTTATTTTTGGTACATGAGGTATGCTTATTTTGGTACATGATGTATGCTTATTTTGGTACATGAGGTATGCTTATTTTGGTACATGATGTATGCTTATTTTTGGTACATGAGGTATGCTTATTTTGGTACATGATGTATGCTTATTTTTGGTACCTGAGGTATGCTTATTTTGGTACCTGAGGTATGCTTATATTTAATACCTGAAGTATGGTTATTTTTGGTACATGATGTATGCTTATTTTTGGTACCTGAGGTATGCTTATTTTTGGTATCTGATGTATGCTTATTTTGGTACCTAAGGTATGCTTATTTTGGTACAGGATGTATGCTTATTATGGTACCTGAGGTATGCTTATTTTGGTACCTGAGGTATGCTTATATTTAATACCTGAAGTATGGTTATTTTTGGTACATGAGGTATGCTTATTTTGGTACATGATGTATGCTTATTTTTGGTACATGAGGTATGCTTATTTTGGTACATGATGTATGCTTATTTTTGGTACCTGAGGTATGCTTATTTTTGGTACATGATGTATGCTTATATTTAATACCTGAAGTATGGTTATTTTTGGTACATGATGTATGCTTATTTTTGGTACCTGAGGTATGCTTATTTTTGGTATCTGATGTATGCTTATTTTGGTACCTAAGGTATGCTTATTTTGGTACAGGATGTATGCTTATTATGGTACCTGAGGAATGCTTATTTTGGTACCTGAGGTATGCTTATTTTTGGTATCTGATGTATGCTTATTTTGGTACCTAAGGTATGCTTATTTTGGTACAGGATGTATGCTTATTATGGTACCTGAGGAATGCTTATTTTGGTACCTGAGGTATGCTTATTTTTGGTATCTGATGTATGCTTAATTTGGTACCTAAGGTATGCTTATTTTGGTACAGGATGTATGCTTATTTTGGTACCTGAGGAATGCTTATTTTTGGTATCTGAGGTATGCTTATTTTGGTATCTGATGTATGCTTATTTTGGTACCTAAGGTATGCTTATTTTGGTACCTGAGGTATGCATATTATGGTACCTAAGGTATGCTTATTTTGGTACCTGAGGTATGCTTATTTTTGGTACCTGAGGTATGCTTATTTTGGTACCTGAGGTATGCTTATTTTTGGTATCTGATGTATGCTTATTTTGGTACGTGAGGTATGCTTATTTTGGTACCTGATGTATGCTTATTTTGGTACCTGATGTATGCTTATTTTGGTACCTGAGGTATGCTTATTTTGGTACAGGATGTATGCTTATTTTGGTACCTGAGGTATGCTTATTTTGGTACCTAAGGTATGCTTATTTTGGTACAGGATGTATGCTTATTTTGGTACCTGAGGAATGCTTATTTTTGGTATCTGAGGTATGCTTATTTTGGTACCTGATGTATGCTTATTTTGGTACCTGAGGAATGCTTATTTTTGGAATCTGATGTATGCTTAATTTTGGTACCTGATGTATGCTTATTTTTGGTACCTGAGGTATGCTTATTTTGGTACCAGAGGTATGCTTATTTTGGTACCTGAGGTATGCTTATTTTGGTACCTGATGTAGGCTTATGCTTATTTTTGGTATCTGATGTATGCTTATTTTAGTACTGGATGTATGCTTATTTTTGGTACCTGATGTTGGCTTATTTTTGGTACCTGAGGTATGCTTATTGTGGTTCTTGAAGTATGGTTATTTTGGTACCCGAGGTATGCTTACTTTGGTACCCGAGGTATGCTTATTTTGGTACCCGAGGTATGCTTACTTTTGGTACCTGAGGTATGCTTATTACGGTACCTGAGGTATGCTTATTGTGGTACTTGAAGTATGGTTATTTTGGTACCCGAGGTATGCTTACTTTGGTACCCGAGGTATGCTTATTTTGGTACCCGAGGTATGCTTACTTTTGGTACCTGATGTATGCTTATTACGGTACCTGAGGTATGCTTATTGTGGTACTTGAAGTATGGTTATTTTGGTACCCGAGGTATGCTTACTTTGGTACCCGAGGAATGCTTATTTTGGTACCCGAGGTATGGTTATTTTTGGTACATGATGTATGCTTATTTTTGGTACCTGAAGTATGCTTATTTTTGGTACATGATGTATGCTTATATTTAATACCTGAAGTATGGTTATTTTTGGTACATGATGTATGCTTATTTTTGGTACCTGAGGTATGCTTATTTTTGGTACATGATGTATGCTTATATTTAATACCTGAAGTATGGTTATTTTTGGTACATGATGTATGCTTATTTTTGGTACCTGAGGTATGCTTATTTTGGTACATGATGTATGCTTATTTTTGGTACCTGAGGTATGCTTATTTTGGTACATGATGTATGCTTATATTTAATACCTGAAGTATGGTTATTTTTGGTACATGATGTATGCTTATTTTTGGTACATGAGGTATGCTTATTTTGGTACATGATGTATGCTTATTTTTGGTACCTGAGGTATGCTTATTTTTGGTACATGATGTATGCTTATATTTAATACCTGAAGTATGGTTATTTTTGGTACATGATGTATGCTTATTTTTGGTACCTGAGGTATGCTTATTTTTGGTATCTGATGTATGCTTATTTTGGTACCTAAGGTATGCTTATTTTGGTACAGGATGTATGCTTATTTTGGTTCCTGAGGAATGCTTATTTTGGTACCTGAGGTATGCTTATTTTTGGTATCTGATGTATGCTTATTTTGGTACCTAAGGTATGCTTATTTTGGTACAGGATGTATGCTTATTTTGGTACCTTAGGAATGCTTATTTTGGTACCTGAGGTATGCTTATTTTTGGTACCTGATGTATGCTTATTTTGGTACCTGATGTATGCTTATTTTGGTACCTGAGGTATGCTTATTTTGGTACCTGAGGTATGCTTATTTTTGGTATCTGATGTATGCTTATTTTGGTACCTGAGGTATGCTTATTTTGGTTCCTGATGTATGCTTATTTTGGTACCTGATGTATGCTTATTTTGGTACCTGAGGTATGCTTATTTTGGTACAGGATGTATGCTTATTTTGGAACCTGAGGTATGCTTATTTTGGTACCTATGGTATGCTTATTTTGGTACAGGATGTATGCTTATTTTGGTACCTGAGGAATGCTTATTTTTGGTATCTGAGGTATGCTTATCTTGGTACCTGATGTATGCTTATTTTGGTACCTGAGGAATGCTTATTTTTGGTATCTGATGTATGCTTAATTTTGGTACCTGATGTATGCTTATTTTTGGTACCTGAGGTATGCTTATTTTGGTACCAGAGGTATGCTTATTTTGGTACCTGAGGTATGCTAATTTTGGTACCTGATGTAGGCTTATTTTGGTATCTGATGTATGCTTATGCTTATTTTTGGTATCTGATGTATGCTTTTTTTAGTACTGGATGTATGCTTATTTTTGGTATCTGATGTAGGCTTATTTTTGGTACCTGATGTTGGCTTATTTTTGGTACCTGAGGTATGCTTATTGTGGTACTTGAAGTATGGTTATTTTGGTACCCGAGGTATGCTTACTTTGGTACCCGAGGTATGCTTATTTTGGTACCCGAGGTATGCTTACTTTTGGTACCTGAGGTATGCTTATTACGGTACCTGAGGTATGCTTATTGTGGTACTTGAAGTATGGTTATTTTGGTACCCGAGGTATGCTTACTTTGGTACCCGAGGTATGCTTATTTTGGTACCCGAGGTATGCTTACTTTTGGTACATGAGGTATGCTTATTACGGTACCTGAGGTATGCTTATTTTTGGTACCTGATGTATGCTTATTTTTGGTACCTGAGGTATGCTTATTTTTTGTACCTGAGGTATGCTTATTTTGGTTCCGGAGGAATGCTTATTTTTGGTACCTGAGGTATGCTTATTTTGGTACCCGAGGTATGCTTATTTTGGTACCTGAGGTATGCTTATTTTTGGTACCTGAGGTATGCTTATTTTTGGTACCCGAGGTATGCTTATTTTTGGTACCCGAGGTATGCTTATGTTTAGTACCTAAGGTATATTAGATTGGCTTGTCATCAACAATATAAAAAATATGATCAAACCATGAAAACTGATAACTGGATGCTGAAACTAGGACGGCGTTGAATATGAGAAACATACAGGACTGGTAATAAAAACATGTAGGGATGCGAATGCAAAAGGAGTTGCTCTAGTGCATATTTATTTGAAAGATACACAGAGAGTCATTAAGATATCACCATGAAAGAGAGCAACGAAATAATGTTGCTAAAATTGTAAAATATCTGTTTGAAATCTATGGACTCCAAATGCAAGTGTGGTTAGTAGCGAAACTATAACACAAAGTCTTATGCTGTTTCAACACAGGATAATTTTGTAAGATCTTAAATGAACTTCGGTAATCCCCCATAATTACAATAAAACATAGTGGGGCTTTCCACATGATACATTGATATAAGCAATAAGGTCTTCATTTGAAACATAAATAGATGAGAGAATGTGCGATCGCATGAAAGTGTCAGTATACCGAATACACGATATTCATGCACCAGTCAGTTGCATCCACGGTCACCCCCCCCCCCCCCCGGATGGGTGGTAGATAGCCGTGATCGTACCTTCCAGCTACCCCCGAACTGCCGGGCAAATGTTGGCAAATCTTCTGTTTATACGAAACTAATGAGAGATACTTGCTTGTTGGCGCTAATAGCATTTTACGATGAAATTTGTTACGGTTAATGTTTGTAGAACTTAGATAAACAACAGAGTGTAGATTGTCGTCTTTAGAAACGTCAACGCACATTCCAAACTAGAAATGTGTCCATGAGACACGGGAGCCATCATTTGGGGGAAATAGTAAACAAACGGCCATTGACGCAGCATACATTCCATACTTTACGGTCATCTACACATTTGGGTGTTAATCAGTGAAACTTTGAAGAAATTCTGCCCAACAGCTTAAGAGGAGATCAACACACATGATTTGCGTTACGTACGGACGGACGGACAGACGGACAGCACCATTGCTATATGATCTACTTATAAATAAGTGTAGGGGCACAACAACAATAAGATGAAGCTGCTGAGAAAATGTAGATCTATAGCTTGAATCTCCTAGTACATACCCCAGATATTCTTTAAAGGAGATACTATGATTTTCAGAAATTTAATGATGCTCGTAACGCTTATGTATGTAATAGGACATTATACATGTTGCTGACCAGGAAGAGTGCTACATACATACATCCGACCAACTTACAAGATTCGTACACACTTAAAGATAGAAAAACAGTTTACCTGACGGACAGACAAATGTTTTAACCGTTATTATTTAACGTTGACTGTTCTTGACTGTACTTGACTGTGTGGAACATATTTGCGAAACAAATACTGCTTGGGTATATAGATGAGTAGCAAATAAAACAGAAAAATGACAGCAGCAAACATTTAGATTACATCACTTGAGCCATTAACTGTTTCATTCTCCCAGCCACCTACTGTGTCCTAAATAACATGACTTTGTGTCAATTTGTTTCTTTGATCAAAAGATTGGAACAAATCCTGCAGCATTATACTTCAGCAAAATGCATGAAATCATGAAGGCTGCATACATTCTGCAGTTGTAAATGCAAGTTATACATACGTATAAACAGGGTGTTAAACTATAGAACCAATTGAAATACATTTTTATAAAAGATGAAACAAATCGGACAGAGAAGATTAAGCAAAAATCATCGCAGCGCCACAGTGCCTCCATCCACGCATATCTACATGTTAAGGTTGTTCAAGTGTAAAAGTTTGCAGGCTTTTAACATACCTTGTGCAGGGGTATAAAACCCACATGCTACAAACACACGTCACAATGACAAGCTCACGTCACAATGACACACACACGTCACAATGACAAGCTCACGTCACAATGACACACATACGTCACAATGACAAGCACACTTCACAATGACAAACACACATCACAATGACAAACACACGTCACAATGACAGGTAAAAGTCACAATGACAAGCACGCGTCACAATGACAAACACACATCACAATGACAAACATACGTCACAATGACAAACACACGTCACAATGACAAGCACACGTCACAATGACAAACATACGTCACAATGACAGGCACAAGTCACAATGACAAGCACGTGTCACAATGACAAACACACATCACAATGACAAGCACACGTCACAATGACAAACACACGTCACAATGACAAACACACGTCACAATGACAAGCACACGTCAAAATGACAGGCACACATCACAATGACAAGCACGCGTCACAATGACAAGCTAATGTCACAATGACAAGCACTCGTCACAATGACAAACACACATCACAATGACAAACACAAATAAACGGTAAACGAACAACAAAGAAACTTAACATATAGGAAACGATGTTTGGCATTAATTTAGACCAAAAAAGTGTTATACATTTCATGGTTTTAAATGGTTTTCAGCACAAAAGCTACGAACACATCTTACTGCCAGTGGACGAGTGAACAAGAAATGTACAAACACTAACATTATACGAGCGACTTGCTGTAAGTGAACACTAACATTATACGAGTGACTTGCTGTAAGTGAACACTAACATTATACGAGCGACTTGCTGTAAGTGAACACTAACATTATACGAGCGACTTGCTGTAAGTGAACACTAACATTATACGAGCGACTTGCTGTAAGTGAACACTAACATTATACGAGCGACTTGCTGTAAGTGAACACTAACATTATACGAGTGACTTGCTGTAAGTGAACACTAACATTATACGAGTGACTTGCTGTAAGTGAACACTAACATTATACGAGCGACTTGCTGTAAGTGAACACTAACATTATACGAGCGACTTGCTGTAAGTGAACACTAACATTATACGAGTGACTTGCTGTAAGTGAACACTAACAGTATACGAGTGACTTGCTGTAAGTGAACACTAACATTATACGAGCGACTTGCTGTAAGTGAACACTAACATTATACGATCGACTTGCTGTAAGTGAACACTAACATTATACGAGTGACTTGCTGTAAGTGAACACTAACATTATACGAGCGACTTGCTGTAAGTGAACACTAACATTATACGAGCGACTTGCTGTAAGTGAACACTAACATTATACGAGCGACTTACTGTAAGTGAATATTGATAGCAAGTAAGTCAAATATTGGACATTTACTGTAATAATTCAACTGATGAAACACTTAGTGCACACACTACACAACCTAGATAGTTTCCTAGAGTTATGTATAACAGCTTTTTCGCAAAATATAAAATGATGGAGAACATTGTAAGATTGGATATCTCTACTACCATTGTTAACATTTATAATATCCCTCACTGATTGTCTCCCTTTAATATGTCAGAGTTTTAAAGCCATGTTCAGATCAAAACTCACAAACGTTCAAAAACGCACCCTTACTACCTTAACCTATGTTTAAGCGCACAGTTTTTTCTTTCACGCTATGAGAACTAAAAACGCCACGCCCTCTGTGCATTTTTAAACGATCAAAGTATAACTTATCCGTGTTTTCGCTGAACAGTTGTGTTTTCGCTTTACATTAGTGGGTATTTCATGGCTTTTAAAGCTGGGATTCACATTAACTCTATTACAACGAGGTATTAAATACCTCACGTGAAATTAAGCAGGCCTCAATAACTCACAAGCCATGCATTATACAGCATGCAATATTATACGCCCTACCGCTGCATACAGTTAGAGAAACGTTCGTAGCTACTGAAACATGCGTTTCGTCTTAGATTTATAGTTTGCATTCAAGATGTGATGTCTGTAATCAATCGGTTATTAACACGCATATATTATACGTATACAATTTTAATGTAGCTTGTTCGTCCACCCATCCATCCTTCTATCTCTGCCTGCTAGTATAGTGATGACAAGCATTACAAGCATCATCTCTTTGAATTATGAGTGATCATGTTATTCACATGGCACATACATGGAATTATTATATGCTATAATTTGATATATAAACTATTATCATACTAGTAATTATAAATTATATTTCATTTCTCTCTATGCATGTTGCGTTTTCGAAGCCGCACAAGGTAGCTAATTATACACGTATTGTAATTTATAATTTGCATGTTGTTACAATGAATACATTATTCTGATGTGTTTAACTTATGACTGTTATCAAGGTACTTATTCTCTCAGATTCTGATGATACGAGACAGCGCTTCCAGCAATGATCAATCATGTATCTGTCAGATAGTAAGCAGCCATGTTTTAACATGTTACCTCCCCACAACAACGCTTATATCGTGGGTATTAAACGGCTAATTTAATCGCCTGTGAAATGACTTTCTTTAGTAGGTCAGTATAACGTTCCAGAATTGTTAGGGTGGCTGGGTTTGGCTGAAAGATTTACATTGTAAATTGTATCTACACCCGTCAGTATGTTTATCTCTGTAAATACGTAAGATTGACTGTTTTATATGTGAAAGACCGAGTTTTGCTAATACGAGGCGATATTTATGTATTTCGTGCCACATAAATCTAATGAATGTAAACATTATGATGCTATAAGACATTTTGTGATGGCATTTATATATACGAGCTTTTAGGTCATAACACATCGTCTATCATAGACTGGTTCCAACATAACACATCGTCTATCATAGACTGGTTCCAACATAACACATCGTCTATCATAGACTGGTGTCAACATAACACATCGTCTATCATAGACTGGTTCCAACATAACACATCGTCTATCATAGACTGGTTCCAACATAACACATCGTCTATCATAGACTGGTTCAAACATAACACATCGTCTATCATAGACTGGTTCCAACATAACAATCGTCTATCATAGACTGGTTCCAACATAACACATCGTCTATCATAGACTGGTTCCAACATAGCACATCGTCTATCATAGACTGGTTCCAACATAACACATCGTCTATCATAGACTGGTTCCAACATAACACATCGTCTATCATAGACTGGTTCCAACATAACACATCGTCTATCATAGACTGGTTCCAACATAACACATCGTCTATCATAGACTGGTTCCAACATAACACATCGTCTATCATAGACTGGTGTCAACATAACACATCGTCTATCATAGACTGGTTCCAACATAACACATCGTCTATCATAGACTGGTTCCAACATAACACATCGTCTATCATAGACTGGTTCCAACATAACACATCGTCTATCAAAGACTGGTTCCAACATAACACATCGTCTATCATAGACTGGTTCCAACATAACACATCGTCTATCATAGACTGGTTCCAACATAACACATCGTCTATCATAGACTGGTTCCAACATAACACATCGTCTATCATAGACTGGTTCCAACATAACACATCGTCTATCAAAGACTGGTTCCAACATAACAATCGTCTATCATAGACTGGTTCCAACATAACACATCGTCTATCATAGACTGGTTCCAACATAACACATCGTCTATCATAGACTGGTTCCAACATAACAATCGTCTATCATAAACTGGTTCCAACATAACAATCGTCTATCATAGACTGGTTCCAACATAACACATCGTCTATCATAGACTGGTTCCAACATAACACATCGTCTATCATAGACTGGTTCCAACATAACACATCGTCTATCATAGACTGGTTCCAACATAACACATCGTCTATCATAGACTGGTTCCAACATAACACATCGTCTATCATAGACTGGTTCCAACATAACACATCGTCTATCATAGACTGGTTCCAACATAACAATCGTCTATCATAGACTGGTTCAAACATAACACATCGTCTATCATAGACTGGTTCCAACATAACACATCGTCTATCATAGACTGGTTCCAACATAACAATCGTCTATCATAAACTGGTTCCAACATAACACATCGTCTATCAAAGACTGGTTCCAACATAACAATCGTCTATCATAGACTGGTTCAAACATAACACATCGTCAATCATAGACTGGTTCCAACATAACAATCGTCTATCATAAACTGGTTCCAACATAACACATCGTCTATCATAGACTGGTTCCAACATAACAATCGTCTATCATAAACTGGTTCCAACATAACAATCGTCTATCATAAACTGGTTCCAACATAACAATCGTCTATCATAGACTGGTTCCAACATAACAATCGTCTATCATAGACTGGTTCCAACATAACAATCGTCTATCATAGACTGGTTCCAACATAACACATCGTCTATCATAGACTGGTTCCAACATAACACATCGTCTATCATAGACTGGTTCCAACATAACACATCGTCTATCAAAGACTGGTTCCAACATAACACATCGTCTATCATAGACTGGTTCCAACATAACACATCGTCTATCATAGACTGGTTCCAACATAACACATCGTCTATCATAGACTGGTTCCAACATAACACATCGTCTATCATAGACTGGTTCCAACATAACACATCGTCTATCATAGACTGGTTCCAACATAACACATCGTCTATCATAGACTGGTTCCAACATAACACATCGTCTATCATAGACTGGTTCCAACATAACACATCGTCTATCATAGACTGGTTCCAACATAACACATCGTCTATCATAGACTGGTTCCAACATAACACATCGTCTATCATAGACTGGTTCCAACATAACACATCGTCTATCAAAGACTGGTTCCAACATAACACATCGTCTATCATAGACTGGTTCCAACATAACAATCGTCTATCATAGACTGGTTCCAACATAACACATCGTCTATCATAGACTGGTTCCAACATAACAATCGTCTATCATAGACTGGTTCCAACATAACACATCGTCTATCATAGACTGGTTCCAACATAACACATCGTCTATCATAGACTGGTTCCAACATAACACATCGTCTATCATAGACTGGTTCCAACATAACACATCGTCTATCATGGACTGGTTCCAACATAACACATCGTCTATCATAGACTGGTTCTAACATAACAATCGTCTATCATAGACTGGTTCCAACATAACAATCGTCTATCATAGACTGGTTCCAACATAACAATCGTCTATCATAAACTGGTTCCAACATAACAATCGTCTATCATAGACTGGTTCCAACATAACACATCGTCTATCATAGACTGGTTCCAACATAACACATCGTCTATCATAGACTGGTTCCAACATAACACATCGTCTATCATAGACTGGTTCCAACATAACAATCGTCTATCATAGACTGGTTCCAACATAACAATCGTCTATCATAGACTGGTTCAAACATAACACATCGTCTATCATAGACTGGTTCCAACATAACACATCATTTAACCGTTATTATTTAACGTTGACTGTTCTTGACTGTACTTGACTGTGTGGAACATATTTGCGAAACAAATACTGCTTGGGTATATAGATGAGTAGCAAATAAAACAGAAAAATGACAGCAGCAAACATTTAGATTACATCACTTGAGCCATTAACTGTTTCATTCTCCCAGCCACCTACTGTGTCCTAAATAACATGACTTTGTGTCAATTTGTTTCTTTGATCAAAAGATTGGAACAAATCCTGCAGCATTATACTTCAGCAAAATGCATGAAATCATGAAGGCTGCATACATTCTGCAGTTGTAAATGCAAGTTATACATACGTATAAACAGGGTGTTAAACTATAGAACCAATTGAAATACATTTTTATAAAAGATGAAACAAATCGGACAGAGAAGATTAAGCAAAAATCATCGCAGCGCCACAGTGCCTCCATCCACGCATATCTACATGTTAAGGTTGTTCAAGTGTTAAAGTTTGCAGGATTTTAACATACCTTGTGCAGGGGTATAAAACCCACATGCTACAAACACACGTCACAATGACAAACACACGTCACAATGACACACATACGTCACAATGACAAGCACACTTCACAATGACAAACACACATCACAATGACAAACACACGTCACAATGACAGGTAAAAGTCACAATGACAAGCACGCGTCACAATGACAAACACACATCACAATGACAAACATACGTCACAATGACAAACACACGTCACAATGACAAGCACACGTCACAATGACAAACATACGTCACAATGACAGGCACAAGTCACAATGACAAGCACGTGTCACAATGACAAACACACATCACAATGACAAGCACACGTCACAATGACAAACACACGTCACAATGACAAACACACGTCACAATGACAAGCACACGTCAAAATGACAGGCACACATCACAATGACAAGCACGCGTCACAATGACAAGCTAATGTCACAATGACAAGCACTCGTCACAATGACAAACACACATCACAATGACAAACACAAATAAACGGTAAACGAACAACAAAGAAACTTAACATATAGGAAACGATGTTTGGCATTAATTTAGACCAAAAAAGTGTTATACATTTCATGGTTTTAAATGGTTTTCAGCACAAAAGCTACGAACACATCTTACTGCCAGTGGACGAGTGAACAAGAAATGTACAAACACTAACATTATACGAGCGACTTGCTGTAAGTGAACACTAACATTATACGAGTGACTTGCTGTAAGTGAACACTAACATTATACGAGCGACTTGCTGTAAGTGAACACTAACATTATACGAGCGACTTGCTGTAAGTGAACACTAACATTATACGAGTGACTTGCTGTAAGTGAACACTAACATTATACGAGCGACTTGCTGTAAGTGAACACTAACATTATACGAGTGACTTGCTGTAAGTGAACACTAACATTATACGAGTGACTTGCTGTAAGTGAACACTAACATTATACGAGCGACTTGCTGTAAGTGAACACTAACATTATACGAGCGACTTGCTGTAAGTGAACACTAACATTATACGAGTGACTTGCTGTAAGTGAACACTAACAGTATACGAGTGACTTGCTGTAAGTGAACACTAACATTATACGAGCGACTTGCTGTAAGTGAACACTAACATTATACGAGTGACTTGCTGTAAGTGAACACTAACATTATACGAGCGACTTGCTGTAAGTGAACACTAACATTATACGAGCGACTTGCTGTAAGTGAACACTAACATTATACGAGCGACTTGCTGTAAGTGAACACTAACATTATACGAGCGACTTGCTGTAAGTGAACACTAACATTATACGAGTGACTTGCTGTAAGTGAACACTAACATTATACGAGTGACTTGCTGTAAGTGAACACTAACATTATACGAGCGACTTGCTGTAAGTGAACACTAACATTATACGAGCGACTTGCTGTAAGTGAACACTAACATTATACGAGTGACTTGCTGTAAGTGAACACTAACAGTATACGAGTGACTTGCTGTAAGTGAACACTAACATTATACGAGCGACTTGCTGTAAGTGAACACTAACATTATACGATCGACTTGCTGTAAGTGAACACTAACATTATACGAGTGACTTGCTGTAAGTGAACACTAACATTATACGAGCGACTTGCTGTAAGTGAACACTAACATTATACGAGCGACTTGCTGTAAGTGAACACTAACATTATACGAGCGACTTACTGTAAGTGAATATTGATAGCAAGTAAGTCAAATATTGGACATTTACTGTAATAATTCAACTGATGAAACACTTAGTGCACACACTACACAACCTAGATAGTTTCCTAGAGTTATGTATAACAGCTTTTTCGCAAAATATAAAATGATGGAGAACATTGTAAGATTGGATATCTCTACTACCATTGTTAACATTTATAATATCCCTCACTGATTGTCTCCCTTTAATATGTCAGAGTTTTAAAGCCATGTTCAGATCAAAACTCACAAACGTTCAAAAACGCACCCTTACTACCTTAACCTATGTTTAAGCGCACAGTTTTTTCTTTCACGCTATGAGAACTAAAAACGCCACGCCCTCTGTGCATTTTTAAACGATCAAAGTATAACTTATCCGTGTTTTCGCTGAACAGTTGTGTTTTCGCTTTACATTAGTGGGTATTTCATGGCTTTTAAAGCTGGGATTCACATTAACTCTATTACAACGAGGTATTAAATACCTCACGTGAAATTAAGCAGGCCTCAATAACTCACAAGCCATGCATTATACAGCATGCAATATTATACGCCCTACCGCTGCATACAGTTAGAGAAACGTTCGTAGCTACTGAAACATGCGTTTCGTCTTAGATTTATAGTTTGCATTCAAGATGTGATGTCTGTAATCAATCGGTTATTAACACGCATATATTATACGTATACAATTTTAATGTAGCTTGTTCGTCCACCCATCCATCCTTCTATCTCTGCCTGCTAGTATAGTGATGACAAGCATTACAAGCATCATCTCTTTGAATTATGAGTGATCATGTTATTCACATGGCACATACATGGAATTATTATATGCTATAATTTGATATATAAACTATTATCATACTAGTAATTATAAATTATATTTCATTTCTCTCTATGCATGTTGCGTTTTCGAAGCCGCACAAGGTAGCTAATTATACACGTATTGTAATTTATAATTTGCATGTTGTTACAATGAATACATTATTCTGATGTGTTTAACTTATGACTGTTATCAAGGTACTTATTCTCTCAGATTCTGATGATACGAGACAGCGCTTCCAGCAATGATCAATCATGTATCTGTCAGATAGTAAGCAGCCATGTTTTAACATGTTACCTCCCCACAACAACGCTTATATCGTGGGTATTAAACGGCTAATTTAATCGCCTGTGAAATGACTTTCTTTAGTAGGTCAGTATAACGTTCCAGAATTGTTAGGGTGGCTGGGTTTGGCTGAAAGATTTACATTGTAAATTGTATCTACACCCGTCAGTATGTTTATCTCTGTAAATACGTAAGATTGACTGTTTTATATGTGAAAGACCGAGTTTTGCTAATACGAGGCGATATTTATGTATTTCGTGCCACATAAATCTAATGAATGTAAACATTATGATGCTATAAGACATTTTGTGATGGCATTTATATATACGAGCTTTTAGGTCATAACACATCGTCTATCATAGACTGGTTCCAACATAACACATCGTCTATCATAGACTGGTTCCAACATAACACATCGTCTATCATAGACTGGTGTCAACATAACACATCGTCTATCATAGACTGGTTCCAACATAACACATCGTCTATCATAGACTGGTTCCAACATAACACATCGTCTATCATAGACTGGTTCAAACATAACACATCGTCTATCATAGACTGGTTCCAACATAACAATCGTCTATCATAGACTGGTTCCAACATAACACATCGTCTATCATAGACTGGTTCCAACATAGCACATCGTCTATCATAGACTGGTTCCAACATAACACATCGTCTATCATAGACTGGTTCCAACATAACACATCGTCTATCATAGACTGGTTCCAACATAACACATCGTCTATCATAGACTGGTTCCAACATAACACATCGTCTATCATAGACTGGTTCCAACATAACACATCGTCTATCATAGACTGGTGTCAACATAACACATCGTCTATCATAGACTGGTTCCAACATAACACATCGTCTATCATAGACTGGTTCCAACATAACACATCGTCTATCATAGACTGGTTCCAACATAACACATCGTCTATCAAAGACTGGTTCCAACATAACACATCGTCTATCATAGACTGGTTCCAACATAACACATCGTCTATCATAGACTGGTTCCAACATAACACATCGTCTATCATAGACTGGTTCCAACATAACACATCGTCTATCATAGACTGGTTCCAACATAACACATCGTCTATCAAAGACTGGTTCCAACATAACAATCGTCTATCATAGACTGGTTCCAACATAACACATCGTCTATCATAGACTGGTTCCAACATAACACATCGTCTATCATAGACTGGTTCCAACATAACAATCGTCTATCATAAACTGGTTCCAACATAACAATCGTCTATCATAGACTGGTTCCAACATAACACATCGTCTATCATAGACTGGTTCCAACATAACACATCGTCTATCATAGACTGGTTCCAACATAACACATCGTCTATCATAGACTGGTTCCAACATAACACATCGTCTATCATAGACTGGTTCCAACATAACACATCGTCTATCATAGACTGGTTCCAACATAACACATCGTCTATCATAGACTGGTTCCAACATAACAATCGTCTATCATAGACTGGTTCAAACATAACACATCGTCTATCATAGACTGGTTCCAACATAACACATCGTCTATCATAGACTGGTTCCAACATAACAATCGTCTATCATAAACTGGTTCCAACATAACACATCGTCTATCAAAGACTGGTTCCAACATAACAATCGTCTATCATAGACTGGTTCAAACATAACACATCGTCAATCATAGACTGGTTCCAACATAACAATCGTCTATCATAAACTGGTTCCAACATAACACATCGTCTATCATAGACTGGTTCCAACATAACAATCGTCTATCATAAACTGGTTCCAACATAACAATCGTCTATCATAAACTGGTTCCAACATAACAATCGTCTATCATAGACTGGTTCCAACATAACAATCGTCTATCATAGACTGGTTCCAACATAACAATCGTCTATCATAGACTGGTTCCAACATAACACATCGTCTATCATAGACTGGTTCCAACATAACACATCGTCTATCATAGACTGGTTCCAACATAACACATCGTCTATCAAAGACTGGTTCCAACATAACACATCGTCTATCATAGACTGGTTCCAACATAACACATCGTCTATCATAGACTGGTTCCAACATAACACATCGTCTATCATAGACTGGTTCCAACATAACACATCGTCTATCATAGACTGGTTCCAACATAACACATCGTCTATCATAGACTGGTTCCAACATAACACATCGTCTATCATAGACTGGTTCCAACATAACACATCGTCTATCATAGACTGGTTCCAACATAACACATCGTCTATCATAGACTGGTTCCAACATAACACATCGTCTATCATAGACTGGTTCCAACATAACACATCGTCTATCATAGACTGGTTCCAACATAACACATCGTCTATCAAAGACTGGTTCCAACATAACACATCGTCTATCATAGACTGGTTCCAACATAACAATCGTCTATCATAGACTGGTTCCAACATAACACATCGTCTATCATAGACTGGTCCCAACATAACAATCGTCTATCATAGACTGGTTCCAACATAACACATCGTCTATCATAGACTGGTTCCAACATAACACATCGTCTATCATAGACTGGTTCCAACATAACACATCGTCTATCATAGACTGGTTCCAACATAACACATCGTCTATCATGGACTGGTTCCAACATAACACATCGTCTATCATAGACTGGTTCTAACATAACAATCGTCTATCATAGACTGGTTCCAACATAACAATCGTCTATCATAGACTGGTTCCAACATAACAATCGTCTATCATAAACTGGTTCCAACATAACAATCGTCTATCATAGACTGGTTCCAACATAACACATCGTCTATCATAGACTGGTTCCAACATAACACATCGTCTATCATAGACTGGTTCCAACATAACACATCGTCTATCATAGACTGGTTCCAACATAACAATCGTCTATCATAGACTGGTTCCAACATAACAATCGTCTATCATAGACTGGTTCAAACATAACACATCGTCTATCATAGACTGGTTCCAACTTAAGTTACCCCGCTATAACCGCTCTCATAACTGTATTCTAAAGTACTGACTGAAAGCTCTTTTATTTTTTCTTTGAGGAAACTATAAGTATACATATACAACCTGACACTATAAGTATACATGTACAACCAGGAACTATAAGTATACATGTACAACCAGACACTATAAGAATACATGTACAACCAGACACTATAAGTATACATATACAACCTGACACTATAAGTATACATCTACAACCAGACACTATAAGTATACATATACAACCAGGAACTATAAGTATACATGTACAACCTGACACTATAAGTATACATCTACAACCAGACACTATAAGTATACATGTACAACCAGGAACTATAAGTATACATATACAACCTGACACTATAAGTATACATATACAACCTGACACTATAAGTATACATGTACAACCAGACACTATAAGTATACATATACAACCTGACACTATAAGTATACATATACAACCAGACACTATAAGTATACATGTACAACCTGACACTATAAGTATACATATACAACCTGACACTATAAGTATACATATACAACCAGGAACTATAAGTATACATGTACAACCAGGAACTGTAAGTATACATGTACAACCAGACACTATAAGTATAAATGTACAACCTGACACTATAAGTATACATATACAACCTGACACCATAAGTATACATATACAACCAGGAACTATAAGTATACATGTACAACCAGGAACTATAAGTATACATGTACAACCAGACACTATAAGTATAAATGTACAACCTGACACTATAAGTATACATATACAACCTGACACCATAAGTATACATATACAACCAGGAACTATAAGTATACATATACAACCAGACACTATAAGTATACATATACAACCAGACACTATAAGTATACATGTACAACCTGACACTATAAGTATACATGTACAACCTGACACTATAAGTATACATATACAACCAGACACTATAAATATACATGTACAACCAGACACTATAAGTATACATATACAACCAGACACTATAAGTATACATATACAACCAGACACTATAAGTATACATATACAACCAGACACTATAAGTATACATATACAACCAGACACTATAAGTATACATGTACAACCTGACACTATAAATATACATGTACAACCTGACACTATAAGTATACATATACAACCAGACACTATAAATATACATATACAACCGGACACTATAAATATACATATACAACCAGACACTATAAGTAAACATGTACAACCTGACACTATAAGTATACATATACAACCTGACACTATAAGTATACATGTACAACCTGACACTATAAGTATACATATACAACCAGACACTATATTATACATGTACAACCTGACACTATAAGTATACATGTACAACCTGACACTGTTAGTATACATATACAACCAGGAACTATAAGTATACATGTACAACCTGACACTGTAAGTATACATATACAACCAGGAACTATAAGTATACATCTACAACCAGACACTATAAGTATACATGTACAACCAGGAACTATAAGTATACATGTACAACCTGACACTATAAGTATACATGTACAACCAGACACTATAAGTATACATCTACAACCAGACACTATAAGTATACATCTACAACCAGACACTATAAGTATACATATACAACCTGACACTATAAGTATACATATACAACCAGACACTATAGGTATACATGTACAACCTGACACTATAAGTATGCATATACAACCAGACACTATAAGTATACATGTACAACCAGACACTATAAGTATACATGTACAACCAGACACTATAAGTATACATGTACAACCAGGAACTATAAGTATACATATACAACCAGGAACTATAAGTATACATATATTGATTTGAAACACATTATATGAGTCATTCATTCGGCTAACATTATGTGGATGTGTACGTTGATGTTAGACCTACTTATAGTTGACTGTGCCTGACAGGCATTTCATTCATGCTTAAATGCTTTTTGTAAATATCTGATGTAATGTCTAATACAAGACGTTTTGCACTACATGTACGTTTTGTACTTATAATTTAATGTATTTCATGTCCAAAAACAAGCATGTGTAATGCAAGTACATTACAATGCAGTTACATTAAATTACACAGGTGGACTTTTCTCAGTAAAATATACAATACAGTACAAACTGTAAGAAACACCAAAGTGGTTTTCGTTTCGATGATGTTGCTTTTAGAAGGCATTATCAATGCTGAATACTGCTGCAGTGAATAATAATAATAACGTCTTTATTTTCAGTGGATAACATAAAAGGTGAACCAATTTTCATTATGGTCCGCATATCGAATTCAATTTGATCGACATTAATATTTATAAATCCTTACAATAAGATAAATAGATGCTAACTGTGCTAGTTACACTCTGATTATTATTGCCCGAGAGAGAAACGCTACTGATAGATTGTTGTTTCAATACCAATGTCATTCCAGATAGGATGTACTTAGTATTGTATCAAACAGATGTCTCATATAGTGCTTAAAGTATTCGTAGGACATTATATACTTGTACTTGAACGTCTAACAAGGGACTTTCTGCTACCATTTTTATTTCGTCTTTGGTAGGAAACGCTCAGCTACTATGCTATCGAAGAGGTTCATTATGTTCTTTCAAGGGAATACGAGCAAACTTTGATATATATTCTCACTGAAATATTGATCAGCATTAACATTTTCTGACATTTAACGAAAGGTAAATTAATTTATAAATCATATGTTTCGTATCAGCACGGCATACGCACGGTTGTCACGGCTTTTATACGGTATGGAATCAATTCTCACGTGGAGAACGTGCGATTCTTCTCTCGATCAAAGAATCAACGTTATCACGTGTTTCATGATATCTTTGAATTATACATGTTTACAAGGGATTTGTTGAGGTGGATCTGGAAGAGTAATCAACATTAAGTCTACCATTACATATCACATACCTTGGAGGAAGCTGAGCTACCGGGAATATAATTGAAGATTTTAAAATATTTCACGCGGTTTTTTCTGCTATCATTACGATAGATAAGTTTTTTTCTTCATTTATTTTGTAATGATAGAGCTTAGGTTTCTAAGTGCCAAATAAGTTTCGTATCAGTTTTTTTGTTAACTGCAAGAAATGTATGAATAAGTGTTTTGCAAATAAAAAAATGTGCCTAGCCAACTAAGTCTGGGCGTAAGAGTGGAATTTGTACATTGATTGCAAAACATTTTAATATCTACTTAAGTCTCCTACAGACGATGATAAAATGTCATGAACATAAATGAAATTTTCAGAATGAGTAATTACTCAGTAACTCAAAACGTGACGTCTTGATGTATTTCCTTCCACCTGTACCTTTACCACATATGATAGCCTAGTGGTTGAGCGTTCGCTTCGAGTGCGGGAAGTCCCAGATTCGATCCCAGGCCGCGTTATACCAAAGACAAAATAAAAAATGGTACCAGAAAATCCCTTGCTAAACGCTCAGAATATAAGAGAAGAGGCTAGCACCTCTTCTCTCATACCCTTATGGCGATGGATAACATCAGGAATGAGATTTCGAGAGAATAAAATTGTTTCACAATCGACCTTAAATAAATTAGTATAAACTAACTCAAAACGTGACTACTTTATTTAGTATCAATTGCCATCCAAATGTACGTATATCACATATGATGACAAAAAGAGGGTATAAAATGCACTTGCAAACTGTGCTCCAACAGTAAACTCTTAAATGCGACTTGAAGTCATAGAGTGAACAATTTAAAGAGCACATATTAACAAACAGACGCGGGAAAATTGGGTGCTTAGATACTTTATCAACGAAAATCAACGAACATAATAAATTATAGACTACATCACATGTGAGTCTAAAACACAGACTTGGACTTTACATTGCCAAATGTTCTATTCGCTATGTTCAGTAGATAACAACAAATAATCAGATAAATTCCACATGGTTAAATCTAATTATAAAGAAATGGCAGTGAGTATAATTGTGTTAATTTTAAGTCTAAGTCTGACTTTTAGTTTTACAGCGTTGGTTAAGGCCCCAGAGTGCGCAGCTGGTAGGACATATCGCTGGCTTAAATTGAGAAGGTCGCAAGTACAAAATCGATACATTTGTATTTTGAGAAAACAAGAAAAAACTGTCCGAAAATTACTTCTTACGTTTTGTAAAACCAGCTGTTTCAACTTCAGTTCAACATGACAAGTCTGATTTTCATGAAAATTGGCTCATACGAAGCGCCTTGTGATGCAAATTTTAAATGTGGGGAGAAGTGGCCTCGAGATAGGACGCACGCTTCGGGATCGAGTGGTCTCGGCTTCGGTCCCCCTCTGGACCACTAGTCAATTTCTCTGAGACAGACCCACGTGCTCCACTCCACCATAGTGTAAAATGGTACCTTCGAGGACAGTGTCTAATCCTGGGCGCCGCAGATCGATGTTGGCTTCCACACCCTCAGGAGACAAATAGTCTCCACAGGGAGACACGAGTGTAGACCAAGGGAAGTTTAAATGTCAAAGGGTGCTTGAGTGGCCTAACAGCTGAAAAGTGCCCTTGAAAATTGGTAACTTTACTTTTTTACTTTTTAAAAAAAATATATTAGTCTTACGACCTTCTCATTCGAAGCAAGCGATACATGTCACAGCTGGTAAACTTACAAGTATGTTATATTTTATTGCTCCAAACTTCAAACAGTAATAGCTCTGATAATGCAACAAAAAAACATACAGACGTAGACAGCATTGCATATTATAATGAGGCTGGTAAATTTCTCTCTAGACGTTTTTGGTTTTATCTAAATATTTATCAACT
Organism: Spisula subtruncata; assembly: GCA_963678985.1. NCBI lineage: Eukaryota > Metazoa > Mollusca > Bivalvia > Venerida > Mactridae > Spisula > Spisula subtruncata. The sequence goes on from OY787676.1 coordinate 31,661,647, forward strand.
CCACCATTAATCACTGAAGAAACAGGATTTTGACAGAACAAGTATGTGCATCGTTTTTTTATTCCGGCTGTAAGATTTTGTAGACTTTGTGAACATGTCATATCAGTCACAAAACGACAACCACTGTACAACAACTGGGTCATTGTACAGTAAAACTTCATGTCGAGCATCGATATCACGAGCACCCGGCCTATCTCGAGCAAGTTTTAAACCGGAATCCATTTTTATCATCAATAAATGTAATTTGGTCATAACGAGCACCCGGTTTATCTCGAACATTTCACTTGTTCCGATCATTCCTCGAGATAACGAAGTTTACTACATACTTATACCGACGTACCGCTTCGTATATGGCTCTGACGGAACTTAAACACAATAGTAACACCCAGGCGCAACCGCAGATCTCAAATACCTTGTGTCCTGAGTTCCGAACATTACATCTCTGCTTAGTTCCGTCAAAGTCATAATAAGACAGTACAAATCTCTGAGGAAACTAAGAAACGGTGAATTGAGACAAATACCTGGTTGGACGTTGTAAGACTGAGTTTCAGACATGGACTTAAAGTTGACAACATTTATTATCACTGATGTTTCTTTGCAATTAGATTTAACCATGTGATATTTTATCGGATTATGTTTTGTTACCCACTGAATATGTATACTCATTTTTATTAAAATCGGTAAATTTATAATAAAATGAGGACGAATAGAACATTGGGCAATGTAAAGTCTAAGTCTGAGTTTTAGACTTAAATGTTTGTGAATAAGAGCACTATGCTTGGTACATGTTATAATGCTTGGTACATGTTATAATGCTTGGTACATGTTATAATGCTTGGTACATGTTATAATGCTTGGTACATGTTATAATGCTTGGTACATGTTATAATGCTTGGTACATGTTATAATACCAAGAATAATATATGTATGTGGCGAGTATGAACTCATCGTGTAATTCGAAAAATAATTATATCGTATAATTCCAAGAATAATATTTCGGATCACATTGGATCACATTTCCTACCCCCCCCCCGTATAATTCCAATATTTGGAACACCTCGGCCATGATTCCGGAATAGACTAGAATGTAAAACAGTATCATAAAACCAATGACATGTTTACACTGCAAAAAAGACCACATAGTTATTTCCTAATGGCTTATCAGGATATCTGTCTGTATGTCGTCAGGGTATCAGGGAGTTTCACGTCAGTAAAACACAAGCAGAAAATCGCTGTTGCATTTCAAGAAATAATGGCCATTTTTATGTTAATCGCAATCAAGGACATTGCCTCCGTCTTTGTTGTTGGCGTTGTTGTTCGTCGTGAAATAAGGAGACTGGTGTGTAAACAGAAAGCGTTATGTCGTTTCATCGTGATCAACTACTAGTATAAATAAAGAAGAGTTGTTATAGCTTGACAAATTTGACCTGACCTTTATGCATGCATATATTACATGGATCTTACTTTGTAAATGGGACATTTCTTGGGGAACAGTAGATTATTTAGCCAAAGGCTGATGCTTTTCATGGATGTCATGTGTTGCCGCCCTACATGACAAAAGACGGATCGTACGGTAGGTAAAGTATGTAATACGATGCTAAAGATTTTCTTAGGTAATTCATAACACTTTATTCAAGTGTACCTTGGCACACATTATGAACAACATTCATTAACTGCCAACAGATCGGGAAAGCAAATGTGTTGAATTGTCTTCAAGGTAATAGAAAGCATTCGAAAGAAAAAAATGTTAGAGAATGTCCAAATCAATGAACTTAAGTACACAGACTGATGCTAGCATTTATAATTATATAGGATCTACCACGAGTTTTCTTTTGAGATCAACATTTCTTAAATGAGTCTAGAAAAAAAGCCAGATATTAAGCGAGCCTCTGGTGGTGTTTATGTGGTGTTTTAGTTAACTTAAAGTGTAAATATAGAAAGATTTGAGGAAATCAGACAGGGAATGCAGCACTCAACCTACCCGGAGGAAATCGGACATGGAATGAAGCACTCAACCTAACAAGAGGAAATCAGACAGGGAATGCAGCACTCAACCTAACCAGAGGAACTCGGACAGGGAATGCAGCACTCAACCTAACCAGAGGAAATCAGACAGGGAATGCAGCACTCAACCTAACCAGAGGAACTCGGAAAGAGAATGCAGCACTCAACCTAACCAGAGGAAATCAGACATGGAATGCAGCACTCAACCTAACCAGAGAAAATCAAACATGGAATGCAGCACTCAACCTAACCAGAGGAACTCGGACAGAGAATGCAGCACTCAACCTAACCAGAGGAACTCGGACAGAGAATGCAGCACTCAACCTAACCAGAGGAACTCGGACAGAGAATGCAGCACCCAACCTAACCAGAGGAAATCAGACAGGGAATGCAGCACTCAACTTAACCAGAGGAAATGGGACAGGGAATGCAGCACTAAACCTAACCAGAGGAAATGGGACAGGGAATGCAGCACTAAACCTAAGTAGAGGAAATGGGACAGAGAATGCAACAATCAACCTAACCAGAGGAAATGGGACAGGGAATGCAGCACTCAACCTAACCAGAGGAAATGGGACAGGGAATGCAGCACTGAACCTAACCAGAGGAAATCGGACAGGGAATGCAGCACTCAACCTAACCAGATGAAATCGGACAGGGAATGCAGCTCTCAACTTAACCAGCCGAGCACAGAAAACATCAATAGCAGCACAAAACACAAATAAGTTCGTAACCAACGTATATATCGCTGGATTAGAATGAGAAGGCCGTAAGTACACTTTTTAATGTTTATCCAAAAAATACCCCAGTTTGCATAAATGCATGGCTGTAATCTTTAGCAGTCATCATCAGCATGATTATATCTACATGCCAGTCATCATCTGCATGATTATATCTACATGCCAGTCATCATCTGCATGATTATATCTACATGCCAGTCATCATCAGCATGATTATATCTACATGCCAGTCATCATCTGCATGATTATATCTACATGCCAGTCATCATCTGCATGATTATATCTACATGCCAGTCATCATCTGCATGATTATATCTACATGCCAGTCATCATCTGCATGATTATATCTACATGCCAGTCATCATCTGCATGATTATATCTACATGCCAGTCATCATCTGCATGATTATATCTACATTCCAGTCATCATCTGCATGATTATATCTACATTCCAGTCATCATCTGCATGATTATATCTACATGCCAGTCATCATCTGCATGATTATATCTACATGCCAGTCATCATCTGCATGATTATATCTACATTCCAGTCATCATCTGCATGATTATATCTACATGCCAGTCATCATCTGCATGATTATATCTACATGCCAGTCATCATCTGCATGATTATATCTACATGCCAGTCATCATCTGCATGATTATATCTACATGCCAGTCATCATCTGCATGATTATATCTACATGCCAGTCATCATCAGCATGATTATATCTACATGCCAGTCATCATCAGCATGATTATATCTACATGCCAGTCATCATCTGCATGATTATATCTACATGCCAGTCATCATCAGCATGATTATATCTACATGCCAGTCATCATCAGCATGATTATATCTACATGCCATTCATCATCTGCATGATTATATCTACATGCCAGTCATCATCAGCATGATTATATCTACATGCCAGTCATCATCTGCATGATTATATCTACATGCCAGTCATCATCTGCATGATTATATCTACATTCCAGTCATCATCTGCATGATTATATCTACATGCCAGTCATCATCTGCATGATTATATCTACATGCCAGTCATCATCTGCATGATTATATCTACATGCCAGTCATCATCAGCATGATTATATCTACATGCCAGTCATCATCAGCATGATTATATCTACATGCCAGTCATCATCAGCATGATTATATCTACATGCCAGTCATCATCTGCATGATTATATCTACATGCCAGTGTGATTTTTATGAGAAAAGACAACACATGACATTGTATATGTAGTTCACCGATTCCAACAATTTTGTTTCGTTTATAGTTTTTTTAGCAGTTTTTTTTCAATTTTCTAAAAATGCTCAAGGATGACACAATGTCACTCGACGGATCTTACATTACAAAGGTCTTGTCTACTGAAATCAGCTAAGAAAAAACACTAGATATATTCCAATGCAAGGTTTCATTTTTTGGGGGTAGGACTATTAATTGTATCCAAGACATTCACTAAAACGTATTTTACAATTACGTTAAACGAAATTCCGTGTATATATAAATGAGTAATCCGTATGCATGGCTATAATGTATTAAAGTGAACATTGACACTTTGAGGGTATACATAGTATTCAATTTCACGCTAAGTATTTATAAACAAACCAAAGAGGCTACGTCAAAAATAAATGGTTTTGCTAGAAACTAGTTGAGCGAGAACCAATCCTCCCTTCACATATCTGTCAAAATACATTCATGCATATAGCCAAGTGCACCATTTATCATTCTGTTACATTCATATTTATATTCTCCCAGTCTCATCTTTATTACTACTGCGTACCTTTACATTTGGCAGACTGTTGAAACTTTGTTTTGCAGTACGTTCATCTGTACATTCACCAGGCAAAAAGTAACATCACAAACCGTTACTTGGAGTTTATGTGTGTCCGGTTGATAAAACATTTCAAATTCGTGTTTCATCTCCACCATTGCGTGACGAAAACCTTACTTTACTGTATAACATATTAATAGGGCGCGACCATATCTCACTTGTTTCTTAATATAATTTGCTTTCAATCAAATTGTTGATTAGAGTATTTTACACTATTTGGAACATTGTAAAGAATGGTAAATTCAACTTATTATTACACCGAGTTGATGCATCGGTACAAGGCACGGTTTGGAGCCAAGGATTCTGTTTTGAAAGAAAATACCATAAGATCACGAACTTACGATTGTTAGTCGAAATAAAAAACATAAATTTAAAGTTTGTGACTATAGTGATACTTGCATGCACCACATTTCAATGTAAAAAAGGCAACACCCAACCTAACTAGCCAAGCACACAAATCAGAAACACCACAACACAACTAACGCTACAATGCCCACACATAAGCCAGAGAAACAATTAAACTCACAATAAAACCAATATACAGTATATTTTATACAGTTTTGCGCGAAATTCCCGGTGTTTTCACGACCGGGAAGGGGTGAAATAACATTCACGGACTATCCCGGTTTGTCCGATTGCGTAGGAATCGACCATTATTGACTGTTCTGTTGCCACCGCGACTGATCACCGTGTTTATTTTTAATTTAAGGTTAAATCTAGCATGGAAGTATCTGTCAGTCGGGCGAATACCTACCTAACTTATTGTACAGAATATATCGGTAGAGATATTTCCACTTGTCTATTCAAAGTAGATTTCAAACCCAGATTGCTACTTGATGACGTTAGAGTGACATGAGTTGGCGTTTACATGGCAGTGAAAATATCAATTCCAGAACGAGCATTGTACCACATTTCCACATTAACATAACACGGTTTCAAACAATAACAAATGTCACAGTTTCCCAATCTGGACACCGTCTATTTTAAATAATCTGTACGATTTACTATAAGCAAGCGGTTGTCTAATTCGGAGGACCACTAGTTAATAAAAGGTGTACCACCTTGGAACAATGCACATTTGTACTTTACACCATTTCCTGCTTAAGGCTAATGACCTTAGTGTGTATGGGGAGGTGGCGCTGACCGATCAGTTCGGACTTTATGCTTTGCTAGTGTATTTACCGGAGACAAACGGAAATGACCGAGCTTTCACGATTGGTGCATTAACATCCTGATCAGCTCGACACGAACTTTATGCTATGTTAGTGTATTTACCGGAGACAAACGGAAATGACCGAGCTTGCACGATTGCGTACAGAATAAGGAAAAGAAAAGAAAACGTATAACGTTATTTAAAGTGTAAATATCACACAGCTGTTTATACTTGAATGTTAGTACTTTGGCGGAGTTTCTTGGCAATCATCTGAATGGCAGAGTAGGTAATATTTTCACAATCAAATTCTTGTTATCCGAGTATAATTATACACGTTCATTGTTTTACGATCTGCCATTAATACAATAATGATGGTGATATTGTTGATGTTAAGTCTATGATTAAATATGTAGGTGAATCGTCTAAAGTAAAAAGGTATTTTTGAGAAAATCGAGCAGGGAAGGCAGTGCTCAATTTAACCAGCCGATCATAGAAACATAACAGCATTACACAACACAAATATACGGCACAATGCCCACATGTAACCCAACGAGAGAATGAAATGCTGTCAAAACGGTGACCTCAAGTGCCCAAACACGTGACCCAGTATCTGTCCCCGGATGACCGGTAAATATCATGCCAAACACTGTGAAATCGAACGATCAAAACGATGACCTCGGAAGAAGAAACATATTAGCTTCATTTGGGTGTTTAAAAATGTATTCGAAACAAACATTGTTTATACAAAGTGTTACAATCAACGACTGCTATAGATCTACAACGACCTTCGAAATATGACCCCTGGACCAGTCCATATATCAAGGTTGAAACGATATTTACCGTTATTTCATGAAAAATACGGATAGGTTTGAGAAAATCTCACTTTACTTCTAGTTGGCAACGTGGCTTAGTGGATAAAATGTTCTCTTGTCAGAAACAAACTTTTACATAGATTGTGGGTTCGAGTCCGCTGCTATTTTCAATAATTAAATTTCTATTTCAATATTTTTTATCGTTTTACGTTTATATTTTAATTCTTAATATTTGATTAATTTTACGTTTTATAACTAATAAAAAACGCTTTGTTTCCTTTACATTAATTTAGTCTGGATATTGTATTTATTGCGTCATTGGCTTCGCTGCAATCATCATTTTAAGAATTTCAGTAGCTAATGATGCATGCTGTCAGTTGTCTGTGTGATGCAGCGGTCATAGTACATCGCTATCAATCGTCTATTTTGTTCTTTCCAGTGTGAGTTCGGACCTACTAACGAACAGTTCTTTTATTTAATAAACTTATGCTAACATGTAATCATTAAATGCTATATGTATCCATTGTATTACCTGATTATGATCACATATCTTTTTTTTTTCTGTTCATAGTTTGCGTTATTCTTTTTTCAAATATTCATTATATCAATTATACAATGTGTCAGAATCAGTGTAAGTATCAATTGAATTTCAAGTTACGACGCTGAGACAACCTTTTATGCAGTCTATATGTTAGCCCTTGTCAGTCTGACGACGCCCTCTCAAACACTGGCATGCGAAAACTTCCGTCATATTTCCTTCTCATCCATACAAATCCTATGTACGTTCTCGATGGGATCTTTCGCGTCGTCGCTATATCTACAGGGTGTCCCAAAAAAACGGGGACCTAGGATAAACACTTGTAACATTTTCTCAATTATAGATATCACACTATTAATATGTTAAAACAATAAGGAAAGAACACTGTTCAGAATACTAGCATCAATGTCGTGATTATTTAGTTCAATAGTTAGAGTTACCTCCCATGTGTACAATCGCATGTTTCAGTAAAATACCATTAACTGAAGCAGGGAGTTCATAATTAAATGAGATATATTTCTATGCTGACCTCAAACATCTGCTCGTGTGCTCCAAATCATTGTTTATGGCTCGTTTTACATTAGTTCTTTATGTATAGCAATCAAGTTCACTATTGGGATCAAGTTTGAGTAATTTAAGGGCGTATGGCCTGTGATATGAGGTAAGGTGTCAGTACTATTTAGCAAAAATATCCTGATTTTGCTGCTGATTTATTACAAGAAGAGTTTTCTGCTAGCAAATGGTACGATTTTATAATTTCTGACATTCACAATTACTTCAAAATATATCTATGAACTGTTCGATTGGATAAAACATTACTTTTTGTCCCTTTCTATAGTCTAAGCTTTTTTGGTAATAGTCCTTGACAATATTTACGTTTTTAATCATTGAATGATTGTTGGTGTTATTTAGGAAGGTTTTCCACTTCCCCTTTGGTCAGTCTACTCGCCACGTTTTCCTCTGTTTTGCTATTTCTTGTCATATTTGTTATATATTTACAAGATTTTGATCACCCCTTTGACTTTAAATGTTGTTTTCTAACAATGAATGCTCTGACACAAATGGCATTTTCTTATAATGTCCCTTTTCAGGTGATTCAGCAATAATAACGTGAATTGTTGCCATAGTGATAATGATGACGTCACTTCCTGTTTTGAAGCCCTATATTTAAACAAGTACCCTTTTTAGAAGTGGGGATCCCTTACATACACTTTCACAAAATATCAGCTTTATTCATCAAACTATGAATGAGTAATAAGAGTTTAAGGTAGGCCATCTATTTTTTTGGGACACCCTGTATGTACGAGCTATGACATATTTCTTATGTGTTTTTTTACGCACTGAAACTTTTATAATTATGCATCTCTTTGTAAATAGACAAGTACGAAAAATGTTTGCCGAGCAAAATTTAAAAAAAATATGGTGGAATGGAATTCGAACTCATTCGTTCAGTTTTGAAGAGTTTGTATTCACAGTAGCTTAGCCGATTGCGCTATGCGCTCTAAATGATATTTCAATTTTTAATGCATCCTTTGTTAGTAAATCCACCACCTGGATTACTCGAAAGTTAAAAGTACATTTACGCCCGAGTGCTTGTTGTAGATCTATACCGGTAGACGTTGCGCCAAATGACTTTTTTTTAAATTTTACGCGAAACGTGTTCATTGTAATAACAATTTGTAGAAAAAACATTCACATTTATGTCCATAATCTAGTGTTACTGTTATATAAAGCTAACATGTTACGACGGTTTATATTTGGTTTGAACAACTAACGTGGTTACATTGTGCGTCTTTATTTCTCGCAAACAAGTTACACAATGAGCATATTTACAGTTCAATCATAATAAAGAGGCAATTAAGGCGTTCCATACATATGCTGATGCTAGAAATGCTAAGATTTGCTGTTTTAACCAACCAAAGACATGTGTGCATAGACAATCGTGGTTATAATGAAATGTTCCAGTTTCTGTTTATAATTAGCCTATCAATTAAATACGAGGCATTTTAAAATGCCAACAATCTTAAAATACACATGTCAAAATTAAGGGCGGGCCTTTCAATTTGTTCCCACTGTGTGATAAATAGCATGCACTTACTGAACATAATTACCTGATCTTTAATCGTGAGACCTCGGCCACTTACTGAACATAATCACCTGATCTTTAATCGTGAGACCTCGGCCACTTCAGTTGGTCTCTGTTAATATTGCAAAATGCATAAAGGCCGATATGATCAGAATGATTTGATAATGCCATAAATGCATTTATTCATGCTTTTAAATGCGCAAGTTTCTTTAACAACACGTTATATAACATACAGTGTTACAGGCTACAGCCGACTTTTTACTCAATTAGCAGAACAGGCTAACAGCCGACTTGTTACTCAATTAGCAGAACAGGTTAACAGCCGACTTGTTGCTCAATTAGCAGAACAGGCTAACAGCCGACTTGTTACTCAATTAGAAGAACAGGTTAACAGCCGACTTGTTACTCAATTAGCAGAACAGGTTAACAGCCGACTTGTTGCTCAATTACCAGAACAGGCTAACAGCCGACTTGTTGCTCAATTAGCAGAACAGGTTAACAGCCGACTTGTTACTCAATTAGCAGAACAGGCTAACAGCCGACTTGTTACTCAATTAGCAGAACAGGCTAACAGTCGACTTGTTACTCAATTAGCAGAACAGGTTAACAGCCGACTTGTTACTCAATTAGCAGAACATGCTTACTGCCGACTTGTTACGGCGTGAGGTATAATACACTGGTTTAGAATAAGAAGGTCGTAACTACTACTTACGACCTTGTAAGATTGATACATATTTGAAATAAGCATCACAAGGCGCTAATAAGCCTATTTTCATGAAAACTGAAACTTGTCAGGTTGACCAAACTGATGTTGAGGCAAGAGTAATTTTAGGACAGTCTTTTCTTGTTTTCTCCAAATATTGAATTTGCACTTACGACCTTATCATTCTAAGCCAGCAAAATGTACAGTCGGTTGAACGGACACATGTGTAGGACAGTAAACTGGTAACTGACGAGTAAAATAACATATTTCTCACAGTCAGCCTTCTGTGGTGATACATGATGTAAAAGTTTCATGTTATATACTTTATTCTCATCGACTCGGTCCTTCTCATGGACTCGTGCCCTAATTGTGTTGGTCAAATATACACACGTGCAGAGATGGTTCTTGTCCAAATCATGTTAAAATCTGCTAGTCTTATTTATGTCAAAGCAGCAAGACAAACGTGAATGAAAACAACGTGCAATCATTCTGTGATCACGAACAGCAACCAACCATGAAACCCATTTTGATAAGCATCAACACCTAAGCTTGTTACCATGGGGTTTTATTGTTGACGATTTGTTTGTCAACAGGCTCGTTCACATTGACTAAAGTCGGTGAATAGTATCTAAGATAATTTAACTTTATGTTACGACTGTGTTTTGTGAAGAGTTTTCATGCTTTGGGTTAAATACATGCTGACCTATCAGAGGGCTCGAGTCGATGCGAAAGTTTCGGAATGGCGTAGGCTCTTGACTGGTACTTGCTCTATATCAAATATTTTCCAACAAAAACGTTTTAATGGCAAAATTATTTACAAAGTTAAGTTATTTCTCAGTCAGTAAAATAACATTGGTTAAAGAGTAAGGTGTAGGAAGTGTACATGCAAGGCTTTTTGCTCGACTCCACCAGAAAGCTGTATAGAAACTTGTTTGGTAAAGAGTGGACGGGTGGACAGAACTAAGAGAGAATTCCGATGTTTGGTATAGAGTGGACGGGCGGACAGAACTAAGAGAGAATTCCAATGTTTGGTATAGAGTGGACGGGCGGACAGAACTAAGAGAGAATTCCGATGTTTGGTATAGAGTGGACGGGCGGACAGAACTAAGAGAGAATTCCAATGTGAATGTATAGTCTCATACACAATACTGACGGTTCCTTGCTATGATACAGAACTCGTCGGTAACATAGGAATGCACATTATAAGACTTAACGTTTAGGGTTACCACTATACCAAGGGTGACTTACAAATAAGGGAGGATAACTCTAGATGCATTGAAGAGATGGTAAATACTCGTATTCCGGTACCATCCCGTACCTCGGTACGGAATGGGAAACACTTTAGGTGGAAAAGCAACCAACGTAACTGTAAGTGGCAAACAACATTGTAAATATTATTGTGCAGTGTACATTAGCCCATACCTGTGTTATTAAAGAGTTTCAAACGTTTATCTACTACACACAAGATATCTTAAAGATTAATCTATTTCCTTAATTAAAGCTAATATCACCTGACCTTGTTCACCTAAGCTTGCTAACACCGTGTAATATCAAGTTTACATAATAGCTAATTTACAAGGAGAAATAATGAACAATTTATCATGAACAGATGCGAACAAGTCATGTGTGGTATGAATCATGAACGTATTCAAACTTGAACTTTGGCCAGGGATTTATCAATAATTGCTTGAAATTCATGAGAATCATGTTTAGGAAAAACATGAACAACAAACGGGGATCGGTGACCTAGAGGTAGGGCGTGCGCTTCGGGATCGAGAGATCCCGGGTCCAATCCCCTCTGGACCGTAGTGTCTGTATCGTTGAAAACGAAAATAAAAAAAGGGGAAAAAAAAGTTTTCTTTTTCAATTTGTCTTAATCAATGATACAGTTACCTGCAGTCTGGACCACTAGTTCTCTCAGCAAGAATATACCATATGCCCCACTTCATAAAATGGTACCTGTGAGGACAGTGTCTATTCCTGGGTACCACAGATCGATTTTGGCTGGCAAACTCACTGGAGAGAAATAGTTTCCCCAGGGAGACACGAACGTAGGTTTCCATAGGCAGCCCAACGACCAGTGGAAGTTAAAATGTCACAGGGTGCTTGAGCGGCTTAACAGCTAAAACAGAGCTCCAGAAAATTGGTAGCTTTTTTGCTTAACTTCTTAGAATAATGCTGTTAAATGCGGTTACGAAACATGACCAATAATTCTAAAAAAAACCTTTTTATTTATCTTAAGTTTGCATCACCGGGAAATGCAACAACACAACGACATACCTGTACGTCTAATGAATCATATGGCGAACAATGCTGACATAATTTACACCGCACCTCGTTGTAGCGAGGCTAACTATTCCATTTCATATAATTCAGGTCTGACATTACATGGGTACACCTCTTGTAAGAGCACACGAGCAGAAGGGCGTTCCAAAAAGAAAATGCGCACAGCCACATATTAAAGCCTATGAAATACATTTGTATACGTTCGTTTCCATTGTTTAAAATGTTCTGTCCATAGTCAGTAGTCACATAAGTGGTCATCTGTTGATACGAACAGACATACATACATACAAGATGGCAGGCTGGCAGCCATATTTATTTCTAAATTTCAGGGTAACGTAATAAATGGGTGAATTGCCAAATGATCACATATCAATCAAACATGTCCAGGTGGTATACATGTATCTACTTAGCAAAATACACAACATCCTGCGCTTCTGACATCAACAAGTGCTTTAACTAAGTGTTTAAAATATAGTTGAGTTTCGCTAAACGCCTTTTAATGATTTAGTTTAGCATTATTTATGTTGAAGAGACTCATCAATTACAGGGATATACTCGTCATTCATATTGATGAAGTGTTCACCTTATCATAGCTTATACTGCCAGCTTCTAGATCTTGCTTATATATCATACCAGACTGAGTGCATACGTCTGGACGGTAGGAAAACATATATCACTGGCTTAGAATGAGAAGGTCGTACATAAATTATTTAGAATGAGCATCACAAGGCGCTTCTTATGAGCCTATTTTAACAAAAATCGGTACTTGTCATGTTGACCAAACGGAAGCTTGTTTTACCAATATTGAAGAATAATGGTCCGAAAGTTATTTCCTGTCTTCTCAAAATATTGATTTTGTACTTACGATCTTTTATTGTAAGCCAGCGATAAGTGCGAAACATATGTCTTTAAACATCATTCACCATTCAAACCAGCTACATGGTTACCAGTAAGTGAGTCCATTAACACGTATGGTGATAGGATAGCACGATATCGTACATGAACTTATACAAGAACACACCCTCCAGACTGATCGTTACCATACAAGAACACACCCTCCAGATTGATCGTTTCCATACAAGAACACACCCTCCAGATTGATCGTTTCCATACAAGAACACGCCCTTCAGATTGATCGTTTCCATACAAGAACACACCCTTCAGATTGATCGTTACCATACAAGAACACATCCTCCAGATTGATCGTTTCCATACAAGAACACACCCTTCAGATTGATCGTTTCCATACAAGAACACATCCTCCAGATTGATCGTTTCCATACAAGAACACACCCTCCAGACTGATCGTTACCATACAAGAACACACCCTCCAGATCGATCGTTTCCATACAAGAATACACCCTTCAGATTGATCGTTACCATACAAGAACACACCCTCCAGATCGATCGTTTCCATACAAGAACACACCCTTCAGATTGATCGTTACCATACAAGAACACACCCTCCAGATTGATTGTTTCCATACAAGAACACATCCTCCAGATTGATCGTTTCCATACAAGAACACACCCTCCAGATTGATCGTTTCCATACAAGAACACACCCTCCAGATTGATCGTTTCCATACAAGAACACCCCCCCCCCAGATTGATCGTTTCCATACAAGAACGCACCCTCCAGATCGATCGTTTCCATACAAGAACACACCCTCCAGACTGATCGTTTCCATACAAGAACGCACCCTCCAGACTGATCGTTACCATACAAGAACACACCCTCCAGACTGATCGTTTCCATACAAGAACGCACCCTCCAGATTGATCGTTTCCATACAAGAACACACCCTCCAGACTGATCGTTACCATACAAGAACACACCCTCCAGACTGATCGTTTCCATACAAGAACGCACCCTCCAGATCGATCGTTTCCATACAAGAACACACCCTCCAGACTGATCGTTTCCATACAAGAACGCACCCTCCAGACTGATCGTTACCATACAAGAACACACCCTCCAGATTGATCGTTATCATACAAGAACACATCCTCCAGATTGATCGTTTCCATACAAGAACACACCCTCCAGATTGATTGTTTCCATACAAGAACACACCCTCCAGATCGATCGTTATCATACAAGAACACATCCTCCAGATTGATCGTTTCCATACAAGAACACACCCTCCAGATTGATCGTTTCCATACAAGAACACACCCTCCAGATTGATTGTTTCCATACAAGAACACATCCTCCAGATTGATCGTTTCCATACAAGAACACATCCTCCAGATTGATCGTTTCCATACAAGAACACCCCCCAGATTGATCGTTTCCATACAAGAACACACCCTCCAGATTGATTGTTTCCATACAAGAACACATCCTCCAGATTGATCGTTTCCATACAAGAACACATCCTCCAGATTGATCGTTTCCATACAAGAACACCCCCCAGATTGATCGTTTCCATACAAGAACACACCCTCCAGACTGATCGTTTCCATACAAGAACACACCCTCCAGACTGATCGTTTCCATACAAGAACACACCCTCCAGATTGATCGTTTCATACAAGAACACACCCTCCAGATTGATCGTTTCCATACAAGAACACACCCTCCAGACTGATCGTTTCCATACAAGAACACACCCTCCAGATTGATCGTTTCCATACAAGAACACACCCTTCAGATTGATCGTTTCCATACAAGAACACACCCTCCAGACTGATCGTTTCCATACAAGAACACACCCTCCAGACTGATCGTTTCCATACAAGAACACACCCACCAGATTGATCGTTTCCATACAAAAACACACCCTACAGATTGATCGTTTCCATACAAGAACACACCCTCCAGACTGATCGTTTCCATACAAGAACACACCCTCCAGATCGATCGCTTCCATACAAGAACACACCCTCCAGATTGATTGTTTCCATACAAGAACACACCCTCCAGATCGATCGTTTCCATACAAGAACACACCCTCCAGATTGATCGTTTCCATACAAGAACACACCCTCCAGATTGATCGTTTCCATACAAGAACACACCCTCCAGTTTGATCGTTTCAATACAAGAACACCCCCCCCCCCAGATTGATCGTTTCCATACAAGAACACACCCTCCAGATTGATCGTTTCCATACAAAAACACACCCTCCAGATTGATCGTTTTCATACAAGAACACACCCTCCAGATCGATCGTTTCCTTACAAGAACACCCCCTTCAGATTGATCGTTTCTATACAAGAACACACCCTCCAGATTGATCGTTTCCATACAAGAACACACCCTCCAGATTGATCGTTTCCATACGAGAACACACCCTCCAGATCGATCGTTTCCATACAAGAACACACCCTCCAGATTGATCGTTACCATACGAGAACACATCCTCCAGATTGATCGCTTCCAAACAAGAACACACCATCCAGATTGATCGTTTCCATACAAGAACACACCCTCCAGATTGATCGTTTCCATACAAGAACACACCCTCCCGATTGATTGTTTCAATACAAGAACACACCCTTCAGATTGATCGTTACCATACAAGAACACACCCTCCTGATTGATCGTTTCCATACAAGAACACACCCTTCAGATTGATCGTTTCCATACAAGAACACACCCTTCAGATGTATAGTTTCCATACAAGAACACACCCTCCAGACTGATCGTTTCCATACAAGAACACACCCTCCTGATTGATCGTTTCCATACAAGAACACATCCTTCAGATGTATAGTTTCCATACAAGAACACACCCTCCAGACTGATCGTTTCCATACAAGAACACACTGTCCAGATTGATCGTTTCCATACAAGAACACACCCTCCAGATTGATCGTTTCCATACAAGAACACACCCTTCAGATCGATCGTTTCCATACAAGAACACACCCTCCAGATTGATCGTTTCCATACAAGAACACACCCTCCAGATTGATCGTTTCCATACAAGAACACTACCTCCAGATTGATCGTTTCCATACAAGAACACACCCTCCAGATTGATCGTTTCCATACAAGAACACATCCTCCAGACTGATCCTTTCCGTACAAGAACACACCCTCCAGATTGATCGTTTCCATACAAGAACACACCCTCCAGACTGATCGTTTCCATACAAGAATACACCCTCCAGATTGATCGTTACCATACAAGAACACACCCTCCAGATTGATCGTTACCATACAAGAACACACCCTTCAGATTGATCGTTTCCATACAAGAACACACCCTCCAGTTTGATTGTTACCATACAAGAACACACCCTCCAGATTGATCGTTTCCATACAAGAACACACCCTCCAGATTGATCGTTTCCATACAAGAACACACCATCCAGATCGATCGTTTCCATACAAGAACACACCCTCCAGATCGATCGTTTCCATACAAGAACACACCCTCCAGATTGATCGTTTCCATACAAGAACACACCCTCCAGATCGATCGTTTCCATACAAGAACACACCCTCCAGATTGATCGTTTCCATACAAGAACACACCCTCCAGACTGATCGTTTCCATACAAGAACACACCCTCCAGATCGATCGTTTCCATACAAGAACACACCCTCCAGATTGATCGTTACCATACAAGAACACACCCTCCAGACTGATCGTTTCCATACAAGAACACACCCTCCTGATTGATCGTTTCCATACAAGAACACACCCTTCAGATTGATCGTTTCCATACAAGAACACACCCTCCAGATTGATCGTTTCCATACAAGAACACACCCTCCAGATTGATCGTTTCCATACAAGAACACACCCTTCAGATTGATCGTTTCCATACAAGAACACACCCTTCAGATTGATTGTTTCCAAACAAGAACACACCCTCCAGATCGATCGCTTCCATACAAGAACACACCCTCCAGATTGATTGTTTCCAAACAAACATGTAGGCGCGCATGAATATATTAAGGAACGTGCATTTTTTAAAATTTGTTTTAGCGAGACTTTTAGAAGAAAAAAGTGCAGTGCCTGTGTGTGTACGTGTATGTGTGCGTTAGTTAAGTTTATCTTCAGCCATTTTCTCAAAACACTATCGAAGGTATCTATTTGAAACTTAATATACACGTAGTTATTCACAATCACAAGGGGAGTCCATGCTGACAAAGCTGATTACCAAGTGACCTTTATTCATTGAGGTATCTGCCCTTTATACTATCAAAAGGGAGAAAGTTGGTGTGCGCGTCAGTTGAAGTTTATGATTAGTTATACAAGTATATCGTCGGCCAAGCAAAACGCTTCCGAGCGCTTTCATTCAGTTACCCCTCGTTCAATTGAATATAGAAGACATGGATGACCTCCCGTTGAAAGCGCTACGTTTGGCTTAGACAACCCACACCAGCTGCCCTACGTTCATTAACGAAAACGTTCGATGCGAGAATTAGTTCGTCACGCGAACTACTTATTGAACGATTATAACGTTCGCCGCAAACAATTTCAAGATGACGGATATGGACGATTTAATGGCCTAACTTGTTCTACTAGATTTTCAGCCGTAGATTGAAAATTAGGAACTCAGTAATACTTCTTTCGTGTTCTATTTATTCAGCTTTGGTATCCACACTGTATCACAAATGCAAAACACATACATTCTACAATTAATGTTAAATCGCTAAGATTATAATAAATCAAATCAAATATTTATCTATCCGCCATCTTTGTTTGCTTGGCGACGCTTGGCGAGCTATGTGTAATGGTCGTTCGCGATTGGCTAACATGTTCGTGGCGAACTTATCGTTCATTAACGCGAACTCACGTATTGTTCGCGAACGTTGGCGAGCGTTTTCGTTAATGAACGCACTGCAGGTTTAAGCCACAAAGTACGAAATTAATGCACTGAATACGTCATCATTTATTTATATAAACATTGAAGTTATAAGCACTTGTTTCAACGCTAACAATTATAACGAAAGCAGCGAATAATAATAGAACTACACATCTGCCGGAGTAATAACTTTATCCAAACTATCTATTATAGAACGTCTAAAACTATCATCTTTGATATTTATTGGTCGGCATGCTTCATAAAACTAACCATAAAACAGTAGCAGACGTTTATCACGTTTATAAAAACTATCAAACTTGTAAAAAGAATACGTGCGTAGGAATGGAATGGATTCAGTAGCAATAACTAGAAATAACACAAGTATATATTTATAATTTTATATATAACACAGGCTTAGAACGAAAAGCTCGTAAGTTATTCGTACGACCTTATAAGACCCATACACTTTTACAAACAGTATATGTGCTTCTTGTGAGCCTATTTTCCTGAAAATCGCGACAGGTCATATTGATCAAACTGAAGTTTTTTAAAAGCTAATTTTCCGTAATTAAAAAAAGTAATTATCCGACAGTGTTTTCTTGTTCTCTCTAGTAGAATGGACACATGTAATATTAACAATGAATCTGCAAGTATAAATGAAATGTCTACCTGTCTGTACATCACGACACACGTACACACGTCTTACACATACACTTAACCGAATTTCTAATTGGCCACCCTAAAAATATTATATCATCTGATATATTACATCAATAAATGTTAGGCTGTGTCATTTGTTCATTACCCGCACTAATCTATCGATTTCCGGAAAGAAATGGCGAGATCATCTACAACATTCTCCATGCGTAACGGTTGGTGCGAAATTGCTTTTTTGCACGTTGGCCTCGTGCACAACTTGGAATAGTATCGTACATGTACTTGGTATGAATATAGTGTTATTATAAATATCACATTTTTCAAAATGACGTTTTGACGAACTGTCTGAATTTTGGTGCTGGTACTCGTCATTCGGACAGCTTCGGCACGTCCCACATTACTCATTCTCGCCAGTATTAATGGTTTTCATTAGGCCAATCGACAGAGAATACATTCTGTCTAATTTCAAAAATCAAACATGCCGGGCACGTGAACCACGTGCACGAAAGCCATTTTGCACTAACCGTTCCGCATGGATGATTTATTTCTTGAAATCGATAGATAAGTGCATGTAATGAAAATAAATACACTTTTAGAAATATTGATTGAATATATCGCATAATATACTATTTTATTGGGTGGGCAATTAGAAATTGGGTTAAGTGTATTGTTAATACAGGTTGTAACGTTATCATTGCATGTTTAATATACTGTAACCGCTTATCAGCAAATCATAGTATACAGTTCAGTTGCTGTTATAGTGTTTCACAGTTCGCGTTTAACATAGCTTGACTGTTTGTTGTAACATGCGTCAGTTACATTTCTAAATATATACACATCAATGAAACAGAATTCGTATAGAGACAAACAATTTACACACTAATGTAAATAGAATACTAAAGTCTTGTTGTAAAATTACATCATTTTTCTAAGCTTTATGTCACTCATACTCGTTCTTTAGTCCATTATATTCACGAGCGAAGCTAGACAGAACAATGCATTATTTGTCAGAGCTGCATGCCACACGCACAAACTCATTCTTTATTATAAATCCTTTTATTGACAAACTTATGTTACAAGCAAAGCGAGCCAGTATAACATGCATTATTTTGTCTGAGCTGCATGTTCTCTATGTATATAAATATGGTATTATAATAATATCTAGTAGGTCTACTGGTATATCCTCTACCATGAAATAATAATTGAAACAACAATGTTTGTTTCTGAGATTGTTGGAAATGGTCTTTCATACGTCCTAAAATATACATTTAATGTTAATTTTAGTTATCATATATTATTGAGTAAGGATTGCTTAGTGAACACATCTCCATAAAACAAACAAAATATAGTCAACTTCCATCTGCAATCCAATTTGCAAGAGAAAAATTGACTACAAAAATATCGAAAAATATTACAAATTCTTTTCAAAAAGTGTTTTTCCGCGCCGCATAAACTCAAACAAAAACTTCGTCATTTGCCAAAGCGTTCAGTGGCTTCCATTCTATGTCTTACGGCGGTGAAGTGTGAACATTCTCAAGCATACTCCAGCTACATGACTCTAGTTTAAACATATTGGATTGCCATTAATGGATTAATTGACAACTAGATACAATTTTCAAGCCTTCGAAACTCCGATGACAGTTTGTTTCGAAAGTGTAAAGGCGTAACGTCAAAGTATGAGGCACACTCGAAAACAATACAAATCTCAAACGATTGTGTACGATAGTTCTGGCAAAACTCGACGAAGCAAAATGAATAGCTTGAGTATGAATAAATCACGCTATAAAGTGCATACCAGCTAGTGTGTCATGTATCTAGGTACATATTCCACTGTAATACATCGTACCAAGTACTGACACTGATATTTGACGGCTTTTAGCGTTACGTCACCATCTAACTATACGTAGATATAGACTGTCACAAACATGACGACTATGACTCTGCCATCGTCGGATACCCACGCTACATAGCTACATCAGCAGAAGGAGCGAGAATGGGTTCCGACCGGATACCCACGCTACATAACTACATTAGCAGAAGGAGCGATCATGGGTTCCGACCGGATACTCACGCTACATAACTACATAAGCAGAAGGAGCGATCATGGGTTCCGACCGGATACTCACCTACATAACTACATTAGCAGAAGGAGCGATCATGGGTTCCGACCGGATACTCACCTACATAACTACATTAGCAGAAGGAGCGATCATGGGTTCCGACCGGATACTCACGCTACATAGCTACATTTGCAGAAGGAGCGATCATGGGTTCCGACCGGATACTCACGCTACATAGCTACATTAGCAGAAGGAGCGATCATGGGTTCCGACCGGATACTCACGCTACATAGCTACATTTGCAGAAGGAGCAATCATGGGTTCCGACCGGATACCCACGCTACATAACTACATTAGCAGAAGGAGCGATCATGGGTTCCGACCGGATACTCACGCTACATAACTACATTAGCAGAAGGAGCGATCATGGGTTCCGACCGGATACTCACGCTACATAGCTACATTAGCAGAAGGAGCAATCATGGGTTCCGACCGGATACCCACGCTACATAACTACATTAGCAGAAGGAGCGATCATGGGTTCCGACCGGATACTCACGCTACATAACTACATTAGCAGAAGAGCGATCATGGGTTTCGACGATGCGACTCCGTATATAACCGTCAACTCGCATTATACACTGTATTACATACATGATTAGAGAAGTAGAGAATTTTTTTTTTTTTTTTTTTTTTTTTTTTTTCAAAAAAAAAAATACACTGTATTACATACATGATTAGAGAAGTAGAGAAGCAATCAGAGTTATATTCCATACGACGAAGAGTGTCCCAATATATCATATACTGTAATCTAGGCTTGCATGTGACACTGTCGTATGTCATTCTTTAATTATAAGCAGTTACGACAGTATGCAGGAAACTCTCGTAATCACAGTTGTACTATTTATGTTGTCATTAAATAGAGCGTGGTTCTAGATTAATCTATACCTTTTATTTAGATATACCTCCACAAAACATAGTATGAAGGAAAAGTGCATCAATATGCATTGAATTGCCGGTTAAGAATGAGAAAGTCGTGCCACTTACGACCATATAATACTAATGCATATTTGGGCGCTTCTTGGTACTGTTTTATCAAACCATTTACGCACATCCTAAACTTACGGTCAAATTTAAATTCTTTATAACACTTTAAAATCTGTAAAGTGAGGTAAATGGAGCTGCAATACTAATAAAGATTCAGCTAATAAACTCCTACAAACAATGTCTGGTCCAAGTTTGTAGTCGTTAAAGAATTATAAAGAATTTAAATTTGAACGTAAGTTTACGATTTCCGTAAGTGCTTTGATAAAACAGTGCCCTTATGAGCCTATTTCTATGAAAATCGGAGCTTGCCATGTTGACCAAACTGAAGTTGAAAAGGCTTTTTTTACTATTTATAAGTAAAGAGTGATTGTCAGACTTTTCTTGTTTGTATTGTTTTCTCAAACTATTGATTTTGTAGTTACGACCTTCTCATTCTAAGCCAGCGAAATATTACATTGGCACGTGGGGTGATAAAAAAGTAATGAGAAAAACGCTATAAAATGACAATTCTTCGTGATAACAATAAAATAAGTTTATATTTCAAATAAAACATGTATCCTCTCTCCGTCTGCAGAGTTTCATAACTTTTCATCCATTACGGGCAAAGATATCAATTATTTTGCAACCTTGGGTACAGCGACTCGCCGCACATAAACGACGTCAATGACGTCACGTACGCAAAATACTAACTATTCGAACGTTTCATTGCTCCGAAAAAGGCTTATGTCTCGAAAACAATAGAAAATATTTACTAATTATTTAATATTTATTTAGAACAATTGTTCATTTGACTAAAAGCAATTCAATTATTATAAAATATCAATGAAATGTTGCATAATTATCCGATCATTTTCATTCTAAAGACAGCTTTCGTATATCACGTCCGTCAAACGATTGTCAACCAAAATTGACAGCTCATCTAGTACTTTTCTGATCTCGGCTTGATATGTTAGAGTTTCTTTCCCGTCACAAACCTTTTCCACTAACGATACATCAGTAAACGTCTTGCAGACTTCTCTTCCGATGCGCATTTACGCATTTTAAATGTTAGTTTAGACATTAATCCTAGTTTGTGGAAGGAAGAACTACATATATATTTTTTCGATATGTTATTTTTGCCGAAATATTGCGTAATTTTCAAGTCACTACTGTTAGCTTTGACGTCATATATCAAAAACGAACAAACCTACATAAAAAACGTTGTAATTCCACCATTTGTCAATGTTTTAGCGTCATGTCCAGTTAATTTGATAAATATTCGAAGAAGTCGAATGCTTTTCCATACCATATGGCGAGAAATGTTTGATGTGCGGCGACATAGCGCGACACGTTATATTCGACGTTGCTTATTGTAGAACATTGTATTTTATACATAAACATCAGCATTAAATACAGCTATATTTATATGCCACTTCCATGACTCAGATACGTAAACTTTAAAAAATGAGATCATTTGTCTCATTACTTTTTGATCATCCCACGTATATACAATATTTACACAAGCCGTGTAAAACACAATGGTTCCAATTTAACTACATGTATGTTCAAAACAAAGCTTATTGTGTAAACTCATTTTAACGCACACTGTTTGGTGCAAATCTTATAACACGTCTTGATTTTAATGTATGGTCAATGAAAAAATATTTGTCACGTTTATATTTTAAAGTACATGTGATTTTAGGGTGCTTTAATTGAATGTGTTCGTTTGCAATAACTTGCGAATGGACAATTTTGTGAATTCCATTTTGGGCAATGGCGATTCTCGTCGGGACGTAAATGATTTAAAACAAAAGAAAACACCAAATATCAAAATATTGTTAAATGCAGGATTATAGATGATGGACATTCAAGCGTTGTCCGTTATATGGTAACATGCCATATGATTGTAATTCAAATATATTACAAAAATGTATATGGTCTAGTAATAATATTCAAATATATCCCTAAAAGGGGAAAACAAAAATGTTTGTAGCAATATCGTAGATAGTAAGTAAAACATTTTAAAAGATATCACCCACCAAATTTAATTACGTTATGAATAACAAATGGCTTTTTTATTTTGCTCTAAACAAGCCTGGATCTGTTTAACTATCCCTCACAAACAACAAAACAACAAAACACAGAATATATCGTACAAACACACCAACAGAATACATTACCTTGTCACTAGATACAAGACCGTCGTAAGAACGAATAATATTTTCCAAGAATACATTGCGATACACAATAAAAAGTCCACAACTATTCCAAGACAACGGTGTACGTCTCTAGTAATAAGTCTACCGATGAACTAGTCGTGTAAAATACCAACCGCTTAAGCACAACTGTTAGCTATTTCAAGCAACTAGATTTACTCGAATAAACCACTCGACTGTTTTCCTGTTGGAAACGTTAACAATGCACAATTATCGCTTAGGGAATCACTTGCAAAATCTAGATCCGCCAGTTTTTCTCACCTGTGAATTGTCCAAAGCTTTCTTTTCGCTTAATCAGATTCGCTTAAACGGAGGCAAACATGCACGTCCTGGGAAAAAAACGTATATTTTCGGCAGGAGGTAGCAAAAACGTTATAAGCAAAGATAAACGAACATTTGATGGAAGCCGCCTAATGTATATTGGCTCATAGGATTTATGAAATGTTCATCACGCCATCATGTGTTTTGGCACATTCCATGTATATTAGTAGAGGTATTATACAAGAGGTGCCAACAGTTGCTAGAGACGTATTATACACATAGTATACTATAGGTGCCAACAGTTGCTAGAGACGTATTATACACATAGTATACTATAGGTGCCAACAGTTGCTAGAGACGAGCGTCAAGTGGCACCCAGCATTTCACGTTTTACGCAAAATTTCCATACCTTGATATAAATTAATATCTGTTCATTTTACTCACTTATCATCTGTGGTGTTTTAAATCCACTGGCACCGATAACAGTAAATGTTCGGATCCAGGGACTTGGATTATGTCTTTATGACAAGTTAAATATTATATAGCAATCTATATAACCTTTAAGTTACATTTTGTGATAAGACCAGTTCAGTGCAGATGTGATTTCTATTCAATCATCGATGGATTTAGAAATAATGTGACATTTAATCGATTAGATCGGTGTCAATATTTCGATTAGTTCAGGGTACCGATTAAGATCGGAAAATCCAAAATAATAGCTACGAAAAGTAAGCAGAAACTGATTAGCAGTAGGTTCGTTATTCACATAGCTTCGATAAGTTCGATATTTCATGTTGCGACCGAATATCAAGCCTGCAATGAGTTCGATATTTCCAGCTGCGACCGAATATCAAGCCTGCAATAAGTTCGATATTTCCAACTGCGACCGAATATCATGCCTGCAATGAGTTCGATATTTCCAGCTGCGACCGAATATCAAGCCTGCAATGAGTTCGATATTTCCAGCTGCGACCGAATATCAAGCGTGCAATGAGTTCGATATTACCAGCTGCGACCGAATATCAAGCCAGCAATTTTAATTACTATCATGTTAATACATACAATGGACATTATTTGTTGATACTATGTACATCAATTGGGCGTTTAATACATACAATGGACATTATTTGTTGATACTATGTACATCAACTGGGCGTTTAATACATGCAATGGACAATATTTGTTGATACAATGGACATCAACTGGGCGTTTAATACATGCAATGGACAATATTTGTTGATACAATGGACATCAACTGGGCGTTTAATACATGCAATGGACAATATTTGTTGATACAATGGACATCAACTGGGCGTTTAATACAGGCGAGTTTGAGGTCAAAGTGTCTATATTATTTAACAATACCCAGATGGATTGAATAAGAATCCAGTATAATGCTCGTTCGACATGTGACTCATCGAGAACATCATGCTGAGGCATGCTCGTTCGACATGTGACTCATCGAGAACATCATGCTGAGTCATGCTCGTTCGACATGTGACTTATCGAGAACATCATGCTGAGTCATGCTCGTTCGACATGTGACTTATCGAGAACATCATGCTGAGTCATGCTCGTTCGACATGTGACTTATCGAGAACATCATGCTGAGTCATGCTCGTTCGACATGTGACTTATCGAGAACATCATGCTGAGTCCCCGAACCACATCGTTCCCTATCGCATCACTTTTTTAAAGTATCAGCATTGTGTCTGTCTTTTATGTGTACGCGACATTTTATACTTTAATCGTATTATCAACAACTACTATGTACACGTACATATCTATGTAACAACCAAACCGGTTTGTCGTCATGTAGCGTCTTCCATTGCGTGTTTACCTCAGTGTTGTAATACTGCGATATGATTGTCGTCATGTAGCGTCTTCCATTGCGTGTTTACCTTCGTGTTGTAATACTGCGATATGATTGTCGTCATGTAGCGTCTTCCATTGCGTGTTTACCTCAGTGTTGTAATACTGCGATATGATTGTCGTCATGTAGCGTCTTCCATTGCGTGTTTACCTTCGTGTTGTAATACTGCGATATGATTGTCGTCATGTAGCGTCTTCCATTGCGTGTTTACCTTCGTGTTGTAATACTGCGATATGATTGTCGTCATGTAGCGTCTTCCATTGCGTGTTTACCTTCGTGTTGTAATACTGCGATATGATTGTCGTCATGTAGCGTCTTCCATTGCGTGTTTACCTTCGTGTTGTAATACTGCGATATGATTGTCGTCATGTAGCGTCTTCCATTGCGTGTTTACCTCAGTGTTGTAATACTGCGATATGATTGTCGTCATGTAGCGTCTTCCATTGCGTGTTTACCTTCGTGTTGTAATACTGCGATATGATTGTCGTCATGTAGCGTCTTCCATTGCGTGTTTACCTTCGTGTTGTAATACTGCGATATGATTGTCGTCATGTAGCGTCTTCCATTGCGTGTTTACCTTCGTGTTGTAATACTGCGATATGATTGTCGTCATGTAGCGTCTTCTATAGCGTGTTTACCTCAGTGTTGTAATACTGCGATATGATTGTCGTCATGTAGCGTCTTCCATTGCGTGTTTACCTTCGTGTTGTAATACTGCGATATGATTGTCGTCATGTAGCGTCTTCCATTGCGTGTTTACCTTCGTGTTGTAATACTGCGATATGATTGTCGTCATGTAGCGTCTTCCATTGCGTGTTTACCTTCGTGTTGTAATACTGCGATATGATTGTCGTCATGTAGCGTCTTCCATTGCGTGTTTACCTTCGTGTTGTAATACTGCGATATGATTGTCGTCATGTAGCGTCTTCCATTGCGTGTTTACCTTCGTGTTGTAATACTGCGATATGATTGTCGTCATGTAGCGTCTTCCATTGCGTGTTTACCTTCGTGTTGTAATACTGCGATATGATTGTCGTCATGTAGCGTCTTCCATTGCGTGTTTACCTTCGTGTTGTAATACTGCGATATGATTGTCGTCATGTAGCGTCTTCCATTGCGTGTTTACCTCAGTGTTGTAATACTGCGATATGATTGTCGTCATGTAGCGTCTTCCATTGCGTGTTTACCTTCGTGTTGTAATACTGCGATATGATTGTCGTCATGTAGCGTCTTCCATTTCGTGTTTACCTCAGTGTTGTAATACTGCGATATGATTGTCGTCATGTAGCGTCTTCCATTGCGTGTTTACCTCAGTGTTGTAATACTGCGATATGATTGTCGTCATGTAGCGTCTTCCATTGCGTGTTTACCTCAGTGTTGTAATACTGCGATATGATTGTCGTCATGTAGCGTCTTCCATTGCGTGTTTACCTCAGTGTTGTAATACTGCGATATGATTGTCGTCATGTAGCGTCTTCCATTGCGTGTTTACCTTCGTGTTGTAATACTGCGATATGATTGTCGTCATGTAGCGTCTTCCATTGCGTGTTTACCTTCGTGTTGTAATACTGCGATATGATTGTCGTCATGTAGCGTCTTCCATTGCGTGTTTACCTCAGTGTTGTAATACTGCGATATGATTGTCGTCATGTAGCGTCTTCCATTGCGTGTTTACCTCAGTGTTGTAATACTGCGATATGATTGTCGTCATGTAGCGTCTTCCATTGCGTGTTTACCTCAGTGTTGTAATACTGCGATATGATTGTCGTCATGTAGCGTCTTCCATTGCGTGTTTACCTTCGTGTTGTAATACTGCGATATGATTGTCGTCATGTAGCGTCTTCCATTGCGTGTTTACCTTCGTGTTGTAATACTGCGATATGATTGTCGTCATGTAGCGTCTTCCATTGCGTGTTTACCTTCGTGTTGTAATACTGCGAAATGATTATATTCGTCAGGGACATTTTGCACATAAAGCACATACGTTGTACATAGATATATCACCAAATGTCATTCTCTCGATCATAAAATTTTGTTTCGAAAGTTTTGGCCAAATTCCAAACTTTTTTATTCTCCCGCGTACGTCACGGCGCACTTGTCCTTTTGTAAATAGTTGTTTCGTTTGTGCATTTCGTGCAACGGAAATGGCCGAGCGTTCACGATTGTGCGTTATCATGATCTGCATGACGCCAACGATGATATAATGTTTGTATTTACAACATGCATTATTCAGCATAAAACTCAATTGCACATACTAACAAACCTATCAAACATCTATACATCTTTGATCGACAATATTTATATAATAGCTTATAGCTATGATTTGGAGTGTTATGTTAGGGCATTATCCTGTACGATGGAGCTACTCAAGATCCACGATAAAACATATCAATATAATCAATCATTGCTGATCTCTTGTAAGAGACGAATTAAGTCAAGTTTTCCACTGATTGTATGGATGGTCTTGTTGGCTTCAAACACTTATAATATATATATATAACTCAGTTGGAGCTAAGAATCACGCTGTGGCCTTGTCTAGCTACAAGATATGAATAATAGCTGTAGAACTTAATATTATGTCTGTTTCAATCACAGGTAACTGTATCAATGATAACGAAAAAAAAGATTTTTTTGTAAAATTTTCAGGCCAAGAATGAGAACTGCCCACGCAACTGAAAATGTTGCAACAGAACAACAACTCTCATGTCGTATCCCCTAAATGCACCAATAATAAAGACTCATTGTTATCGCGGAATAATTGTTTTGTACTGACTGGTATTTCCTAATTTGTACTGACACGGATAATTGCAAGACGTGCTTTGCTTTTCCTTGAGGTGCACATGAGACAAGCACAGTTCTCATTCTCCCGTCTCAAGTAAAAAAAAACTCAACTCAAATTGCGATTTTGCTAAAAACTGTGTCAAAATGAGAGAAAAATCTGAAGTTCCAGCTCTTTAAATTTTACTGTAATAAACTTAAAATGTCATTTTTATTTAGTGATGCTAATTCTGACCCAATCTTACATAAAAATTAGCATAAAGACACATGTCACATGAGATGAGTTCTTACTCAGATTGAGATGCTTTGGGAGATGAGTTCCAAATCATCGCTTTCCAAAAACCTTTCCTAAACTGAATTACAAACAATATTCGAGCACATTTGTGTCGCTCTTTTAGCTTAGTAAATGAAGCATATTCTACATTGTTGGAGATTCATAATCGATATTCCAATAACATTAGAGTGAATTACGGTTTCTAACAAAACAAGTTAAAAACGACTCGCACTGTGGTGGACTTGTAGATGTAATGCCCCAATGTCCTTGCCACAGTAATATCATTTAACAATAAACGACTCAACTCAAACGACGTTTCACCATTTATTTTAGTTTGACAAATAATCATAATTTTTATCACAATTTAACCGAATTGAGCATTTATTTTTAATCCAAAAATATTTAATTTAAACCGACAGAATGATGATAATTCCCAAGTTATAAATCCAAATTATACGAATGTTCTTTTCATATTATTTCCAAAAAGACTGTCCAAGTTCAATGTCACCCTGGGTATTTATACCAGATGTGATTAATTCAATGCTGCATGTGAAAAGCATGGACCATGTGACTGTTCCTTGCAAGGAGCAAACATTAAGAACAAGGAGCAAACATTAAGAACAAGGAGCATACACTTAGAACGATAAATTTAAACAAGGTCACAGCATGAAATTCATGCTTCTAGATTTACATAAGTTGGTCAATAGGAGCAAACATAAGAACGAATATTGTAAAATCATGTACTATATGAATCGTGAAATACGCAGACTGTCACATCCATGAGCTCCTAATGAGATTAAAATAACCTTTAACCTTAATTTCTACAGAAATATTAATTCTGACCAAAAACATTAATTTATACATACATCAATGCAATATACAAATTAAACATTCGCAAGTTCGCGACACTCCACCCGGAGAGAAAATATACAAATACAGTTCTAAGCAAAACATGTTTTCTACAAGACTTAAAGTGTTTTTCCTTTTTTACAGAGAAATAATTTCATTATATTGTCACTTAAAAAAAAGACACCAAAACATTTAGTAACATCAAAATGTTTATTTTCTATAGTTTGTTTTGTCATGGTTTTATTTGTATCGTCATACACCTGACGTCGTAGTTGTTGCACTTTCGTTCGATTTATCTTCTTCGATATTGTCACTGGTAAAAGCTCATGGGTATGCCATGACCTTACTCGGTAGGGGTTTTTCTTTTCGCCGATACAACACATTTGTATCGACTCAGTTTCACAAGCATATATAATCCAAGGGAATCAAGCACAGGAGCTACCCAGTGTAGAATGCAAACGATAACATTTCGTCTGCTGTTAGCAACTTCTGGTTGTTTTACTGACAACGAATCTTTTGTATTAATCCACAAACATCCTGGAATATATGTCACTTGTTGGTCACTTTTGTAATTATCCTGATGAGTCGTCTCAATTGTTGTTCCGAGAATGAGAGGGAATGACACAACACTGTCAAAATCCCTCCTTTGACCCGCTTGCAATCCAATCTTGTAGAAAATATCGCACAAAATGAGTAACATAATAGATCCTATGTACACATATTTGTTGATATTTTTGTATTCTGGTATCGTTTTAGCAAACCCATCATGTACAACATGACAGTTTGCAGAAATTCTATTTGGTGTGTTGAATTTATTGTTTGAGATTCTATGTTGAATTTCATCTTCTGTAGAACAATCAACATTTTCCATAAACTGTTCTCTTCTTTGACATTTTACAACGGAGTCATACTTTTTCTTGACATCCTGATCAATTTTCACTTTGTTAACACGTGATTTCAAGATTTCACTTTTTAACGGCTGCTCTGGATTTGTCTCTTTTTTGAACTGATAGTTGGCATTTTCAGACGTTGGAATAGTTCTAATACTCTCAATAGCTGTTTCGTCATCTTGAGCAAAAGGAGTGAACTTCACACCTATAGCGTGTTTAATCCTGACGTCATGTGACTCAGGTCTTATGGAATCATATTCATTTACGAACAGAGAACCAATATCCAAAACGTTTTGAACTTGCTGAGAATGATCTTTATCCGGTTGTGGTACCTCATTATTCGCTGTCGGCATTAGTAACATTTCATTTGTAGACACCACAGCTTTCTCTTTAAATACAGTGCTACTATTCTCTTCAACATACGCCTCTTCAGAAATGCTAACACTTTCAATTGTAGGGTTATGCTCAAACCTTTTGGAGCATAAACTTCGATGATGAGCATTTTGCTCACCACAGTGAACACATATCTTATTCAATTTACACTGATTTGCTTTATGACCATTCTTGAGACACTTGTAACAACTTCCGTGTATTCTCTTCTTTCTGTCAGTGGTTGTTGTATACACTGGACATTCATCACTCCAGTGACGATCTGAACAATACCGACAGTGGTATCTCAAAAATGGATTCAGATTTGTTTTAGATCTGTGTAAACCTGCTGTCTTAGACATTTCGGGTTCATTCATAGCTTCAATCATTTGTTGATCTTCTATTTTCTCAATTGGTTGACCGCTGTTAATCGCTTTTTCACAAGCTAACACATATTCATTGAGTTGATGCCTTAGCTTATCAACAGTCCATTCCGTTTTGGTTCCTTTACTGAATTCAAGCCAACGCAACACTTCTTCTGGTAGTTTGGATCTTATTATTGAAACAAACACGTTTTGGCTTATATCTTCGTTTAACCTCTCTAAACTTCTCAAATTTATTTCTAACACATCCAGGAATGCACGAAGGCTTTCCACGTTCTGTGTTGCTGGTAGGATACCAATTATTTCTTTATAATGTAGATCCGAAATTTCTTGTTTATTTCCAAATCTTTCTTGCAATATCTTTATTGCTATTTCATAATTTTGATTTGATAGTGCTAGCCCAGAGACTGCACTTTTGGCAGCTCCGGTGAGTTTGTTCAACAGATACATGAATTTTTCCACACTTGATATTTTACTATTTCTGTGCACTGTCCATTCAAAAGAATCCCAGAATTCCATCCAATTGAGTTTTTTTCCATCAAATGAACAAAGTTCTAACTTCGGTAATTGAACTGACGATGACTCTTTAATTCGTCCTTGGGCATATCGCTCAAAGAATTCTCGTTGGTCTTGCATTTGAGTAGTAATCATGTCTTGTAGTTTTTCTTGCACTAGGAATAATTTCTTTGTTTCTTGAAGTACTCTTTTCTTATCTTCCTTTGCGCTATTTATGGAGTTTATAAAATAGGCTAGTGGCCGAGGGGTGATTTTTGGTCGGAACCCCTCCCCATGGTAGAACATTTCACAACCTGTTTTTTATTGAAGCGGGAGATATAATGCGTTGGAAAACGATGGTTGTGAATCTGGGATCAATGTAGGTCATTATGAAAATCGACGTTTTATGTGTGTTTTTTAGTATTTTGGGAGGCAATTTTATGACGTATTTTGTCTATGTACAGAACAAGGCAGGTACGATTTAGCCAAGGAAAAGCAAACCACACTCGTTATTATTGTAGGATCATATTGCATTATAGATGGCTTATAACATCTAAAAAATTCAGCTCTTTAATAGCATGAGAAATCATACTTTTGGGGTAAAAACATAAAAAAATATAAACGAAAAGTGCGAATTTTAGGAATCGGTGCACCACAATTTCATATATCAATCTATTCGAAATAAAATTACTTGGGTGGGGGAGGTAGTAATCTGTAGTTTAATATATCAAAAATCTATTGACCAGCTATTACTCAAATTGCGATAATTTTGGGTTAAATTGTCATAAAAACATAAACGAAATGTGCGAATTTTAGGAATCGGTGCACCCCAATTTCATATATCAATCTATTCGAAATAAAATCACTTGAGTGTGGAGGTAGTAACCTGTAGTTTAATATATCAAAATTCTATTAACCAACTATTACTCAAAATGCGATAATTTTGGGTTGAACTTGTTAAATTTATAAACGAAAAGTGCGAATTTTTGGAATCGGTGCACGACCATTCCATATATCAATCTATTCGAAATATAATCACTTGAGTGTGGAGGTAGTAACCTGTAGTTTAATATATCAAAAATCTATTGACCAGCTATTACTCAAAATGCGATAATTTTGGGGTGAAATTGTTAAAGTTATAATCAAAAGTGCGAATTTTGGGATTCGATCGACTACAATGTCATCTTTTATTTCATTTGAAAGGTTATCACAGCGAATTATGGGTATGAAGGTCAGGGTGAACACGTCGAGGTCCTACTTGTCGAATTTATGTGCAAACTCGCTAAATTTGGGGCAAAAATAAGCAAAAATGCGATTTTTTGGAATCGGTGGATTGCAGAGTCATTTATGAAGTAATTTGAAACAAAATCACCCCAATGAGTACCAGTACATAATAATATATAGTTTAGGCTGTTAGAATATCTTAAGCATGGGTACACGGAAAATGAGATATTTTGAGGTAAAACATCACGAAAAATGAACAAAATCGTGAATTTTGAGAATTACTAGTAGTAGACGACAATGTCATTTATGATTTTATTTGATATTGAACAATCGTGTCGTGTATGTATAAAGTCCAGCGTGAAACATAACATGTAGCGTCTGGATATTGTTGGAATTGAGATAATTTATCCCAAACCTCTAAACCGAAAAGCTGGATGTTTGGAATCAGCAGAATACAAAATTTAATTCATTCATAGTTTATTAATCTGATTGGAACAAAGTAACTTCAGTTAAAGATATCTTGAACTAAGTGAATTTGAAATTGTATACAATTCAATGTTTTGAGGTTAAGCCGTACAAAATATAAGATACATGTACTAGTATACGACAGAGGAAAGCCAATCAAATAAGCTCATCATGAACAATTAGTGCCCTGTTGAGCTGAAATATTACCCCAACATTTGAATTTTCCAGAAATGTTCCTATGTGTTTTCATTAGCAGATTAATCTTCCTAGCGATAAAGGATATCAAATCGCCTATTGTTACAACCATCATGAGTCCTATCGGATGCTCAACACTAAAAACGTACATGTACATGAAATATGTTCTTGTGAATTACAATGCCGTTTAGGCCAATACATCTATAAATATCTAATGTCACTAAAGGTACGCACCAAGACTTTTTATAGACTGCAACACTTTAATCGAACCTTATTATTATCTACATTGTACGATATATTAATTAATGGATACGACTGGAGACTAGGTCCCACTGAAGAAATCCTCATCGGCGATGTGGATTGAAAAAATAATTCATTCATTGAAAATTCCCGGTGTAGGCATACTCGCGATGTAAATGCAAATGTAGATTTCTCATAACTCCCAAGAAGCTTCCCCAAGTCCAGAGCATCCTGTTCCCGAAGCTCATTTAGTTTCATCGAGAGCGCATCTTTTTGAATGATTGGAAATTGAGATTAACACTCGTTATTTCTTAACCACTGCGGGTTTAAATAACACGCACAGCTGCTCAGTAAGACAGACAGGTATGAAATAGCCACTAGGTTTAATGCTCTTATAACCAGCGCTTTTTCTGGTGGTCCAAATCAGATCATGTGCATGTCCTATGTCTGTACAAATACCTACATATTCACGTACAACTCAACGTTTGTCCAGAGTAATGCTATTGAAACTAGTTGTTGGTCACAACACCATTACCCCGTAATTGTACCCTGTCATATTGCATACATGTATGGATATAAATTATATTTGTTGACAAGCTGTTTTAAAATAATATTTTACAATCGAACGAGTGTCTCAATCTACACGATATGTTCTGTTTAATTTGATTCGGCTCGGCTTTGTTTCGTTCTGTCCTGTTTTGTTCCGTATATTATAGCTTGATATCATGTGTTATGATTCAGCTGGGGTCATCATACAAGATATAATTACAAACGTATATTCAAAGCCCCAGTGTCGGTGTTGCTCGGTGATCCTGACAGACCTGTATTATTGCTAGCAGTAAAGCTCTAAACCTTCTGTTCCAGTGACATCTAATGTTGTCATTATGACATCTGCATACCCATTCGTATGATGGTCAAGTACGCTTCCTCCTACCTTCCAAGTCTTACTATATTTTTCCATATATAAACAATATTTACAAAAACCGTGTGACCAAGAATAATGTTACTATGGTAATAAAACATATAGTAAGCTTACTATAATTATGTTCTTACTGTATAATTTAATTAACCAATCATACATCAATTTTCCTGCATCAATAGCGATACTCAGATTTGGTGATCCCTCGTTTTCGTTACACCATAGCATGACCTATCAGTGAAGTCAATGTATAATTGTTGACTCATCCATTGTAGAAAAGTACTCAAACTACCAAGGTCGTTTTGAACGAGCATGGCCCATGTCATGGAGCGTATGCATGGTATTCTCGAACATAGAACTCCTTCATGTAACATTGACCAAATTATTATTTTTATAATTGTATGAATATGTAACCTGTATGCGTTGTTTGGGTTAATTCGAAGTAGGGATGGCGTATCAAAGAGCTTGAACCATTATGAACCAGTCACAGCTTCAATGGTAGTCCGCTTTGTCAACACCATATAGTACACCTGATTTCAATGGACTGGTTTTCACTGTTTGGTGAATACCACAGACGACCCTCACCCGGCTGTAGGTAGTACCTCTCCCAAATATTCCACCAGATCGTCACATGTCTACTATGTAGGCATATTTCGTATGTCACTATAAATAAGGTTGAAGCTTACACCGAATGATGCTGTACCCTAATATTGAACGATAGAATGGGACAACAGTTTTGAAATCTTAAATAACATATTACTTAGCACATTTTGTAGTGGATTTTATCAAATCAGATCATCAATGACACTGTATTCAACTGATTCCGAATTTTCACATTCTTATTTAGCTTATTTTGGTATTTTTTTATCCCAAATATCTCAATTAAAACAGTAGCCGAATACTACATTTCTGATCTTTTAAACTGCATGTAATTACAAACATGTCACAGTTGTTCAACATCACATAAAATCATTAATGAGATTGAAATCTACCGATTCTCAAAATTCACAATTTTGGTTCTTATTTCGTAATATTTTACCTCAAAATACATAATTTTGCAGAGTACCTAGGCTTAAGATATTTTAAAACTACATATTATTATGTGCTCTTTGAAGTGATTTGGTTTCAAATTACATCATAAATGACACTGCTATCGACCGATTCCAAACAAATGCATTTTTCGCTTATTTTTGTGAACTTTGACCCAAATTTAGCGAGTTTTACACAGATTCCAGCAAGTAGAACCTCGATTTATTAAACCTTACCTTCATACCTACACATCGCTGTCATTAACTATCAAATAAAATGAAAGATGACATTGAAGTCGACCGATTCCAAAAGTTCGCACTTTTTGTTTATAATTTTAACAATTTCACCCCAAAATTATCGCATTTTGAGTAATAGCTGGTCAATAGAGTTTTGATATATTAAACTACAGGTTACTACCTTCCCATTTAAGTGATTGTATTTCGAATAGATTGATATATGAAATGGTCGTGCACCGATTCCAAAAATTCGCACTTTTCGTTTATGATTTTAACAATTTAAACCCAAAATTATCGCATTTTGAGTAATAGCTGGTCAATAGATTTTTGATATATTAAACTACAGGTTACTACCTCCACACTCAAGTGATTTTATTTCGAATAGATTGATATATGAAATTGGGGTGCACCGATTCCTAAAATTCGCACATTTCGTTTATGCTTTTTTAACAATTTAACCCAAAATTATCGCAATTCGAGTAATAGCTGGTCAATAGATTTTTGATATATTCAACTACAGATTACTACCTCCCCACCCAAGTGATTTTATTTCGAATAGATTGATATATGAAGTTGTGGTGCACCGATTCCTAAAATTCGCACTTTTCGTTTATTTTTTTTTATGTTTTTACCCCAAAAGTATGATTTCTCAAGCTATTAAAGAGCTGAATTTTTTAGATGTTATAAGCCATCCATAATGTAATATGATCCTACAAAAAAAACGACTGTGGTTTGCTTTTCCTTGGCTAAATCGTACCTGCCTTGTTCTGTACATAGACAAAATACGTCGTACAATTGCCTCTCAAAATACTAAAAAACACACATAAAACGTCGATTTTCAAAATGACCTACATTGATCCCAGATTCACAACCATCATTTTCCAACGCCCAAGGCCTCAGCCTTCAATAAAAAACAGGTTGTGAAATGTTCTACCATAGGGAGGGGTTACTCCCATTTCTAAGCACCTTTTTGAGGTTTGGCCACTAGCCTAAAATGCTCAATCTCAACTGAGCAAATTTCAACTTCATAAATCAATTCACAATCTTCGTTTTGTATTTTACTGACAAATTCTGCATCATTTTCTCTGATAGAATATGTCAGTTGTTTCATTTGCTCGTCAAGTTTTCCACTATATATTTTCATTAAACTCAAACTCTTTTGAGCATCTGAAGAACATATAGACTTGTCGTCGATTTCACTTTTTAAACTAGACATAATACCTTTCGCATTATGCAGTTCTCTAACAAGAATATTTCTATACCTTGTTCTAATTCCTTTCATTGTAGCCACGTTGGCCATTTTATTTGTAAATTTCACTCAATTTTCAACACTAAGTTTTCTTCTTATTTTTACTTCTCTTCGTATCTAACACTTTTATGTAAGCCGATTTCCGACTACACTCAAATTCAAACATATTTATTAAATCCAAATTTCGATTCATTTAACTTCCAACACTATCATTTAATCCAAAGTTCGAATCATTTAAATTCGAACACTTTTATTAAATCCAAATTTCGATTAATTCCTCTTCCAACACTATCATTTAACCCAAAGTTCGAATCACTTAAATTCAAACACTTTTATTAAATCCAAATTTCGATTAATTTAACTTCCAATGTCAGCATTATTTTATCCAAACTTCGAATCACTCCAATTCAAACTGTATTATTAAATCCAATTTTCACTTCACTCAAATTCAAACAATACGATTAAATCCAATATTTGAATCACTCAATTTCTAAGGCTCTCGTTGAATCAAAATTTATAATCACTCACCTTCAAACACTTATATCAAATCCAATATTTGCTTTACTAAACTTCAATTACTCTTATTAAATCCAATTTTTGATTCACTGAATTCAAACTCTCAAATACGTAATCCAATTTTAGATTCACTCAAAATAAAAACACTGAAGTCTATTATTTAATCCAATTTTGGAATCATTTTATTTCAACCACCTATATCAAAATCCAATTTTCGAATCAATCAATTTCAAGCACTATCAATAAATTCAATTTTATTTTTTAATTCAATGTTCAAAGGGTACGTAAGTCCCGGGTTCCGGCGCCATTTAATGTGGTGGACTTGTAGATGTAATGCCCCAATGTCCTTGCCACAGTAATATCATTTAACAATAAACGACTCAACTCAAACGACGTTTCACCATTTATTTTAGTTTCACAAATAATCATAAT
This sequence comes from Spisula subtruncata, assembly GCA_963678985.1. Taxonomy (NCBI): domain Eukaryota; kingdom Metazoa; phylum Mollusca; class Bivalvia; order Venerida; family Mactridae; genus Spisula; species Spisula subtruncata. The sequence continues at coordinate 31,700,233 of OY787676.1, forward strand.
TTTTATCACAATTTAACCGAATTGAGCATTTATTTTTAATCCAAAAATATTTAATTTAAACCGACAGAATGATGATAATTCCCAAGTTATAAATCCAAATTATACGAATGTTCTTTTCATATTATTTCCAAAAAGACTGTCCAAGTTCAATGTCACCCTGGGTATTTATACCAGATGTGATTAATTCAATGCTGCATGTGAAAATCATGGACCATGTGACTGTTCCTTGCAAGGAGCAAACATTAAGAACAAGGAGCAAACATTAAGAACAAGGAGCATACACTTAGAACGATAAATTTAAACAAGGTCACAGCATGAAATTCATGCTTCTAGATTTACATAAGTTGGTCAATAGGAGCAAACATAAGAACGAATATTGTAAAATCATGTACTATATGAATCGTGAAATACGCAGACTGTCACATCCATGAGCTCCTAATGAGATTAAAATAACCTTTAACCTTAATTTCTACAGAAATATTAATTCTGACCAAAAACATTAATTTATACATACATCAATGCAATATACAAATTAAACATTCGCAAGTTCGCGACACGCACTCTCAAGATTTTTTGTAGTAACCACCCCACCATTTGAATCGCCTCTCATACGCATTTACACGCAAATGCTACCTGACTGCTGTAGTTTATCATAACAACACTAAACAGAAGTAACATCCCATGACATTAACGTTCAAGATTATAAGATTATAAGATTATATTTCCATTTATCTTTATTTTATGAACATGAATATTATTACATGGAACGTGACTGGTATTATGTCAAATGCGTCTAATTTGTGTGACATGTTAACTGAAGGTGATATTGATATATGTGGCATATCAGAACATTGGTTGTCGTCCCATAACATGCATTTTCTTAACTCAATATCTAGCAATTACAGTGTTCATGCTGCTTGTGATAGTAGCCTTACCAGCCCCTTGGGTTGTGGTAAAGGTGGTGTAGCGCTTATGTGGAAACGGACATACATGTATGATATGCAAATTGTTCCTATAAACATTGACAGTGATAGAATTGTTGGAATTCAGATAGAATGTAAACATAAATCGTATATATTTATATTTCAGGTATATTTACCTTGTAGTTATCAACCAAGACATGTTATTGAACAAAATATGTTTCTTTTGTACGAGTTGTATCATACATACAATGACCAAGGTGTGGTCATTATAATGGGTGATTTTAACGCAAGTCTGCTAACACCACATGTAAAATATTGTGATGTACTATTTCGTCAATTTTTGCATGATTGTAACTTTTGTGCTGCAAATGTATTACCGATTTGTACAGGAGGAAATAATTCTTTTGTCTCATATGATGGTAAACATGCTTCTATGATAGATTACGTTTGCTTACCAGTTGAGTATACTGAATATATTACATACTGTGAATTAGCAGATGATTGTTGGCTAAATGTGTCGCGTCATAGACCGATCTTGTTCTGCTTAAATAAAGAAATGTGTGAAAGGTGGGCCGGATGAATTGTTTCAAAGTAATTCTACTCACTGGCGAAAATGTAATAAACAGCAATTACGAGACTACGAACAGTCACTCGCGAATACGACCATTGTGCAGAGATTAAGTCGGTGTTGTGAGCTTGGACCGGGTAATATAGATTCTGCGTACAGTACTATTTGTGAGGAAATTATTCATTGTGCTAATAAATCACTGCCCGTGAAACGATTCCGTAAATATGTGAAACCGTACTGGACTAACGACTTATCACGTTCCCATGTGGTCATGAGGGCCGCAAAGAGGCGGTGGCGCCGTGCCGGGAGACCACGGGACACGCAACATCCAGACTACGTGTCTTACAAGGCAGCTAAGAGTGACTTCCGGTATCTTCATCGTCGAGTTGTGGAGGTCTACTTGTCAAAGTTAGACACTAATCTTGAAGCGATGGCCCGTGAGGATAGCCACTCGTTTTGGCGTCATGTTAATAAGCGACGTTCAGGTATATCGAACTCTGTTGGAGCCGGTATTAAGTTTAATGGCGAGACTTATCGTGATCGTGATAGTTTAGTGACACAGTGGGGTATGTACTTTGCTAATCTATATTCTCCTTCACAATCGCCAAGTTTTGATGCCGAATGGGAGAATACTGTGCGCACTGTTGTGCAAGACACTTTGAGCCAACTAGAACCAGATAAAACCGCTATAGTTTCAGTGACCGCTATTCAGGATGCCATCACTAAACTGCCGCGTGGAAAGTCTGGTGGAAACGATGGAATCGTGTACGAACACTTTATTTACAGCAAAGACGTTATATCTATAGTGCTTGCCCAGTTGTTTACAAATATGTTGCGGACATCGCATATTCCGCCAGACATGAAAAGTTGTGTCATTGTGACCCTTCACAAGGGCGGAAGAAAAAGAAAAGATGACCCGAATAACTACAGGGCAATCACTTTGTCATCAGTATTCCTTAAACTATATGAACTTGTTCTTCTAGATAGATGCCGAGATCAGATTCTTAGTACACTTGACCCCCAGCAAGGTGGTTTTCAAAAAGGACTAGGCTGCTTAATGACTTCATTCATGTTTCGTGAGTGTCTTCATTTTGCTCGAGAATATTCTTCTGTGGTATATATCAGCTATCTAGACGCTAAACAAGCATTCGATCGTGTGTGGACAGATGGTCTGTTTTACAAGCTGATTTCCCCGGGCCTAGATAACACAACATTACTAGCGTTTCGTGGCATGTATTCGGGTGTGCGCAGCAAGGTCCGGTTTCATGGTAAACTATCAACAGAATTCCCAATATCACAAGGAACCCGTCAAGGAGGTAAAAGTTCCCCTCTCATGTATTTGGTCTAAATCAACGGACTCATAGAAGAACTCAGGAACTGTGGAGATGGCATGTTAATGTATGATATGTCGCTGGGATCCCCGACGGTGGCGGACGATATGGTGCTTGTCTCGTTATCGAGAGCCGGATTGTCACGCATGCTTGACATTTGCAACGCGTATTCACAACGATGGAGATATTTATATAACAATGACAAATGCGAGGTAGTAGTGTTTAATGATAAAACTGTACAAGAGACGCAATTTAAGCTTGGTGATAAACTTCTACGAGAAACCGATAAGTACTGTCATCTTGGAATTGTTTGCGACAAACATCTCACGTCAGGAAGCAACATCCGGGATGCTGCCACTAAGTTGAGAGGTACATTCGCGAAAATATGTGCCAGTGGTATACATCCGTCCATGATAAGCCCCGCGACCCTAAGACGGATCTACTACAGTGTGATACTTCCAAAAGCATTATATTCATGTGAGTTATGGAACAACTATTCAGCCAGAGACATGCTTATCATTGAACGTGCTCATAGACACTGTGTTAAACGTATACAAGGACTCTTTACGTCAACAAGTACATTATTCGCATTGACATGTCTGTGTACCATACATGTACCTATAGAGACGATAATTAGCTACAAGAAACTTACGTTATTTGGTCAACTCTGTCGTTTGCAGCCCCATTATCTCTCAAAAACTGTGTTTGTTAACCGCCTTATACGTTATGAAAATGGTGATAGGCAATCTACGGGTTTTATACCAGATATATATAGACTGTTAGTAAGATACTCCTTGGTGAACTATTTAAGGCGTTTCATAGAATCAGGGGAATTTCCGTCAGTAAATTCGTGGAAAAAGACACTGCGTAACATTGTCGTATCAGAGCATAGTAATAATGTGAATGTTTTAGAAGAGAATGGACATTCATGGCTTATGAACACTATAGTGAATACAAAGTGGATATCACCCATTTGGTCTGTAGCCAACACATCAACACACGTTGCATATATATGCAAAACACTTATGAGACACATAGGACTATTTGTTTCGCGCAGATACACGCACAGTTGTAAAAAGTGTGCTCTCAGAACTGACAATGAACCGGCCCACTTGTTATTATATTGTATTGCAAATGTAGACATTCAGAAACAACTTTGGGATGTTATGCTGATTCAATACGGTGTGGATCATTTCATTACATTTATAAGACAGTCACCCATTGATCAGTATAGAACATTATTCAGTCTTGCAACATTTACAGATGACGGCTCATTTGCGCACATGTATATCACAACAAAGGTCTGTAAACTGTTAACCAATTAAGAAGTTATGTCAATTTAAGGTAAAACGTTGTTTAAAATGTATGGGGTACGCTTATTCTTTTAAACATGAACATGTCATTAATTTACAGTTACTGTAGTTGTATGCTATGTTGATAATATTAACTGTATACTTGTATGTTTGTTTGCTGGATTAGTTACACTGCTACTAATTATGTAATTATTTTATCAGACATGGTAAAGTATATATGTAAATAGTAACACTACGTTTATTGTCGTTATTCTGAATCTGTCTCTGCATCTTGTATTTCGTTTCGATAAGGTCAGTATTTAACAGATCTTAGATAATAACTACATAACATTCTCTACAACATGTTTGTATATATAGTATATTTATGTAATTGATTGATCGTTGTCATGCTATGCATTTACTGTTGTAAATATAGGCCAGTAGAATAGGTCGAACCTGGGGAAAAAATTCAGATGTTATCAAACTCTTCGGATTTCTACTCCCAAAGTGCCCTAGAACAACAGAAAAAAAGTCCCAAGAAATATCTCTTGGGGAAACTTTTTGACGCCATTTTGAAATTTTGCATAATAACGCATCGGCAACATAATGTAGGACATATTTGAAAATGCAAAATTTTGCACAAAGTATATCATGTAACATATCAAACTGACCAGTAAAGTACCAGAAACGCATTTCAAATAGAAATATTTCTTCTTTTCAGATATAGAAAAAGAAAAGCACCAAAATGTATTTTTTTTGCTTCAAAACGACCATCATTTCATATTTTCAGTACGAGATACTTATTGTTGATTTAGTTCAATAACCATTGATAGTAGTAAACGATCCACATAAACTATACCAACATAACTATTCAAAGAATGACACAATGAATTGTTTTAACAAGGGAAATGTCTTCATTTTTACCAACTTTAATGTCACATATCAATTTCGGCATCATTGAGAACAGGATCAAGAGTAGGATTAACAGCTCTTACCGCGACACCCACCACAGGCCACTACACTCTTGATTCCATTTCTATTACAAGAACACTGGCTTGTGACGCACTATCAATGGTTGATACTATTACATTTGCAACAAATGAATTTGCAGGTGCTTGCTCCATGTTTGTCATTATATGGTATGTTACTTGTTTCTCCAGAAGCCATCCCCATTCTGAAGCATCGAGACATGAGTTATTTAAGTCTCCCACCTGAGCTTTTTGTGATAATGGGTTGTTCTTTCCGTTGGTGGTAGTATATCTGGTTCAATTTCGTTGTATCGGGCAACCATTGTTTGTTACCGAATCTGCCTTAATGATGTGAGCGATCGCGATTCACCATGTTCAACCAAACAATTCAAAGAAAACAGATTTCCCAGAATTACTGATTTTGTCTTGTGTACTTTCCAAATTGTTACCGTGGCTGCTTCGTCTCAAAGTTTGTGAGATTTTCCAAGTGTCTTTAGGAGATGGGTTTTCCATTGTCCAAATATAGAGGATGTGGTGTCGCAACTACTACAAGCATGGATACAAAGTATATTCGTATTCATAATGATAGGTTCCATTACAGCATGTGCTTCTCTGATGCCATGGATTTCTGCAGCTTTCAAAGTATCCTCATTCTCTTTCCTTATGTGGATATCAACCATGTCGGTCATCCAGTGGTGTAGTAGCATTATGAATATGTGTTTTCAGCAGCAACTACAACTGGTATGCCATTTTGAGTGTAGGTCAGAGCCGTCGAAATGATTAAGATGTCTGCATCACTGTCACAACATTACATCGAATACATAATCTTTTTTGCATTTTCTACTGTAACTAACACTGACGGATACAGCAATTTCCAGCTTTTTGGGTATCTACATCAACCTGATACAGCCTTTTCTGGCTCTACAAGTTTCTTAACAATTCAATGTCAAACCATTTCTGACTCTATGGTGTACATTTCACTGCTTGGAAATGAATCTTCTGGCTCAACTTAGTATGTAATACTACCTTATACTCATACACATAAAGCTGGCTTTCTAGGGTACAAAAAACTTCCAGATTCTAACAGCAGTTTCTAGCCTTCTGTGTAGTATCTACCTACCTCAGTTGAAAACAGTCATATTTGGCTTAATGTGATTTTTACCACAGTGAAACAGCCATTTTCAGACAAGTCAGACACAGCTGTATTTGGCTTCCTGGGGTACCAACAGCTGTTTCTGGGTTTCTGGTGTACCCACCACAATCACAGCCAGATACAACACTTGCAGGCTTTCTGAGGTACATACATCAGCGGAATGTAGTCACTTCTGGCTATTTCAGGTACACACTTCAGCGAGATCAGCCATTTCTGGCTTTATGAGGTACATGTACATATCTCAGTGGGATACAGCCATTTCTGGGTATCTGAGGTACATATCTAAGCGGGATACAGCCATTTCAGGATTTTTGAGGTACATACCTAAGCGGGATACCGTCATTTCAGGATTTCTGAGGTACATACCTAAGCCGGATACAGCCATTTCAGGATTTCTGAGGTACATACCTAAGTGGGATACAGCCATTTCTGGGGTTCTGAGGTACATACCTATGTTGAATACAGCCATTTCTGGGTTTCTGAGGTACATCTATGTGGGATACAGACATTTCTAGGTTTCTGAGGTACATACCTATGTTGAATACAGCCATTTCGGGTTTCTGAGGTACATATCTATGTGGGATACAGTCATTTCAGGATTTCTGAGGTACATATCTATGTGGGATACAGTCATTTCAGGATTTCTGAGGTACATATCTATGTGGGATACAGTCATTTCAGGATTTTTGAGGTACATATCTATGTGGGATACAGTCATTTCAGGATTTCTGAGGTACATATCTATGTGGGATACAGTCATTTCAGGATTTCTGAGGTACATACCTATGTGGGATACAGTCATTTCAGGATTTCTGAGGTACATATCTATGTGGGATACAGTCATTTCAGGATTTCTGAGGTACATATCTATGTGGGATACAGTCATTTCTGGATTTCTGAGGTACATACCTATGTGGGATACAGTCATTTCTGGATTTCTGAGGTACATATCTATGTGGGATACAGTCATTTCGGGTTTCTGAGGTACATACCTATGTGGGATACAGTCATTTCGGGTTTCTGAGGTACATACCTATGTGGGATACAGTCATTTCTGGGTTTCTGAGGTATATACCTTAGTGGGATACAGCCATTTCTTCGTTTCTGAGGTACATATCTCAGTGGGATACAGCCATTTCTTCGTTTCTGAGGTACATATCTCAGCGGGATACAGACATTTCTTGGTTTCTGAGGTACATATCTCAGCGGGATACAGCCATTTCAGGATTTCTTGGATACATACCTCAGCGAGATACAGCAATTGTTGGATTTCTTAGCTACTTACCACAGCCTGGTTCAGCATTATTTTAGATAGGGGTACCTACCACAGCTAGATACAGGAATGTATATTGCGATATATTTGAAGCTCTTATTTATACCATGAGTAGTATGTATCAAGGAAAGTTATTATGAGTATCAAACTCAATAATAACGGTTTTGAGTTTAAAGTAAAACACACCTTTGGTTCTAGTACATGTATATCGTAGGGTGTATTGTTTAACGCAAAACACTACATATTTTCACAATAGCTAAGCACTCGATTTAGCGATGTATTTTGCCAAAGCACCCAAATCATATTTTTCATTGAGAAATCTTAAATTGATCATTATTTTCATTACATTCTGATACTATATTCTGATATATTAAACTGCATATTCATATTGTAGCGATTTATTACCAAATCAAATTATTAAAAGCCATTTAGTCCATCAATTCCAAAAATTCACACTTTTGGCTTATATTTTGAGTTTTTACCCTAAATGGCCTATGTCTTCCTCGATATGCAATGGAAAGCAATACTTTTATCTGATTTGTGTTTCTGATATCTTTCCGGTCAGTTTGATATGTCAAATGCCATATTTTATTAATCTTTTATCACTTTATAAAAAGATCCTAAATTTCTTGGCAATGAATATATATGCCAAACTTCAAAGCATCATAAATAAAGTTTCCTCATAAGGGATTCGTTGGAACTCTTTTTCTGTGATACTAGGAATCCTGTAAAGTTATATATGCATATTGTAGTTATTTATTTTCAAATCAAATTATGAATAGTGCTGTAGTCCATCAATTCCAAAAATTCACAATTTTAACTTATATTTTGTGAAATTTTACCCCGAAAAAGCCCATTTCGCTCCCGATATGTAATAAACAACAATATTTATATCTGATTAAGGTTTCTGACATCTTTTCGGTCAGTTTGATATGTCACATGCCATACTTTATGAAAATTTTATCATTTTCAAAAAAGTTTCCAAATTTCTCGGCAATGGGGTATACATGCCAAACTTCAAAACATCATAAAAAAGTTTCCCCAAAAGGGATTCGTTGGGACTTTTTTTCTGTGATACTAGGGACCATATAGAGTACAAAATCGAAGAGTTTGATAACATCTGAATTTTTTCCCCAGATCACCCCTTTTTGGTCTTATTCTACTGGCCTATATGTTATACTCTCCGAATATGGAGGACAATAAAGATTATAGCACCAATAATAAAGACTCATTTTTATCGCGGAATAATTGTTTTGTACTGACTGGTATTTCCTAATTTGTACTGACATGGATAAGTTCAAGACGTGTTTTGCTTTTCCTTGAGGTGCACATGAGACAAGCACAGTTCTCATTCTCCCGTCTCAAGTAAAAAAAAACTCAACTCAAATTGCGATTTTGCTAAAAACTGTGTCAAAATGAGAGAAAAATCTAAAGTTCCAGCTCTTTAAATTTTACTGTAATAAACTTAAAATGTCATTTTTATTTAGTGATGCTAATTCTGACCCAATCTTACATAAAAATTAGCATAAAGACACATGTCACATGAGATGAGTTCTTACTCAGATTGAGATGCTTTGGGAGATGAGTTCCAAATCATCGCTTTCCAAAAACCTTTCCTAAACTGAATTACAAACAATATTCGAGCACATTTGTGTCGCTCTTTTAGCTTAGTAAATGAAGCATAGTGTAAGGAAACCATCCTTACATTTCTAACAACAATTGTCATTCAGGTCGCGAAATCATATGACAATTCGATCGACGAGCCGTACGAGTGGAATGAACGGTTGTGACATAAACTGTACAAACTTTAAGTCATATTGGTGGTAATTACACGCAGGACCTAACAAACAATCGAGTAATTCATCGTCAAAACAATAAAACTACCTTTTGTATTGATGTCGGCTCACTGTCAAGGTCGAGTCGTATTTTCGGGAAATGTGCTCCCATGAACCATAGAACTGTATATATGCATCTTAATATTTGTCACTGTTTAACATCTCAGTGGTTATTTAGTCTTTTATGGTTGAATTTGTCTATTTAAATGTCTTTGCCAACGATTTGATTCACATATTTGTTTGCATGTCGTAAGCGACTCTCTGGCCTGCTCGCTGCAGACTACTTTTATTTTGTGATATTGTTTCGACTCGGCGTTTTACCAATACTGTATATTTGGTCATGAAACTTTCACAATATCTTAGTTATGTTAAATATATATCATATTGCATACGAGCCGAAGGTAGAAATCGGTATTGTAAATTATGCCTTTTTGAAGTTCGGATGGCGCTACTTTTGAATGCGCAAGACGATTTTCCTGAATTAAATGTGCGCGACGTACAAAATCGCTCGGCGTTTATTTTTGTATTCTTTTTAAGATTCGGCTTGTTAGTGTTATCGTTTGCGTTTTCTAAACGTTTTCTTTAGAATCCTCGAGCTATCTTGTATTTGTTATATTCGCGGAACAGTTCGTGTTAGTGTGTGACGGCGAGTCACATTAGTCACCTGAAAGCTGGAGCTCTGATTGGCTGGTCGGGTCACACCTCCACCAATGCAAGCCTATATATTTGAGGCGATCTGAGTAGATCGTCATCCTCTTGTTTCAAGCAGCCCAGGCTGACGGAAAAACACAAAGTCTATATTTAGTCTTATCACATTCATCACCACCCGGTATATATCGCATCCTGTTGCTATCCAGTAATTAGTAGATTATATTTATAATACAATTCAGACGAGGACCACCAGAGGTAGAGAATCTCTTTATACAGTATTAACCATGGCTGGTGACGTATTTTTGCATCACCTCTTCCTTTTACAAATGATATAGATCTAGAATATGGCCCCCAGAGGATCCCAATGCATAGACTCGGTCCTTCCTTGTAAATTATACGTTATTGAGTAGATCTGGCTAGATCTACTGGTCGCCGTTCGTGTAGCCTTTACTATAATAAGATCGGGAGTTCACGTTACCGCGGAGATAAAGATGTATGGAACGCCGTAGTCACCCGTTATCGATGTTTTCTTAAACTATGGAACGCCGGGGCGCGTCTACCGAGGGGTCGTAAGCAATATGGAACGCCGAAGTTGCCTTTACCAATCTGTTGTTGCTTGTAGTATGTGTATTTGTTCTTTACCACATGTTTTATATGTTGAAGACATTGATTGAAGTTGAACCTGGCGTTTGTTATACATGCTTTATGTTGGATCACTTATAATTCGGGATTTGCTTCAAGTAACAGACCGTCATGCCTCCTGACAAGTTCATGACGAGTAGGGTCATACAACATCGTTTCACACACATTGGAGAAGCAAATTGCGTCCCGTCACAATGGTGTCAGAAGTGGGATGTCCTTTTTCTCTTTTGGGCATCCAGTGATCGAACCACACTCCCCCCATTTTTGTTTTGCAAGAGAAGAATTTATGCATTGGTAATTTTGGAGACTACGTAGAAGGACCTTTACAAGTAGACTCCACCTGTATATATGTTTACTGTTTATTGTTATTTTATAGATTGTTTACTCAGTATGTCTGACGATTCAGAAGTACAATTTAATGTAGAGCGACCCGTTGCAATGGAAGACGCGAATCGTGAAATCGAGGGAGCTATTTACTTGGACCATGGCGATGAAGTGAATTCAGATGAGGACAATGACCATAGCGGTGATGATTCTGGTGACGCACATAGCAATGATCCTGCCATTGGCGAAGCAGATGATGATAGACTTAGGTATCGATCTAATGACCTAACCGGTGACAGAAGTGATAGAGGACCGATGTCAGTACCCAATGACATAGAGGGAAGAACCAACCAAAGAAGAAGTAGAGTACCAAACCGACACAGGGTTGTGACTGATGGCGATGCTAGTGATGAGGGTGATGACGGGATTCCGAGAATGCAACGACTTGCGATGGGGGATATGAGGTCTCAGGGAGCGTATGTTAGGGTTCCCCCGAAGTCTTCGCAAAGGAAGCGGGCTGCCATTCCTTCTGTCAAACCTGATTGTTACGATGGAGAGGATGATTGGGAACGGTACTACTCACACTTCACCAACTGTGCGGAGTTGGGAAATTGGTCGGACAGGGAGAAGACACTTATGCTGTCGTCACGTTTAAAAGGGGTCGCAAGGACCTTTTACATTGGTCTACCTGATTGTGAGAAAACTATGTTTCGGAAGTTAGTTAGGCGACTAGAGACACGTTTCGGGAGTGCGAAGCAACAGACGAGATACTTGACGAAATTTGAGACCAGAAAACGACAATTTGATGAGTCAATAGCGAAGTTTGGCGATGATCTAAGGCTTATAGCGCAGAGGGCGTATCCCGATATTGGTTCTAGTGGACAAGAGTCGATAGCACTGAACCAGTTTTATAAGTCTCTATCTCCGGAGATGAAGTGTAGATGTATAGATAGAGATTGCCGTACTATATATGATGCTGTAGATGTTGTAGAGAGGTACGAGTCTATCATGGAGGGGACAGAGAAGAAAAAGCAGATCAATGTTCGAGTTGTGTCTGGAAATGAAGAGCCGAGGACCAATACTACCGAAACAAGACAAATGATGGATGATATGCAGAAGATCGTGTCTAGACTTGATACCTTGGAGAGACGTTCAAGTAGCAGTGTGAGAAACCAGGGGACTTACAGTGGTTGTTTCAATTGTGGTGCGAAGTGGCACTTTGCCCGAGATTGTCCACAGGGGAAGTTCGACAACAAGAAGTCGGAAAACTACCAACCGCTGGCTTAGGTGGCCCAGGGGCAGCGGTCAAGTCGAGGCCAATTGAAGAAAATACCGGTTTATCCAGGGTTATTGACGAACGCAATGGGACGTTTACAGAAGCAGATGACGCTTCGATGTGCGACAATGGAATGTATACACGGTGTTCTTGCAATGATGAAGAAATCAGTTTCCTTATTGACAGTGGCTCCTCTTCAACTCTCATTTCAAAACCAACATACGACAAGATTTCCAAGAAGTATGAAGTTCCGATGATGGGTGTAGACAGTAAAGTGCAAGGTGCAGATGGGAAAGTAATACGTTTATATGGTAAAGTTACACTTACCTTGAAGTTTGGCAAATACGATGTACAACAACAGGCTCTAGTTTGTGATATCCTATCAGAGGGTATACTGGGACAGGACTTCTTACTGAATCGTGTTACCAGTATTGATTATAGAAATTCCGTAATCAATACACACACTTTCCAAATCAAGTGTTGGATAGGAGGAGAGGCCGAAGCTCGATGCAGAGTCATCTCCCGAAAGAGGACAGTCATACCATCCATGTCAATGGGAAGCCTAGATGTCAAAGTGGAAAATTCGCGCTGCCTTGCTACACTTGGGTTGATTTCTACCAATGAAAAATTTCAAACAGCTACATCGTTATTCGTCGTTGAGGGAGTTGTTGACCCTCACACCGATGTGCTGACGCTCTATGTAGTCAATACTAGTGGTGAACCAGTGGTTGTGATGGAGAATGTTACTGTGGCTAAATGTGAATCCTACTACGAAACTCCAAGCGGCGAAGTCCTTCACTGTAATGAGGTCAATGTCACGTCCACAGCAGAGAAAGAAGAGCATGAGTCTGTTCCAGAACACCTTCAAGACTTGTTACATCGAAGTAGCACTGAGCTTAACACAGAACAGGTTTCAAAATTGCGCGCACTTCTGATCAAGTACCAGCTAGTGTTTGCTAGTTCATCAGATGACCTTGGGCGAACTGATTTGGTCAAACATCGAATTAACACCGGTACATCCAAGCCTATAAAGCAACCACCACGGAGACAACCACTTGGTAAGAGACAGACAGAGAAAGAAGAAATTGACAAGATGTTAGCGCGCGGTGTTATAGAACAATCTACCAGTAGTTGGGCCTCTCCCGTGGTCCTTATATCTAAGAAAGACAAAACAACCAGGTTTTGTGTGGATTATAGACGTTTGAACGAATGCACAATCCAAGATGCGTACCCTATCCCAAGAGTGGACGAATGCCTAGATGCCCTTGCATGTTCAGAGTGGTTTAGCTGCATGGATCTAAATTCAGGCTTTTGGCAAGTTGCACTTCACCCAGACGACAAAGATAAGACAGCATTTGCAACTGGATATGGACTATACCAGTTCACCGTAATGGCGTTTGGACTAGTTAATGCACCTTCAACCTTTGAGAGACTAATGGAAGACGTTCTCCGAAACCTTCAATGGCATGAATGCCTGGTGTATATGGATGATATCATCGTACCTGCAGCAACATTCGAACAAGGCTTAGAGAGGTTAGAACACGTACTGATGAGGCTCGATGAAGCTAAGCTGAAACTCAAAGCTTCTAAGTGCGTACTGCTTAAGAAGCAAGTCAAATTCCTAGGCCATGTTGTATCAGAGGATGGAATAAGAACGGATCCTGAGAAGACACTCGCCGTACAGAACTGGGAAACACCGAGAACGAAGAGACAGATGAGAAGTTTCTTTGGTCTTTGTTCGTATTACAGACGGTTTGTTATGAACTTCGCTCAGATAGCTAGACCGCTACATAAGTTGTGTGAGAAGGATGCAAAGTTAAGTTGGAACATAGAGGCAGAGAATGCATTTCATTTACTGAAAAATGCATTGACCACGAGTCCAGTCCTAGGGTATCCTAAACTGGGTCAGACGTTTATCCTTGATACAGATGCCAGTGATGTTGCGGTGGGTGCCGTGTTATCACAAGAAGATTCAGAAGGGAAGGAACGTGTAATTGCTTATATGAGCAAGTGTCTTAATGTACATGAACGTTCATATTGTGTGACCAGAAAAGAGCTCCTTGCTGTTGTGGCTGCCTTGAAGAAGTTCCATATTTACCTGTACGGACAGCACGTCATACTTAGAACAGACAACTCAGCTGTAAGCTGGATCAAGAACCTCAAACTACCTACTGGTCAGATGGCTAGATGGCTACAGGAGCTTTGCTCTTACAATTTGGAGATAGTACACAGAAGAGGGAGAAGCCACGGAAATGCTGATGCAATGTCGAGAAAACCATGTAAGGTATGTCTGAAGTATGCCGAATACACCCCGGAGATAGTAGAAATGGAGTGATTGGAACAATGTGTAACACAAGCAGCTGTTAATCCAGTAGAAGTAAGAGCAGTGGTAACCCGGTCAGAGACGAGAAAGACCCCAGTGCTTATTGAGGGATGGCAAGTAGACCAAGTTAGAGAAGACCAGTTAGCTGACGAAGATATCGGCATGTTGTTAAGGGAACTTGATGCAAAGAGGGAAAGGCCAGATTGGAATAGTGTCACCAGTCAATCACCAAAAATGAAGAAACTGTGGAGCCAATGGGACAGATTAGAGGTCAGGGAAGGTTTGCTGCATAGGAGATGGGATACAAACTCGACTCTTCAGCTTATAGTACCAAAGGTCCTTCGTACCCAGATTTTGGCACTGTGTCATGATATACCTACCGCGGCTCATCTTGGATGGAAAAGTACATTAAAGCGGGTACAACTCGATTTCTATTGGCCTGGCATGAAGTCAGATGTAGAAGATTACTGTCGTAAATGTGATGTTTGTGCAGCAAGAAAACCTAGTAAAGCAGCGAAGGCACCCTTAGGACAAGTCATTATGGGAGGCCCTATGGAACGAGTATCAATGGATATATTGGGACCAATGCCATTAACACCCCGAGGCAACCGCTATATTCTAGTTGTGGTCGATGAATTTACGAAATGGACGGAGGCTCTTCCCATTCCCAACCAAGAAGCCGAAACAGTGGCTACAGCATTTCTGGACAACTTCATTACACGATTTGGCGCGCCATTAGAGGTTCATACTGACCAAGGTCGAAACTTCGAGTCGAGTCTATTTAAAAACCTGGGTATAGCCTTAAACATAGATAAAACCAGAACTTCAAGTTATAGACCACAAGCAAACGGCACTGTCGAGCGGTTCAATCGATCTCTCACCAAGATGCTGACTTGTTACTGTAGTACGAATCAGAAGCTATGGGACCGGTATTTGCAGCAAGTAATGATGGCTTACAGGGCCACACCTCATTCCTCAACAACTTACACACCGAACATGATGGTCTACGGTAGGGACGTTATTCTGCCTAGTCAGATGGTATTAGGAACACCGACTCCAACAGAAGATGACCAAGATGAGTATGTTAGTCAACAACGAAGCAAAATTGCAGATGCTCATGATGTGGCAAGAGCGTTCATGAAGAAGCAAGCCACATACCGGAAGAAGTACTATGACCGGAAATCCAAGTCGAGGATTTTTGAAGAGCGATCAGCCGTCTGGATGCACGATCCCGCGAGAAAGGTTGGGGTATGCAGCAAACTAGCGAATCGGTGGTTGGGCCCATACATGATTGAGAAGAGGATTGACGACATGATCTATCTGGTTAGGTCAACCCAATCGAAGGCACCAAAGGCGGTCCATGTTGACCGGTTACTGCCATATCGTGGAACTCGCAAGCCGAAGTGGGTGACGTTACCGAAGCAGTAGTAGATGAAACTTATGAATGATGTATTAAAAGTTGAAAAACGTTGCAATGTTTTTAGTTCGTGTTTTGTGGTTATTTGTATACAGATTTACCTATCTACGTAGGGCGTTTCAAAAGTTCCAGGAAAAGTGCTCTATAATATTTATCTTATGGTCAAATTACTTCAAACTTTGCATTTCAATAGAACAATTCATAATACATAGTCTACGATGAATCAAACGAATGAGGGTGTGTTGTACAAAATGGCACAGCTGCCATAGTAACGTCAACAATGGCTACCCGGGGCAACGGTATCTCTGGCCATACCTTATTAACATATTCTGACTAAATCTCACTCAGTCAGTCAAATGGCACACAAAAATACACCTGCTACAATAACAACAATGCTTTATATTCTCAAAAAGTGTCTCGGTTCAAGGTACGTTCTTCCATGGTCCCTATGCTAAGCATTCGAAAGTTTCTCACAATCAAGCAGAAACGTCCGACGCAACGTCTTATGTCTGTTTCACAACTGGCCGTTCCTTCCTTTGATCATCTGCAGCAGTACCACTGGCAGTCTGGAAGCGCTCATATTATTTATATATCCTTCCCAGTGACATGCAACGCTCTTAGCAGGTAGTGGTTATAAAATCTACAGTTTCAAGTCATAATTTACCTTCCATAAGACAAAAACTGGTAAAATTCCAATGATTTACTTACATCTGACGGGCGATTCTAATACGACGACAAATAAACCTGAACACAACAGTGGGAATATTTAAACTATGACATAAATTGATCAAAATGATGTTATACCGCCCTTCGCAAATGTTTCATGCAGTAATTTTAGGTCGTAGTTAACTGGTAGCTGTTTGGTTGGAGTCAAA
This sequence comes from Spisula subtruncata, assembly GCA_963678985.1. Classification (NCBI taxonomy): domain Eukaryota; kingdom Metazoa; phylum Mollusca; class Bivalvia; order Venerida; family Mactridae; genus Spisula; species Spisula subtruncata. Next base: position 31,717,084 of record OY787676.1, read on the forward strand.
TAGTTGGTTAGTTTAACGATTTCTACGACGTGACGTCAAATTTGCCCCGGGTAGCCATTACTGACGTTACTATGACAGCAGTGCCATTTTGTACGACACAACTGCAAGCGTTTGATGCATGGCACAACATGTATAATAAATTGTTCTATTTAGATGCAAAGTTTAAAGTAATTTGAACATACGATAAACATTATAGAGCACTTTTCCTGGAACTTTTGAAACGCCCCTCGTATGTCCCGTAAGTGGTTGCGCAATCTGTGAGAACCGGGTTCTCGATCGGTCCAGGGGACCAACATTTTCACCAGTCAGAGAAGCATTTGTAGAGTGATGATGATGGTGAAGGGTGCAGTCTAAACGATAACGGGGTCTTAGACTGCAGCTTACCTCATAGTTGGATAGATAGGGCATGAGGTGTCTGCATACGAAGCGCATATTTTCGTTATTATCCTTATTTCGCAAGCGAAGATTTCAATCTTGGACGGCATTTTACTGCGAACGTAACCTCGTTTACACCGAGCTATGCATATGGGTTCCACTCCATTCCTTTATTTTATATGTAACTGTACACTGATGAGATGACCGATGCCTTACGAAGTCGACTATGTAATGCAATTCTATGATTTTTGCACTGACCATACCGTTATTATGCTGATGTACCAGGCCAGGGTGGACCGGCCGTTTCGAAGCACATGGGTGTTTTCAGAAAACCAGTTTTGGTATTCATGTCAACACCATTATAATACTTAAGATGAGATGAATATGATGTAAGCGTTCTTGTCCGAATATAACGATGATCTTCTCCTGCCTTGTCTGCGACTGAGTCTAATATATGTAAAAGTTTACATATATCTTTGTAACCATGACGATTACTTATAATGATATCCATCATTTCAGATGTATACTTGTTGGGGCAACGATTGCGAAGAGGCCTTTACGAAGAGGGAGTATTTCAGGAACCACGCCATGTGTCACGGGTTCCTGAGAGTTATATGCCCGTGGTGTCTGGACAACGACACGAAGTCGTACAGGAGAGTGGTAGATCTTAAGGACCACACCCGGAAGGTCCATAGGAACATATTTCGGGCCAATCTAGTGGAAAAGTTTCTAACCGAGAAGAATGGGTTTTACATCGCGGTACACCCTCAGGATTACGTGCGGGTGGTGGGAAATCCGGAGAACGGAGAACCAGCGGAAGTTCTGAAGACTGCCGTAAGGGCCTGGTGTAGGCACGATAGGAAGAAGAAAAGATATAGTGAGTGGGAAGCCAGATGGACCATCAGAAGGGAGCCAGCCCCATTACCACCTTTGGAATATGTGCCGGCCTACTCGCCAACCAGGCCCGGGTTCGATGAAATGTTTAGTTTCGCCCCACTGTCTCCATTGCCCCCTTCGCCTGGAGTAACGGTAGCCGAGGAGCCTGAGATTGAACCAATGGTTTTGGAAGGTCCGACCACAACAGCCAGGATAGAGGAGGACATGTATATTGGCCCTGCAGCAGCTTTGTACGATCCCGCGCCATCAGCAGACCTGGTCGCCGCTAGATTGGAGCCACTGCCGCTGCCAGACCGGACAAGCACCATCACAGAGGTTGTGCCACAGCTTAGCTCTACAATACCCACTTACGAACCCACGCCATCAGCAGACCTGGTCACCGCTAGATTGGAGCCACTGCCACTGCCACCCCTGACAACCACCAAGGAAGCCGTGCCACAGCTAAACTCTACATCACCCACGTACGAACCCACGCCATCAGCAGACCTGGTCATTGCCGGATTGGAGCCACTGCCACCCCTGACAACCACCAAGGAAGCCGTGCCACAACTAAGCTCTACATCACCCACGTACGAACCCACGCCATCAGCAGACCTGGTCATTGCCGGATTGGAGCCGCTGCCACCCCTGACAACCACCAAGGAAGCCGTGCCACAACTAAGCTCTACATCACCCACGTACGAACCAACGCCATCAGCAGACCTGGTCATTGCCGGATTGGAGCGACTGCCACCCCTGACCACCACCAAGGAAGTCGTGCCACAGCTTAGCTCTACAACACCCACGTACGAACCCACGCCATCAGCAGACCTGGTCATTGCCGGATTGGAGCCACTGCCACCCCTGACAACCACCAAGGAAGTCGTGCCACAGCTAAGCTCTACCTCACCCACGTACGAACCAACGCCATCAGCAGACCTGGTCACCGCTAGATTGGAGCCACTGCCACTGCCACAGCCAGACAGGACCGCACCTAGCGAAGACATACAGATTGCGAGGATGCTGCTGACGGCTGGGGGAATGCCGTTATTCCCACCTGGCAGGAGGGATTGGGTCGGACATTCGTTGGAGTTGCCCGGGTCCCTAGGAACATGGCCACCAAGCGGATGGGAAACCCTTAGCCCAGACGAACGCCTGTATGCCTTGGAGGCAACCGCCTACTCTCTAGGTAGACTGTGTGGACTGGTAAACAACAGAATGGAGTTGTTGGATTTCTTTCTCTGCCTGGCCTTACCAGGATCGGCTTGTCGCCGCAACAAGACGGCCAGTGGATTGTTGCGGCACAGCCATACTATGGTCCTGCTGCGGATTCTTCGAGGTGAAGCAGAAGAGATGGACAGCTGTCTGATTGAGATGCTTCAACAGGCGTACGATCGAAGTATCTCAGCCGTACCTGGACCATACCGGGATTTTATGCTCAGCACATTGGATATTCCATTAAGATTAAAGTAAATCAACATAGAACTTCATCTTCGGTGACTTCATTCTCAATAAACAGGAACAGTGCGTCGTAATATTTCATATTATAAGTAATTAATAGTGATAGTGATTCTCCAGTTTTGAAGGATTCGCGAAGTGCTCATAAATGGCGAAATTCCAGTATCCGTGAATTCAATATCATTTATTCAGTAATTAATAGTCGCGTGTGCCTACTAAGTTGGGTAGTAAGTTTTACACAGTGTGAAATATTTCTATGTAGGAATTTAGTTATTTCTAGATAATGTTGAATTGATGTGATTTCTACATAATGTTAAATTGATGTAAAAGAGTAAGTGTTCATTGTAAGTTACAGAAACTTTAGTGTTGATTCTACCCGTACAGGAGTGTTTGTTTAAAGGTGCACATCAGCTGCAAATTTTTATGAAATTTGAATTCACTTTAATGTCACTAAATGACACTGCAAATACAGGAGTATTTTATGAATAAGGAGGGGAGAGTGTAAGGAAACCATCCTTACATTTCTAACAACAATTGTCATTCAGGTCGCGAAATCATATGACAATTCGATCGACGAGCCGTACGAGTGGAATGAACGGTTGTGACATAAACTGTACAAACTTTAAGTCATATTGGTGGTAATTACACGCAGGAACTAACAAACAATCGAGTAATTCATCGTCAAAACAATAAAACTACCTTTTGTATTGATGTCGGCTCACTGTCAAGGTCGAGTCGTATTTTCGGGAAATGTGCTCCCATGAACCATAGAACTGTATATATGCATCTTAATATTTGTCACTGTTTAACATCTCAGTGGTTATTTAGTCTTTTATGGTTGAATTTGTCTATTTAAATGTCTTTGCCAACGATTTGATTCACATATTTGTTTGCATGTCGTAAGCGACTCTCTGGCCTGCTCGCTGCAGACTACTTTTATTTTGTGATATTGTTTCGACTCGGCGTTTTACCAATACTGTATATTTGGTCATGAAACTTTCACAATATCTTAGTTATGTTAAATATATATCATATTGCATACGAGCCGAAGGTAGAAATCGGTATTGTAAATTATGCCTTTTTGAAGTTCGGATGGCGCTACTTTTGAATGCGCAAGACGATTTTCCTGAATTAAATGTGCGCGACGTACAAAATCGCTCGGCGTTTATTTTTGTATTCTTTTTAAGATTCGGCTTGTTAGTGTTATCGTTTGCGTTTTCTAAACGCTTTCTTTAGAATCCTCGAGCTATCTTGTATTTGTTATATTCGCGGAACAGTTCGTGTTAGTGTGTGACGGCGAGTCACATTAGTCACCTGAAAGCTGGAGCTCTGATTGGCTGGTCGGGTCACACCTCCACCAATGCAAGCCTATATATTTGAGGCGATCTGAGTAGATCGTCATCCTCTTGTTTCAAGCAGCCCAGGCTGACGGAAAAACACAAAGTCTATATTTAGTCTTATCACATTCATCACCACCCGGTATATATCGCATCCTGTTGCTATCCAGTAATTAGTAGATTATATTTATAATACAATTCAGACGAGGACCACCAGAGGTAGAGAATCTCTTTATACAGTATTAACCATGGCTGGTGACGTATTTTTGCATCACCTCTTCCTTTTACAAATGATATAGATCTAGAATATGGCCCCCAGAGGATCCCAATGCATAGACTCGGTCCTTCCTTGTAAATTATACGTTATTGAGTAGATCTGGCTAGATCTACTGGTCGCCGTTCGTGTAGCCTTTACTATAATAAGATCGGGAGTTCACGTTACCGCGGAGATAAAGATGTATGGAACGCCGTAGTCACCCGTTATCGATGTTTTCTTAAACTATGGAACGCCGGGGCGCGTCTACCGAGGGGTCGTAAGCAATATGGAACGCCGAAGTTGCCTTTACCAATCTGTTGTTGCTTGTAGTATGTGTATTTGTTCTTTACCACATGTTTTATATGTTGAAGACATTGATTGAAGTTGAACCTGGCGTTTGTTATACATGCTTTATGTTGGATCACTTATAATTCGGGACTTGCTTCAAGTAACAGACCGTCATGCCTCCTGACAAGTTCATGACGAGTAGGGTCATACAACATCGTTTCACACACATTGGAGAAGCAAATTGCGTCCCGTCACAATATTCTACATTGTTGGAGATTCATAATCGATATTCCAATAACATTAGAGTGAATTAACAGTTTCTAACAAAACAAGTTGAAAACGACTCGCACTCTCAAGATTTTTTGTAGTAACCACCTCACCATTTGCATCGCCTCTCATACGCATTTACACGCAAATGCTACCTGACTGCTGTAGTTTATCATAACAACACTAAACAGAAGTTACATCCCATGACATTAACGTTCAAGATTAAGTTTTAGCGTTATTGATTTGTAGCGAAGCTAATAAAGAAAATAGCCATAACACAAAGGGAGGCATAACAAATTGGAGGAAGGCAATTATATAACAAACTAGAATATACAGTTTTTACTTCCCCTATTTTTCATCCATTCAATATATTACAGACTGACAGGTAAGTTACGACGCCTTCAAGTTGTGTTCCATTGTCGCACTTTGTTATACCGGAAACTATACGCTATAGACATTACTGTGGTCTGAAAAAGGGATTTTATTTTCAAGGTTAAAGGTGAACCAAAAATTCCACGAAATTTAATTCCCCACGAAAATTAATGATTTTACAATATGAGTGCAACAACTTCATAACATTATCCTGTACCGTAGTCATTGCACTCATTCCTTTGAAAATTAAGTCCCACCCCTCGATCATCATTGGATTTAGCGCCACCTCTTCAGTTAACATCACGTAGTCATCATATAATTACCAATTTAATATCTCTCCAACTACATTATTTCGATCAGCCAGTAAATACAAACAATGAGTATGCTCTCCTCAAATGACCACTAGCTGCCAAATGTGTATGCCAAAAAAACACATGGAAGCAAAACATATAGAAGAAAATACTTATTTTGCAGGAGTTTGCATCCATGCGACTATATACAGTGTGGCCATACCACGTGACCATGACATCACAAACGGCTATAAACCCAAGTAATTTTTTGATAATAAACCGTCGACTCGGAAAGGAAAACAGGCGTAAGTATTATATTTCTTCATCGATTTCTATGACATATAGCCCATGCTAAGCGGAGAGTGATAAGCTTTCAACAAAATATAGTGACTCTATCCGTAGCTGGGCCGTTTTTGCAAACATTCGGCGAAACCTTTGCTTCAGCTTGTTTGAAAGCGGACTACTTTGCCAAGCCGTTCTTGTTTTTTTGTATTATCTGCTTTATTGTGCCTGAAGACTGATGTTTATACCAATCGGTAACATCGGGTGCTATTATGCATCAAATAAGATACATATTGTCACAATGCAAGGCGGAAATCTTACATTATCCTTTGATTTCTATTTGTGGCTACAATTGCAAGACTAAATTACCGGCTACAGTTGCAAGCTGTTTTCAGAATTCTCTACAAAGCAAAGCAATGTTACCGATCATGTGTGAAAACTTAATTTATAATTAAAAAAACCACATTGTCAATTTTTCGTACGTACATTTACTTTATTGCTACAAGATATTTATTGAATAAACATAGCTTTCACTTGTCCAATAAGTATCATTTGGGTTCAGTCGACCAATGGATCATAAGCCTTTAGCAAAATTATGACTGGTATTGATAGCGTTTATTGTCGCACTGACTATCGTACAATTGTTACGAATTAAAGATCATTCATACATTCACTTAATAATAGAAGAGACGAAAACATATTTTCAAATAAGAAATCACTTTTAAATATAACACTTCTGACGGAAAAACTAATCGATTTTACTTTATTATTTTTCAGTGATGACAGGACCACAGCCTTATATATTCTGTCTAAAATCATCATAAAACTAAATCCCGAACAGATGCTTGGTAAGCGACAGAAGTTCCACGATACAGAATTTTCACCGACGATGAAATATCCAAAATAGGATTAATGTGTTCTCAGGTTCCTCTTGTATTTGAACTCCTTGGTACACAAAGAACACAAATTGCATTTCGCTTTGCAACAATCTGAAATAAAATAAGTTCAACGATTTAAAACTATCTTTCTTTTGTGAATTCAAACTACGAGTGAATTGTTGGACCAAAATGCATCATGCGTTATAAAAGATATGGTGATATATTAGACGAGAGGCTGTCTTCTTGTAGCTTCTTTTAAATTTCTATTTTCTAGCTCCTTAACGTACGATAGTATATAGTCTAGAGTCGAGATTGTTTGACTAGGTGAAATATACACCATAAACGTATAAAGTACGATATACACTTACGCACACTCCTAACGCACCATTTTTCATGATTTCTCAAATATTCATGAAGGGATTTGATTAAAATTTGGAGTAGAAATAAACCAACCCTTTACAAATGCCTCATAGCATTTTTATTCTAGTTGATAAACAGTAAGGTGAAAATAAGTTCAAATATTTAGTATCACTGTAAAATCAAAAGTCGCAAACCGGCACAATGCGACCGACTGGCCCACCATGCTGTCCATGTGTAGTTCTTGCAGTCGACGTTGCTGTTTTTAAAGGGTCGTGCAGACGGTCAGCAACAATTTGTTCATACTGCCATTGTGTTGTTACCTTACCGTGAGGCTTCCTTGGCTGGTAATTAAGTCGGTCGGGGAGTTGCAACTTCTGAAGTCTTGAAATTGTAGACACATGGCGGCCAAAACATTTGACGATATGAAACTTGAAAATATTGATCATATTTTAGTTTTATTATTAAAATATTCGAAATATTGACAAACGATGATATTTCAACGTTTTTTCAACCTTTATAAAAATGTGTAATAAATTACAGAGCATACCTCTGTAAGTTTCCTACTGCGCGACCATGCTCTTCAATAGTCATCAGGGCTATTTTTATACAAATCTGTTTTTTCAGTCGGACTGTCGCCAGAGAGGAACTCAATGACTAAAATATCGATTTTTGCCACTGACTACCATTTGCACGTGCAGCACGAAGAAATCACCACCGCGCAACGCTCAGAACTGACAAAGCGTCACGGATAAATGATTTCAACATTCCTGTATTGCTAATGACTTAAAACAACATGGTTTATAAGCGCAACTTGATATCTTCAGCAGTGTCTGAGAAATTAGAATGATAAAAGTGTGCGTAAGTGTATATAGTACTAAGTCGATATTGTTTGAATATTCTATAATCGTCCTACATATAATAATAACTAAAAACAGGTGATGCCAGCTTCCTTATAAATTCCCTACTTCAAATATACCTACGAGCTCGTAGACAACTCGGGAGCTCGTTGAAAACTTTTCACTGAGCTACCGGGTCCTCTACGAGTTACAAAAATCCGTACGATGCTCGTACGAGTTTAAGATGTCCTCACGGACCACGTACGGACTCCGTACGTCATTGATAAATTTCGACTCGCACGGAGCTCGTACGATTAATGTGACCTGGAAAAGTTGAAGAATGCCGAAGAATTTTATTATTGTCGCACGCCCCTTGTACGATCATCGTGCGAGCATCTTACCGACACCGTACGGATTGTGACCGTAGCATTAGAGCGATTTCCATTTTCGCGTTATTCATTTGCCAAAAAGGGCAACTGTTATTACGCTTGTTTGAATAATTATAACATGTTATATATAACCGAGAAAATCAGCACAACCAACCTACATGTATATTCTGTAAACTATTGCTACTTAGTGTAGTGTACCAGCGTGTTTTGTTCTGTAACAGTAACAAATGAAACACAACTAAATAAATAACATTAATACTGGATGGTATTTGATTTGCATTGTAGCGAATTCTGAAAACAGCTTGCAACTGTAGCCGGTAATTAAGTCTTGCAATTGTAGCCACAAATAGAAATCAAAGGGAAATGTAAGATTTCCACCATGCATTGTGACAATATGTATCTTATTTGATGCGAACTAGCACCCGATGTTACCGATTGGTTTAAACATCAGTCTTCAGGCACGATAAAGCAGATAATACAAGAAAAAGCAGAACGGCTTGGCAAAGTAGTCCGCTTTCAAACAAGCTGAAGCAAAGGTTTCGCCGAATGTTTGCAAAAACGGCCCAGCTACGGATAGAGTCACTATATTTTGTTGAAAGCTTATCACTCTCCGCTTAGCATGGGCTATATGTCATAGAAATCGATGAAGAAATAAAATACTTACGCCTGTTTTCCTTTCCGAGTCGACGGTTTATTATCAAAAATTACTTGGGTTTATAGCCGTTTGTGGTGTCATGGTCACGTGGTATGGCCACACTGATATAGCACACTCGTTGTTTTGTATACATACCAACTTGAGGATGTATTTCGTTTTCTTTAATTTTTAATTAAGTTGTTTTTCACATTTGGGACTCAAAACGCAGGTAATACCGCTAATAGGATAACACGTGATGTTTTTCTTGTTAAAACAGTCGCTTATGTCTAAATGTGGCTTTAAAAGTTTGACATTTGTTCTTTTACCTTTCAGCAGAGGTTGTCAGCATTACTACATTGAACCAGAAAAAAATCACATGCAACAGAATAAATAATAAATAAATAACTTGTATTTGTGAGTGATATTTGCTATACAAATGGAGTACAATTATCAAATCGCAAAATGGTATCACAGGCTGTATCTTGACGAATCAAACGAAATTATGGCTCATACTCGTTTGCGTTATATACAGGGAATGATTAGTTCTCGAGATGAGAGTGGAAATAATTGACGAAATCTACTAGAAATCATTCCAAATATTCCGACTACAGACGACTACACAATGTGCGTCAACTCGACGTGGGTATAGCTAGTTTGCGATAGAAAAAATGTTGGCTTTTTACATATTTCTCTGTAATTACTACACCTACATGTATGAAATATTGCACGAATAAATGAAATGTACACCAACATATAATGTGTATATCTTTTTTATTATGCATGGTATCATGTTCATCTTTTGCGTGTCTTCATGCGAGTAGCATATCAGCAATATCCGATAATTCGATGATTATTATTCGCACGCTGCGAGCAGAGAACCGTGAATTTTCAAATTATGCAAAATGCACGTGCAAAACAAATGATTTTCACAAGAACTCTTAAAATGTTGCATAGACATTATCCATCAATACCCACACCAGGAAAACACAAAACCGGAAGAATTACGATAACAGACCGTACAAGAGAGGTTTGTGAAACATACACGTCTCATGACAGTAATTAGCCTAGTGTAGCTAAGGTCGCCATGACCTTGACCTTTGACCTATTGACCTCAAAATTAGTAGGAGCCTTCATCAAATGATAAGCAATCTCTCTGTAAAGTTTTACGATCTTAGGTCCTATATTTCTTATGGTGCGGACCAGTGGGTGTTGTGTGTTCAAAGGTCATGGTGAGTTTGACCTTTGATCCAAATGACCTTGAAATTGAGTCGGGCCATCTTTGGAGGATGAATAATCTCCGCCTAAAATTTAAGAATCCTAGGTCCAATCGTTTTGGAGTTATTATTGAAAAACCATTCGGCATGTCGACCGATCGACCTTTTGCACTGTAACGCTATGTACTGTGTGTGTGTACTTATTAACCTGCGGCCTTGAGCCGCAGGTTATATTTGTAAGCAGCAAGAAAAATGTCCATGTAGGGGCACGTGACCTGTTATGGATGGTTTACCATTTAAAAAAATCCAAAAAATCAGCATTTTTTAAGAATGTCGTGAACCAGACTAATACCATTTTTTTATATTTTTTATTTAGATTTGTATAGATCTATTTTATTTTATTTCAAAATAAAGTAATAGCCATAATTTACCCTTTAAGTAATAATTAATAAGAAAAAAATGTGTTTCGAAATGTGTTTTAACGCGCACTTGACCTTTCGTTAGTCTGGTTCACGCGTTCAAAACTATATCCAAAAAATGAAGAACTTTGTGCGAATGTCGTAAACCAGACTATTTCACTATTATTTTGTTTTTTTATTTAAAATAAAGTAATGTAAGTATATAACTATAATTATTTCTTTTACCCCTTTAAGTAATTAAAAATAAGAAAAAAATGTGTTTCGATATATGTTTTGGCGCGCACCTGCAGTCTGGATTACCTCTCCTAGATCTACGTTAATTAGGTCAGGCAGACGTGTCGGCATTAAACACCCAAATCTTACCCAAATAGTAACGTTTTACCCAAATACTTGTATTTAACTAACAATATAGGGTTGATTAACTATATTACGCATTTTAATGACCAGTGATTACTAAATAAACCTAAACTAGCAAGTGTTTCGGCAAGACTCGGCCCAGTATCATTTCGAACCGGCGTTTGTCCATGATATTTGCACGTCGTGAGAATCGCTTTATTTTACTCTACGTGCGCCGATATACAAAAGTATGAACGTTTTTTTACCCAAAAACTTTTTGTCGTAATTAAACTATTTTACGCATAATAATGAAAATAGCACCATTTTTTCGGTAAATTATACTAGGTAAATACACCCAAACACACATAAGCCTACTAAATCAGTGAGGTTTGTAAAATTCCGCATTTTTCGGCGGGGACTTGGACTTTTAATTGTTTCTTTGGCTCAAGTGTATGCATTGCTCATTGTACACGTGTCGTGGTGTTACTGATACAAGTCTTTGCTCAGCTGGTAAAGTGTGCTGTCTCCCCTGTCCGAGTTCCTCATACCTTTATATCAAGCCTTATTAACACCTTAAAAAGTTCTAGTTTTTTAAATTATAAAAAAAATGTCTCTCACAATACTGGTCTGTAAAACAATTGGCCGCAGGAACTATTTAACTTGTAACATTAAATGAGTGTATCTACCTAATAGACACTGAAATTTCAGCAACATCAGAAATGAAGTTTTGTTCATAAGTTCTATGTAACATATTTGTAGTTTTGTATGAAATGTCAAGTTAGAAGACTTGCTACTTGAAACAGCCAATTTTACGGTCACGTGATACGCCTAACGATATATTTGCGTATTTCGGCGGTGCCAAACCAAAACGCATTTCAAGCGTATTTCTGTCGTGTCGCCATTTAAATAGCCAATCGCGTTACTAAGATGGCGACAAGACAGAAATATGCGGGACGTCTAGCAGATGCGGATGCTTCAAAAAAAGTTTTCGCGCCAAAACTGAGTTACGGGGTTTTGGATTGGCACCGTCGATTTGTAACCTACTTAATTTAACACAAGCGAGGCCCGTCTGTGAATTTGACTAAGTACATGCTATTGTTGTACACTGTTTACAAACGACACACCTAAATAACCTGAATCATACGGGCTTTCTAAGTCTCATCTTTCAATCCCGTCGAGTCACGGATTGTAACGGTTAAATAATTGATAGAAAACATCAATGGAATATCAGATTACCTCCCTGCGTTAAACTGTACATACACATGTTATTTCAATATATAATAAAGAAAAAAATAATTTAAATAGGTGACTAAAATTTATGAAATTCGGAATGGGAGTAGGAAGGGAGTTCTGTGTAATTTTTTACCAAGATCTGATGAATAGATTTTCAGAAATGTTAGAAAAATACGATTTTTTCTATCGCAAACTAGCTATACGGGTTACCATGTCCTTCCTTTCATATTAACCAATAATTACATCAATACAGTAGATTACTAATTCCCGAATTTACGATACTAAGTATGTCTACGATTTTGTTAATACGCAAGGTCGACTTGAAATTATAACTACATACATACACCACTAACAGATAAAATATCTCTGAATGAGTTAAGTAAACAAAAGTCCAATTTATTTAACAAAATTAAAACAAAATTCAGCATCTTTTCCACTTAAATAAATTATTAATTAGTCTTCATAATCAAGAGTAACGTTACATTAAAGAAACACATTTCGCAATCTATTGACGCACCAAAATTGCTTGATGCACAAAAAATGTTTAACGCCCTCAAAATGGATTGGCGTCCAAAAACTGCTTGACGTCCCAAAAATGAATTGGCGCCCCCTCCCCCAACGAGCCAAACACTGCTTGATGCACCAAAAATAATTATTGATTCACGCAGCAAAAACTGCTTAACTCCCAAAAACTGATTGGCGCATCAAAAATGTATTGACTCATCAGTGTAACTGTTTGGCGCATGGACAAATAGCATCTATATCATGTATTAATGGCAAAATTATAACAAAAACGTTCGTACTTTAACTTAGGCACAAATACCTGTTATACATCGGCGGGATATTGGCAAGTCTTTGTGTAGATTCTGATAATTAATAAGAAAGCGACAAGATACATATTTAAATACTATAAAAATAAAAGATAGAACAGGTTTTATGATAAAATAATCCCCTTGAGTCTTACGGTACTTTATGCTATTTGTGAATTCAGACATTTTATGATAATCCTATAGAGATCGTTAATGATCATTCGTTAATCCATGAGATAAAAACCGCGTTAAATCAATCTGACATAAAATACGTACGTGAATAACCTGCCATGAATTATATGACGTCATGCTAAAGGTAGTTATAACAATACTCAAGAAAAATAATAACGCACCCCTTTGCTGTTATACACGGCAGACATTTGTTCGAATAACATGCACATCCAAAGAGTAGAATACTATTTTTGTAGGGTATCTTGTTTTGTGAACGATACTGTAGCTGATGTTTGTTTTATACAGTTTTTGTGTACGTCTCAATTCGTTAGACGCTGTTTTTGACTCCCTGTACTTTTGATGCTGTTTGAAATTCCAAGCGCGTTAGTTGCTGTTTTTGTCGTTTGGTGATGTTTATATGATGTCACTACTATCAGACCATGCACAGCAGATTTCACACTTCAGAATGTTTCAAACAAAAAGTGAAACATACACTCGGATGTATTACCAAGTTGCGTGCTCCATCATTTACAACATAAGATAACCATGGAACTTGTCACGTGATATGTGTGATATTGACCAATCAAAGCTGTTTAATTGGTCACGATAAGAATGTGGAACTACTCAATGTTAAAACATTAGAATCAACGATTGTTTGTACATTTCTTTTTTGTTGAATGTATTCAGTATTAACTGATTTGTACAACCCTAACTGCCTACTATAAACGTCAAATACTAGTCATTCCTATTACACGCCTACAAAGTGCCTTCATAATTAATTCCGTCGATATCTATGAAATAATGAACGCGAAGCCAACATTATGAACCTGTACCTAACATTGTCTGACGAATGTTACTTTGTACCGAGCGCCACTTTAAAGTCACATTAAGCCTAAAACTGCTATTTCAATAAGCTGTAACTTGGTAACCTCTCTGCAGAATGATGCAATTGGAGCACTTTAGTTAATTCCAAAATGTGGAAAATACCATAAAATGGAAGAAAATGTAATAAAACATCCATATGGTTTGTTGACAAAATGACAATTTGTAAACAATGAATGCATGCTTTAAAGTCTAAGGGGAGCAACTCAAATGAGTATGAGTATTTTGTTCACCATACAATTTGCTATGACAGTCTTCAGAGAAAGTTTGTGAGGCAGTTTATATATGACATCGGTGGGAATCGTAATTCATCGGGGGGATTCGGGAGAATAACCGATGTGCTGCCGACATTATGCACCCGTCCCACTGCCTCGGGGATGTACTCCCGACGTTATACGCCCGTCTCACTGCTTCGGGGATGTACTCCCGACGTAATGCGCCCGTCTCACTGCCTCTGTGATGTACTCCCGACGTTATGCGCCCGTCTCACTGCATCTGGATGTACTCCCGACGTTATGCGCCCATCTCACTGCCTCGGGGATGTACTCCCGACGTTATACGCCCGTCTCACTGCCTCGGGGATGTACTCCCGACGTAATGCGCCCGTCTCACTGCCTCTGGGATGTACTCCCGACGTTATGCGCCCGTCTCACTGCATCTGGATGTACTCCCGACGTTATGCGCCCGTCTCACTGCATCTGGATGTACTCCCGAGGTTATGCGACCGTCTCACTGCCTCGGGGATGTACACCCGACGTAATGCGCCCGTCTCACTGCCTCGGGGATGTACACCCGACGTTATGCGACCGTCTCACTGCCTCGGGGATGTACTCCCGACGTTATGCGCCCGTCTCACTGCCTAGGGGATGTACACCCGACGTTATGCGACCGTCTCACTGCCTCGGGGATGTACTCCCGACGTTATGCGTCCATCTCACTGCCTCGGTGGAAATTAGAAGATTCAGTATCTCGGGGAAGGTTCAGATGGCTTGAGACATCTTAGGAGATCGGAAAACCGATCTATGCCACCGACCATTTAGGGAGACATCTTAGGAGATCGGAAAAACTATCTAAGCGCACCGACCATTTAGGGAGACATCTTAGAAGATCGGAAAAACTATCTAAGCGCACCGACCATTTAGGGAGACATCTTAGAAGATCGGAAAAACTATCTAAGCGCACTGACCATTTAGGGAGACATCTTAGAAGATCTGAAAAACTATCTAAGCGCACCGACCATTTAGGGGATGATCGGGTGCTTTTGCGAAAATACAAATGTATGAACACTTCCATGTCGACGATGATTTTCCCTCATTGAGTCAGACAGATTCATCCGAAGTAAAGATGCAGATAGGATACTTCAACATTTCAATACATACGTTTGTTCGATCAGTGACCCTTTTTAAAACCCAGCTAGGCACAGCCTCAGACCACCAAGTACCCCACAAAAAAATACTTCCGCTCCACCAAAATGAATTAATATCAAGAGTCAGGGCCATATTCACATCCTCTACTCGACCGTCCCTCCACTCTCACTCACTAAAATAATCCGATTTTAATGATCGTTTCGTCCGTGCGCTTGATTGGGCATCCGACCTAACTAGAAATTGGTATTCACAACGGTAAGTGACGCTGGAGTCGACTCGACTGAGTGGGGATTTCTCGAGTGGGCTAAACGGTCACTTGACAGTGACTCCAGCTACACTCAAGTAGGGTTATGTGAATACCGATTTAGTACACGAATTTTTTACTAATAAAGTTATTGTATTTTCAAAATAAATAAACCAACGAACCTTAAATACACATTTTATAATATAAATTTTGTAATATTTTGTGATCCTAAAGTATATTTTTGAACCATTTAAAGTTAAGTTGCAGTAAAGTCTGAAATATGTGGAATTTAAATTTTGTACTTTTAGTGCGATGTTAATAAATAACATGGTGTATTGTATTCATGTGTATAATACTATAAGGAACGTGAATACAAAAATGCATACATGTACATTTATATATGGCTTGATATATTTAATCATTGCGTTTTATTGCTTTTTATCCCGTGGAGATAACTAAATTGCTTTCATTAGAATAAAAACGTGGCCACTTGTAACACAAACATGAAGATTCTATGTTGTTTCCGTTGCAATCACCAATGTGCAATACTTTGGCCTGTATATTCTAGTGTAGAGTGCCCGTATCGAGTGTTGGGATACGGGTTCGATCCGATATCACGCCACACCGAAGATTAAACATAACTATTGTCGGACAGAACATCTCTTTTAGTCTTTCTAAATGCACACAAACATGCAAATATGAGGAATATGCCGTCACAAGACCTTCTGTATAATAGGCAAAAACTTGGAGCTCTTCTCTTTTTTGTTTATTGGTACAATTTAGACGATGAATATAATTAAGAATTGTGTGTCGAGAATGAATGAAATAAATTGTAAAAAATGTTTCACATCAACTTAAATTAATAAGGTACACTGTCATGCATAATATAGATGTACACTTGATATGTATTTAATTACTTATATACACCATTGTCGCTCTCAAAATGACATTCTAGGAAGTATTGGCGTTCAAGTGACCTAGCTAGGCTGCGTTGTGTCTGTAGTAAGTTGCCCACCAAATGACACAGGAGAGTGAGATACTGATAAAAAGAGTAACCGATTTTATTTCATATGATTTCTAAATTATTAATCTGAAACTTCCTGCCCAACGGTCTGTGGAATTCATATTAATATGATATTATTGGGCCTGCTTCCACAACAATGCTGTATTATGGCACGGTATATTCTAAAACTCGTGTGTATTGTCTTACATTTAATTTGATGTTTATTTTATTATTGTCAACATGTTAATAAGTATGCGTTTAATTAACGCTACATGTAATTACATTGTACATCTAAATTTAATGTAAATGGGTCCAACTTGTTTTATAATCTTATTATCATTCTTATTATTGTGTATTCAAACTAAGGTCTTATTTTTGTGAGTTCAAATAAGTATTCATCTCATATAACAGAAACGTCATCAAAATTAGAATTTGACTTTGTTTATATCATGAAAATGCACCGAAACTAAAAAAACCCTATTCAATAATTTATCATGGGATTGTTTACACAGTTTACTATCCTACCATGTATTATAACGGTCACCCAGTTAACAAATTGAAGGTTCGGTATTTTTTCATGTGACTATTTTGGCAATTTCCTATTGGCTAGTAAGTCCGGTATTAGCAGGAATAGCGGCAAACTGAATTATGTTTATAATAGGACGAAAACCCCGAAATAGCAAAAATGGTAGGTTCGGCATTTTTAAACGGTGCCATCGATATGTAATCAACATTATAAGGCGCTTCGTATGAGCCCATTTTCATGAAAATCAGAACTTGTCATGTTGACCAAACTGGAGTTGAAAAAGTTTGTTTTACCATAAGTAAAGAGTGATTGTCAGTCTTTTTTGTTTTCTCAAAATATTGATTTTGTAGTTACGACCTTCTCATTTTAAGCCAGCGAAATGTTTATAAATTTTCGCACATTAACTTGCATAATTATATCAAAGAGGTCCAAAGGTCTTTGGACCTCTTTGATTATAAATGTTTATCAGATGTTTTGCGACTGCAACGACATATAACCGATAATCCCGTCAAAAATAGTCAAATGCAAGATCTACGGGGGTAATTCATGTATATAACATAATACAGAATCGAGCGAACAATTTCCCCTGTTGTGCGTCTTCAACTCGTCGAACATATGAAATAATTTGTTTGATTGGTAAAGGCTTTTCCTCCTTCTTTGTAAAGTACCCAATCAGGAATAATGATAATGTTTTCCAGTTTACAAGTAAAACAAATCCCAAAACGAAGAAAATTAACATTGAAGCTGTAACAATGATAATTACACTTACAAGCTACTATAATTATTAGAAATACATGAAAAACTTGCCATTATTTTGTCCCTTTTTCAACAATATAGCATGAATTAGGTTAAAAAATCAAGACATTGAAAGGTCTATTAAGCAGTTTACATGTATTAAAAAATCCCAATTTCGGGATTGCACGCGCAAAAGTTCCCAATTTGGCTGGTACCTTTACTTGCCAAAAATAGCGAGACAAGGGCCCGTAGGTCGCTCACCTATCTAAATGCACCTATAGATGGTGACCTAACGAATCATTTACACCTTCTAAGAAATAAGAATAAATGATGCTCTACATCTGAATTGTTCTTACCAAATATCAAATCTCTAGGCACTGTAGCTATATACAAGAACATGTTCATACGTTCCCTATAAAAGTCTATGTAAACCTGATGACACCAGGCGGGGCCAATTTCGACCAAGGAGGCATGATTCGAACAGTCATGGTAGAGGATCACTAGTTGATGCTATATACCAAATATGAAAGCAGTAGGACTTGGGGTTTCAGACAAGAAGCTTTTTTAAGTTTGCATTAAAAAAACTTTTAGGGCCTCATAACCTAATTAATCCGACCGAAACCATTTGAACAACTTTTGTAGAGGTCCACCCAAGGAACATTCCTGCAAAAATTTAGCAAATTTGGCCTAGTGGTTTAGGAGAAGAAGTCATTTAAAGAAATTGTAGACTGACAGATGACAGACACAGAGTGGTCCCAAAAGCTCACCCTATGTGACAAGTGAGCTAAAAAAAACACACTGAATTACCTCATTCGCCGTGTACAGGGAATGGGCATGAAAATGCTTTTTTATAACAACGGAAGTCGAACACACAATCATGTTTTTTCTTAGATATTTTCTGGAGATATATACAAGAGGGCCCAATGGGCCCTAGGTCGCTCACCTGTTGCACATTGATCTAGGTATCAATGCAACTTACATTCTGACCTTATTTCAATAAGATTGAATCAAAACAGTGACCTCTGGAGTGAAAACAAGGTTTTTCTAAGATTTGACCTAGTGACCTAGTTTTGACACCTTATAACCCAGTTTCGACTTTAGCCTATATTTCATGGAGAACAACATTCTGACCAAGTTTCATGAAGATTGGATGAAAACGGTGACTTCTGGAGAGTACACAAGGTTTTTCTAAGATTTGACATAGTGACCAAGTTTTTAACCCCATATGGCCCAGTTTCGAACTTGGCCTAGATTTCATGGAGAACAACATTCTGACCACGTTTCATGAATATTGGATCAAAACTGTTGCCTTTAGAGTGTACACAAGCAAACTGTTGACGGACGAAGAGTGGTCAGAAAAGCTCACATCGTCACTATATGACAGGTGAGCTAAAAAATATGTGACAGAAAATCCAGCTTGGGTCAAACTATTGTATGTTCCAAACTACCTCCCTTTGTGCAGTGTGGTTTCCAAGGAATGATTTGCTGACCTAAATCTTTGGCCAGACTTTCTGCCCAGGTAAGTTAAATACATTCTCGTTCAAAAAGCATATTTGTTTCATCCGAAACATGGTCTCACTGATTGATGAGGATGGTTAAATATAAAGTCAAAGCAAACTTAAGTACAAAAGTATTTATTATTAACTTGGTATTTAACAAACAAACACATTATAGACAAGTATAGACATTCAAGAGCTGATGAAGTACAATCAATCATGTAATATATGTCACCTGTATGAAGCAACCACCTGTCATTACCAATCAATGGCATTAAACACAAATCAGCTGGGGACTGTTTTATCAAAGCATTTACGAAAATAATTGAGCTCAAATTTAAATTCCTTATAATTGATAATGCTTTAACAACTACAATAAGGGGTTAGATACAATAAGGGGTTAGATACAATAAGGGGTTAGATACAATAAGGGGTTAGATACTGTTTGTAGGAGTTCATGGAATTCTCACTGATATTGTAGATCCCTTTATCAGAATATGTAGCAGTATTTTAGAGTATAAAGTTTTATAAAGAATTCAATTTTGAGCGCAAGTTTAAATTTCCCTAAATGCTTTGATAAAACAGTACCCAGATATCAAAATCACATCCTATAAACAGTCACGTTACAATGTCACGGTGTATACCAGGTCCTGTATCGGACCCTCTCTGTGCAAAACAATGGTTTTCGAGGATACCAGTCAGGCATGAGAGGTTCGAAAATCATTGATTTTGCCAAAAATGCACATTTATGCTTAAACAAGAGGGCCCAATTTTTTGGGCCCTACGTCGCTCACCTGTTGCACATTGGTCTAGGTATCAGTACAACTGACATTCTGACCATATTTCATGAAGTTTGGATCAAAACACTTTTTAAACAGGGGTCTGTAGAGTGAGAACAAGATTTTTCTAAGATTTGACCTAGTGACCTAGTTTTTGACCCCACATGACCCAGTTTCGAACTTGACCTAGACCTTTTGAAGAACATTCAGACCGAGTTTCATTAAGATTGGATCAAAACGGTGACCTCTTGAATGAACACAAGCTTTTTCTAATACTTGACCTAGTGACATAGTTTTTTATCCCACATGACCCAGTTTCGAACTTGGTCTAGATTTTTTGAAGAACAACATTATGACAAAGTTACAAGAAGATTGGATCAAAATAGCAACTTCTGGAGTGAACACAAGCTTTTTCTAAGATTTAACCTAGTGACCTAGTTTTTGACCCCACATGACCCAGTTTCGAACCTGGCCTAAATTTTATGGAGAACAACATTCTGGTCAGGTTTCATGAAGATTTGATCAAACGGTGACCTCTAAAGTGAACACAAGGTTTTTCTAAGATTTGACCTAGTGACCTAGTTTTTGACCCCACATGACCCAGTTTCGAACCTGGCCTAAATTTTATGGAGAACAACATTCTGGTCAGGTTTCATGAAGATTTGATCAAACGGTGACCTCTGAAGTGAACACAAGGTTTTTCTAAGATTTGACCTAGTTTTTGACCCTACCTAACCCAGTTTCGAACTTGGTCTAGATTTTATAAAGAACAACATTCTGACCAAGTTTCATGAAGATTGCATCAAAACTGTTGCCTCTAGAGTGAACACAAGCCAATTGTTGACGGACGGACGGACGACGGACGAAGAGTGATCACAAAAGCTCACCTTGTCACTATGTGACGGGTGAGCTAAAAAACAATAGCCCACCGAACAACCCAATGATATGTTGTTATTTTGTTACATCGGTTGCCACATGTTCAGACTAAGATGTTAATGAATGTCGAATGAACACGAGAGTCCTGATTTTGGCACTTAAATACGATTTTTAGTCAATATAGGAAATATCCCTCACCTCAGATGGAAAGTCCTTGAACCAAACTGGCCTCTAAATCCTTTTAACATGGCAACTTTCATCAAGTTACACATACGACAGCCTACTTTCAATTTTTTTGTCTTGGCTGCTTAATTCAGGTCAAACTAACTTGAAAAAGTATGAAAATGAATGATATATGCACCTGTGTATCGATTTATCGGAATACTTAGTTACCAAAATCGTAAACTTATGTTCAAATTTGAATTCTCTTTTTAAAAGCTACAAATAGTAGTAAAATACTGTTTAACATCAATCATCATTCCGTAACAAAAGTCCTGCAACCAATATCTGTCGCTCCAAGTGCACCTTTTAAAGAATGATTATGAATGAGAATTTGAGCGTCAGTTTTAAGATTTCTGTAAATGCTTTGATAAAACAGTACCCTTGGGAATACAAGGAATACAAAACATAGAATCTGAGACCAATATCATGTAAATATGCAGATTAAAAGATACTAGAAGGGTTTCGACACAAAAATGTGTCTCCAACAAAGAACCATTACTCAAGTAAAATCATCCAACCTGAAATTATTGACAAAATGCTTACCTAGTTGTGGAAGCAAGTCATTGAGCTCTGAAGGAGAACAAGTGTAGACAAACTATGTCACATCTATCCATCTAGAACTTCAAGCATGAAAGTGAGTCAATCATTACTCACTGTGTATAAACGAGTTGATTTCCACCAATTGCAATAAGGAGTACACATTGAATCATACAGTATGGTAATAAGTCATACAATGATCAGATTGTACATGTTCTTTAAATAGCAATAAATGATACAAATTGAATTTTATAGTAATCTAATAAGTCATACAGTGATTTGGTTTATATGCTGTGTTATTTTAAATGTGAATCTCACTAGTAGGTATCGTTACATTCTGATCAGGGGTGGTATTCA
Organism: Spisula subtruncata; assembly: GCA_963678985.1. Classification (NCBI taxonomy): domain Eukaryota; kingdom Metazoa; phylum Mollusca; class Bivalvia; order Venerida; family Mactridae; genus Spisula; species Spisula subtruncata. The sequence continues at coordinate 31,739,188 of OY787676.1, forward strand.
ATATTGATCTTACTTGACTTACTAAACTCTTTGTAAGTAACAGGCAATATGATTGGCTGTTCATATTCTCTTATTAGATAAGATCAATATTCAGTACCGCTCTGATGGGTATGACGGAATGACATGGAGTGATCACATGTAATGCTCATTGAAACTTAGTACAATATCTAACCACTTTCCATCAGTACTGCATCTATTCTACTTCAACACACTGTAAACTTTGATGAAAGCGACCATGAAGCTCAACATGAGCTTTAAGTGATCAAGCAAGATATTAAAAAGACATTTTTCATGAAATTTTGAACTAAGCTTTGACAAAGGACAAAAAGCGACTACATAAGCTCAACAAGAGCTTTTAGTGATCGAATTAGCAAACAGTTTATTTTCATGAAATTGGAACCAGTTGTACTATGAGCATGACAGTATCATTGAAACACATACACACAATTTTAAATGAAAAGTATACCCGTTTCTCAGTTTCTCAACTAAATATGTAGCACATAGTGTAGCACATAGTATATTTCAATGTTTATTTTAATAAACTATGCGTATTGTACTCAATAAAGAATATAACATTATACATTATGTACATTATATATGTAACTCCAGACTCACAATGATCAACATTAGTCAACATATACAGGAATTCATGAACAACTTTGTGTTAGGCCAAGACAAAATAATGTTGTGGTTCAGGATACGGGCCAAAAGAAATTAGGGTAGGTAGGGGAAACATTTTATTTTTTAAAATCAGTGTAGTTATCACTTATAATTACCTCCCTTTATGGCTAATTATGCACAAAATTCGAAGTCCACAGTCTGTCATTCATTGCGGAGTGAGCATATAAGGCTCGCATGAAGCATCCATTTATGGGGATGTGGATGGCTTGTACTATGTCTGACTCTTGCTTGTGTGGCTAGGCGCTGGCTTTGGTTTGTACCTTACTGTTTATTTTGTTTTTCAATACATGTACCTACATAATAGGATTTTCTGTCTTTTCAAGTTTTGGCTATTAATTTTGAATAAAATGTTGTAGGGTTGTAGCAAAATAATAGGTTTGGTTGGGAAACCTGAACCCCAACATCATTTTGTTTTGGCCTTAGTACTTGTTCAAGTTATGGACACAAAATACATCATTTAAGCAATATTCCATGTGTGTACGCATTGCGAACAAACAAACAAAATGACACAATTCTATGGCAACCATAATTTCTTTAATGAAAATTTGTATCTTTGAGATAATGCTAAAGCCTAGGTCCCACTGAACATTTTTTGTCTTGGTGATGTTCTCATGATTGAAATAAATGAGTTTCTGGAAGCATCAGGAACAGGGATTTCCAATACTTTCTAGTAACTTTCCTGAAAGCCTCTTCTAGCCTATGAGCACACTTTTCCTGTTGCCTTCCGAAGTTCATATATTAAATCGGGGAGTACATCGTCGAGGCAAAAATGCTCAGTGGGACCTAGGCTTAACTTAAAGCCATTACTAAATAGAATATGCAAACAACGATCTAAGCAATATGTGAGAGTTGTTTTGGGACATCCCTGACAGCTGGAACAAATACATGTGCATCAGTGTTAACAGTAAACAAGAGGGTCATGATGGCCCTATATCGCTCACCTGATTATAAATGAAGCCCTGCACAATTTAAACTAACAAAGGTAGAGCATAAATATAGAAACTGGTGACCCCTGGGGCGGGGTCAATTTTGACCCCAGGGGCATAATTTGAACAATCTTGGTAGGGGACCACTAGATGATGCTACATACCAAATATCAAAGCTCTAGGCATTGTAGTTTTAGAGAAGAAGATTTTTATATGTCTTCCCTATATAAGTCTATGTAAAACTGGTGACCCCCGGGCGGGGCCAATTTTGACCCCAGGGGCATAATTTGAACAATCTTGGTAGGGAATTACTAGATGATGCTACATAACAAATATTAAAGCTCTAGGCATTGTAGTTTTAGAGAAGAAGATTTTTACATGTTTTCCCTATATAAGTCTATGTAAAACGATGACCCCCGGGGCGGGGCCAATTTTGACCCCAGGGGCATAGTATGAACAATCTTGGTAGGGGACCACTAGATGATGCTACATACCAAATATCAAAGCTCTAGGCATTGTAGTTTTAGAGAAGAAGATTTTTATATGTTTTCCCTATATAAGTCTACGTAAAAGGGTGTCCTCCGGGGCGGGGCCAATTTAGACCCCAGGGGCATAATTTGATCAATCTTGGTAGGGGACCACTAGATGATGCTACATACCAAATATCAAAGCTCTAGGCATTGTAGTTTTAGAGGAGAAGATTTTTATATGTTTTCCCTATATAAGTCTATGTAAAAAGGTGACCCCTGGGGCGGGGCCAATTTTGACCCCAGGGGCATAATTTGAACAATCTTGGTAGGGGACCACTAGATGATGCTACATACCAAATATTAAAGCTCTAGGCATTGTAGTTTTAGAGGAGAAGATTTTTATATGTTTTCCCTATATAAGTCTATGTAAAACTGGTGACCCCTGGGGCGGGGCCAATTTTGACCCCAGGGGCATAATTTGAACAATCTTGGTAGGGGACCACTAGATGATGCTACATACCAAATATCAAAGCTCTAGGCATTGTAGTTTTAGAGAAGAAGATTTTTATGTTTCCCTATATAAGTCTATGTAAAACGGTGACCCCCGGGGCGGGGCCAATTTTGACCCCAGGGCCATAATTTGAACAATTACTAAATCCCCCAATACCACGTACATCCTGGCAAAATTTCATCAAAATTGGCCAAATGGTTTCAGAGGAGATGTCGTAAGTAAATATACATGTATTACATGCCAAAAGCTGGTACCATAACAAAACAAAAAGAATAATAGTATTTCCATGAAAAGCAGATTTGCAAATAAGATTTAGCTAAAATTTGACTTTTTCTTAATTATGCTAGGAAGAGAAAAATCTAGACAGCGGGTATAATAAAGTAAAGACTTAGTAATATGAACTTTATGAAAGTAAATAATCTATGAAAGTTTTATCATAGCCAAGATTTGGAACACTTTCAAAGATACTAGATATTATTCCAATACAAATGTACAAAAGTTGAATAAATGCAACCATTTCACTGAATCACTCCCAGCTCACTAAATTGGCATTCTAAAACTGTGTGGAAAATTTGGTATAGATGATTCTTAATGACATGGCATAGACTAGAATGTAATACACAATAATATTAATAAATAGCTTGTCAGGTGCTTTAATAATTACAGTCAGAAAACATAGAGTAAATAGGTTATAAAACAATATTAAAGAGGCGTTCCCTATAACTTTGATCGTTTAAATCCACTCAGGAATATTATACATTAAATGAGAATCATTATCGCTTAAAATGTTCAACAAAAAGCTCCCACCAATTACTGAAAAAAAGAATGAAAATAAATATCCATAACGAGCCCAAATAGTCACGAGTTGTTTCCCTTTGACCACATAACAATAAATCGCTGGAAGCGATAAATTATTATTGGTGATTTAAATATATTTTTGACATTATAGAGACATATTTGCGCACACTTTCTTCTGACAAATTATGATAATTGATAGTGCTTTGTACATTTAGCTCATTTTATGTGATAGTAGAGAAAAATATGCTAGTTAAAGGGAATGCCTCTTTAAGGTATCAACTATCAAACCTTAATCCTTTATTCATGAAAATATTACATACGTCAAACGTCTTGTACAGATTATATGCACTTCCGCAAGAAAGCTGTGCCATAATGTTTTAGAATCATCAAGTTTTTAACATTCAATGAAAACATATAAATTTGTATTACAACTAGCTGATGAAAACACAGACCTAAGTTGAATATTAGCACTAAATATCATAATGGCCAGCAAGAAACTCAGTACTGTAAAATGTATAAATTTTGGAGAAACATCATCATAAAATAGTTCTTGCTGAATTGCTCAATATGTTATGGAAATATCGTCCAGCAGATTACTCTTCCTCTTTAAACTTTTCAACCTAACAATATCAAATTCTATTTTGGGTATTTGGGTATTTCGGAATTTCTTTGCTTTTTTATAATATTACTTCCTCAACAAAATTATGGATAATTACTCAAATTTCTGATCTGGTGTTTTGTAAAATCACATAATAATGTCATGTCAAGAAGTTTGCATCCACAAGAATAAGTGAACAGACAAACTGACGGACCGACGGGCAAGCAGAATACAGTATACCTACCTTACAACTTGCTTATCATGTGGGATGGGAAGAACACAAAGTTTGAACTTTTGATTTATCAGGAAGGGAGACAACTTCACATCAATATAACACACAGATTGTGACAGAATAATTTACAGTTGCTTCCCTTTGTCATTAAAGCTTGTTTCACAGAAACAAGTAACCACATTATGTCCTCATATACAAGACATTTGTTTTTGACACTTCAATATTAAACACTGTTTGTTTGACATAATTCTTCAGACATAATTCGTATTTGACCCTTGAACCTTCAAAACAGCTTCATATTTGACCACTATTAAGAGTGTGATCGAAGGTTATTTTTAAAATGCTTTAATGGTAATTAGAACTTTCATTAGTAGAATTATGCCAAACTAACAAGTGTAATAAATTGAGTAAGCCAAGCATTTGGCAAGCTACGAGGGTCATTCAAGAAAAACTGAAAGTTGGTGAATAATGATCAGGAGAATAAGTGTTCGTATGTTGTCTATACATTACCGTGAAATATGGTATCTCATCGATGTTATGGCGAATACCAATTTTGGGTATGAAAAGCTGATTGTTGTTGCCAGGCAACCGAAGAAGACCACTCGAAGGTATGTCTGTGGAACACAATTGTGCGTTGCTATGGAAACATAAAGTTATATTGAACATTTTCAAATTATTTTTTATTTTGTAATAAATTAATCTACCAATGTACTTAATTACGGTTTATTTGTTCCTCCAATGTAGAAAATATACTTGATGGAATTATAAATTGTCACTTTATTTGTTGGTTTTGAGACCACAATTGTACCCCACCCAAAAGAACGCATGATGTTTTTCAAAAACGAAGTTATATTTTTCATTTCTTTTTCGGTCACTGGACTCCATTAGATACATTCATAATCCTCCTGTGCAGAAATTGTGAATTCATTGATAAGTTTTAGAATACCATGGCAACGCAAAGAACACATGCCGAGAAAATCGATAAAATACGGGTAAAATTGTTGCTAGGCAACTAAACAATACAGCATTAGTGACCATTCTGTAACAAACGCCCATTATTTTTTGATATATAGGATTCTACAAGATTCTCATGTTAGTTGTACTAAATTACGCTGTATAAAGTTGAAATAAACGTTCGAATTGACAACAAATTCAATATGCAAGTCGCTAGCACGAACGCATACCCTTTAGTGATGTTCTTTGGTTGCTTGGCAACTTTATTTATAAACATATATCCGATCACGAAATTCATCAAAATATCCACAATGGATAATAGTTGACGATTCTTGGTAGAACATATAATTGTAAATACATTTTGAAGGCTTAATTTAACAACTCTCAGTTTTTCTTGACTGACCCTCGTATATGTCTAACAGTATGAGCACATTATAGCAATATTTGTTGCAGTAATCACTATCATTCGGTAGTCACCACGCAATATGGTAGCACAATCATTCAAAGAAATCAATCAGATCCACCAATATTGCGACTGACCATCGTACAATATCCACGTCAATATCTTCACGACCGTTTGATCTCATCACATCTTTCAGTCTTTTACACATTGACCCAGCTTCTAAGTTATCCAGGAACATTCCTTCATGCATTGAACTACTAATACATGTTAGTCTGATAAGTTGCATGGCAGGAATTTGCGTACACGCTTTGGCGATCTCTAGCTGATTCTCAAACTGCATAATGTTACCAGAGATATCCAATCCTTTCAATACAGGTAGATTCTGATTAAGAATCTCACAGAATTCCTTGGTCCCTGAGTCAGGTAGATTGTTCTGTGAAACATTGAGCACTGAAATACGTGGGAAATGTTTGACAGTTCTCACAATACACATAGGCATGATACGATCATTGTCGTTTATAGAAACACTACACAATTTAGATAAATTCAACTCCCGTAAATGTGGCGCATGTTTTGATTTCGCCAAGTTAATGAGATCTAATTGATTCAAATCACAGCCACGAATACTGAGGTACTCTAAAGGTCTCTGCAGGGAGTCCAATAACTCTCCCAAACATCCAATCAGGAAATTGAAACTGACGTCAAGACGCTGCAGATGTATAAACGATCCTAACATATTACACAGCCTGGAACGTGTTACTGTTCTACTCCGTGTTATACCTTCCTTCAGGTATAGGTTACAATCCTGTATGTCAAGATTGTGTAGAGATGTGAACTTCATGACATCCTGGCTGATAATCTGTAATACACCATCCTCTAACTGTTGTAACGACATACCCTTCAGAGACTGAAACATAGAACAGAGAAATATAATCATACCAAACTATACAACCTGCATTATTTCCATATTTGAATTTGTTTTTATTAAGAAATTCCTTCAAAGCAGATTAAATTTACATAACTTTGCCATTTTTCAAAATATTTCATCAAATAACTTTTATCAAGGCTCTTTCAAGATAAATATGTAAATCCGGGATTCCGAATTAATCCGGGAAAATTGACACCCCTGTCTTCACTGATATAGACTAAACTAACAGCAATGTATCCTGACACCCCTGTCTTCACTGATATAGACTAAACTAACAGCAATGTATCCTGACACCCCTGTCTTCACTGATATAGACTAAACTAACAGCAATGTTTCTCACATGTGTAAAACTAACTGTCAGGTGCTTCAGGAATAGTATATTCGTCCTGGTTTATATAGACCTGTCAGCATTTGGCATTTGACAATTATGCCCCCCCCCCCAGGTCCATGATTCTGGCAAAACTGATCTTAGCGCTAATTATATCCTTCATGCACATCTACATGTAAAGGTTGTTTATGTGTGAAGTTGGAATGAAATCCGGCAAAAATTGAAAGAGCAGTTGTGTCCACAACAATCTCTCTACGGACGAACAGACAGACAAAAATTGAAAATGTGTTCTTGATAAAAAAAATTACGTTTGACAGCGGATCACATAGATGGACAAATACGATTTTCTCCAGAAATGAGTCAGAAGTCATATTTTCAGAAGCAAATAATCATGCCAAAAATAAATGGATTTCTGTCATTAAGTAGTGTAAAACCTTGAGTGATCAATCTGCTATACCCAAAACAACTGTAATGGTCGTAAGTAGAGGAATATCATCATTAGTCTCATTCATCATTTTATTCATCATTTCATTGAAAGTATTCATTTGTCATTTGTATGTTTTCAGACTGCGTTCATTGGTAATAAATACATATAGATACAAATAGGGCAAGTTCTTCTTTATGAAGGCAGTCTTCAGATGACTTATTACTGTCTGGACTCAGGCAACAAACATAACTTGGTAACTTTTCCATCTATTTCCATATTTAATTCTGACAGTTAGTATTGAAAGAAATCAAAGTAGATTAAATTTCCCATAACTTTGCCATTTCTTGGGATATTTTCATCAAATAACTTTCACTTTGATCAAAACTCATTGCTCTTATAGGCATGACAAATCTGGATTCCAGATAAATCAGGAAAATTGTAAAAATTTACCTCTGAGTCTTGTGTACGGAGGACGAGATATGGTACAATAGTATCAGCCATAATATCACCGCCTATCAGTTGTGACCTGAAGAAAATAATAATACTGTAAAATCATTTAATTTTGATGGGACAAAACTTTGTGGTTTTGGTAAAAAATAGCATTTCGATGGGACCTTAATTCGTGGATTACAAGGGTGAAAATTAGAATTCGTGAAACACAAGGGTGAAAATTAGCATCATGGAATACAAGGGTGAAAAAAAGCATCATGGAATACAAGGGTGAAAAAAAGCATCATGGAATACAAGGGTGAAAATTAGAATCATGGAATACAAGGGTCAAAATTAGAATCATGGAATACAAGGGTGAAAATTAGAATTCCTGGATTACAAGGGTGAAAATTAGAATCATGGAATACAAGGGTGAAAATTAGAATCATGGAATACAAGGGTGAAAATTAGAATCATGGAATACAAGGGTGAAAATTAGAATCATGGAATACAAGGGTGAAAATTAGAATCATGGAATACAAGGGTGAAAATTAGAATCATGGAATACAAGGGTGAAAATTAGAATCATGGAATACAAGGGTGAAAATTAGAATCATGGAATACAAGGGTGAAAATTAGCATTCAATGGGATTATCGTGGTGAACCACGAAATCCATTAAGTTTAATGCCCCACAAAAATTAATGATTTTACAGTATATGATTGTATAACATGGCAGTGAAATAGAAAATGATGAAGGTCACACATTCAACTACTATAAATATAACAATAGTTCAGTACTGGATGCATAAGGTAAGAATGAGGACTAAATATTCTGGGGGTTTTGCTGAAGTTCTGCCCAAAAATGTTTTTATCAACTGAGACAAACATAAGAACAAGTCATTAGTTTTCCATCCTGTCTAATCATGGTGTACAGACCATGTGACTTTTTGGCTAGTTGGTAAGTAAAAATCTGTAAACAACTGTAAGTATATTATTGTTTGACCGATTTTACCAATGCTAGGTTCAATGCTTAAGCCAAGAATAAGCACTACCTAGGCAAATTAAATTGTTTCAACACAGAGTCACATTTTTAGCTTGAATCCAGCTCAACTGCTACATGCTATCACAGAACTATTAAGTTGTGTGAGTAGTGCTTATTCTTGGCTTGAGCGTCAAACATATCTCGTTGAAATCTGTCAAACTAACCCAGATACAAGGAAGACCATGTGGCTTATATGATTATATACTTATATTATATGTATATTGGTGATAGTGATGTATACTTACATTATATGTATATTGGTGTTAGTGATGTAAACTTACGTTATATGTATATTGGTGTTAGTGCTGAATACTTACGTTATATGTATATTGGTGATAGTGATGTATAATGGAGTGACAGAACGTAGACAATTACTGATGAGATAGTCGATGTAGAACATGCTGTTTGTAGTAAAATGTGCATCATCTATCCGCACCTCAAGTCTCTCACCTAAAACAAGAGATGTTTGTAAAGCATGTATGCCCCAATGGCAGTCCAGTAGTCGAAAATGGTAAGGTCACAGTGACCTTGACCTTTGACCTCAAAAATTAATAGGAGTCATCTACTGTTGCTGACCAACCTCCATGTAAAGTTTGACAATCCTAGGGCCAAGTGTTCTCGAGTTATTCAATGGAAACCATTTGGTCTACCGACCGACCAACGCCAGACAGACAGACACATGAGCAAGGCAATATACCCCCTCACCAAAGATGGGGGGGGGCATTATAATTACCAGTTTGTAAAAACCTTAAAATCAAATAAAAATTTTATTATATAAAATTATAATACAATCATGTAAATATTGAGGGTTCGGAGCAAAACTATAGTAACTACAGTACAAGAGGGCCATGGCGACCCTATATCGCTCACCTGATTATAAATGAAGCCCTGCACAATTTTCACCCAGGGGAATAATTTGAACAATCTTGGTAGAAAACCACTAGGTGATGCTACATACCAATTATCAAAGCGCTAGGCATTGTCGTTATATATTATAATATTGATAGACTATCATAGGAAAGAAGTGTTCATGTTTAAAAATAATTGACTCAAATTTCTAATTTTCGGGCTCATGCCCTTCATCAGGATTTATTTCTATTACCATGTATTTAAGTTGTATCCATCTTGTTTTATCATAATGTTGTTATCAAATAAATAGAAATAAATCCTGATGAAGGGCATGAGTCCGAAAATTAGAAATTCGAGTCAATTATTTTTAAACATTGTAGTTATGGCTGACTAGAAGATTTTTGTTTGTTTTACCTATATAAGTCTATGTAAAACCTGAGCCCTGGACAAGGCCAATTTTGACACAAGGGTCATATTTGAGCAATCTTGGTAGGGGACCACTAGATGATGCTATACACCAAATATTAAAGCTCTACGCATTGTAGCTTTAGACAAGAAGATTTTTATATGTTTTTCTTATATAAGTCTATGTAAAAACGGTGACCCCCAGGGCCGGGCCAATTTTAACCCCAGAGGCATAATTTGAACAATTTTGGAAGTGGACCACTGGATAATGCTACATACCAAATATCAAAGCTCTAGGCTTTGTAGTTTTAGACAAGAAGATTTTTATATGCTTTCCCTATATACGAGGGGTGATCAATATATTCGAGGACTATCCTTCTCAAATTTGAAATATTGGATAAAGAGTAATGACATTATTAGCTGGTGTAGATCAATCAATTATCTTGCGATTTGTTTAATTTACTCTATGATAACGTCATTATTTATTTGATGACGTCACTTTTTGTAACCATGGTGAAGCATGCACAGTTGAGCATCTCGGACGTAACGTTACTTCTGAGTAATGACATGCTAAGAATATTAAAGCGAAATTTGTAAAATCCCTGCGATATAACCAAAATTATTGCGTCCTTAACCTGATAGGTTGTGCTTCATTCTTAATTGGAATAATCTAATTTTGTAAAGCCAAACGCCCTTTTCCACACTCTTTTTATTCCATCACACATTCCAGAATTGACTATTAACTACTTATTTCAGTAGTATAAGAAAACCAGTCTCATACCTGTGACCTGGTATCGGTCCAGACAGGAGTTATGTGCTGCTCCGATGGTGACGCTTGGAATGACGTCGCGTGACAACCAACGTCACGCGCCCCTTGTATGAATCAAATAATTTTATTAGTGCTTTCGGTTGGAGACATCTTACTCCGAATAATTTTAAATGGCTTTGAGCCTTGCTGCTAATATGAAATTGCTAGATGAAAAGTCCTCAAATATATTGATCATCCCTCGTTCGTAAGTATATGTAAAACGGTGACCCCTGGGACGGGACCCCATGGCCATAATTTGAGCAATTCATCCTGGTAAAATTTCATCAAAATTGGCCAAACGGTTTAAGAGGAGATTTTGTTTGAAATTGTGGACGAACGTACAGTGACTGATCACAATAACTCACCTTGAGCACTTTGTGTTCAGGTGAGCTAAAAACCATCGAAATGGTCTTTTTGACAAAAACCACGAAATTTTGTTCCATCAAAATTAAATAACAATTTTACAGAACATTAATACATGCCATAGTTGTGCACTGAGCCCTTCAATATTGAATACATGGTGTTATTTAAATCAACTGAGAACTGATATATTCAGGCCTGGCAATAAGCAATCACTTCCGGGCCTGAAACTCTCAGCTTCAAAGCACTTTCTTTAAATTCAAAGGAAACTTAAGAAGGAAAATTCAAGATTTCAAATCCTGAAATCAGTTGTGGAAGGCCTGTAAAATCCCTGGCCTGGAGTCACTTTGATTGTAGTGATACTGATCACAGTACAATAATTTAATATTCATGTGACCACAGATATGTATTTAGTACGGATAGGTAACTCTACCACGTGACCCAGTTGAAATCAGTAGAAATCGACTTTAAGTCTCGCGGGTTCACGTTTGTCGCGATATTTGGCGAGATCACAGAGTTTTAGCGGCGAGATTCATCGATCCGCCATCTTTGTTATATGTATTGTTTTGCAAGAAATTTGCAGAAATAAATCTGCCAATCCAATCAACATTTCAAAATCAATCGAGAAAATTTTACTATGTAGATACAGAATAAACATACCTTGATTAGTGTGTATGTATATTTCATCGATTATATTGGCTATATGTCCAGAAATGGAGTTTGAATACACAACGGTTTCGCGGGAATATCGAAGCGAGAAAACAATTCAGTTCAAACTATGACAAATTCCAATCATCAGATTGAAAAATATTAAAATCTTATTAGGTGTTTTACTTGAAACATCTTTCGTAAAATATTATAAAATTAGTCCTGATGATTCTTTTGAAAGATATTTCGTAGACTAAATTGTAACGACGAAGCCTCCGCCATTTTCCACCCGTATGTGTCTCTCGTTTCTTGCTCCAAATCACACGAAATTGTAACACTGACTTAAATTGCATTATATATTGCATGAAACACGCATTGTGTATCTTCTTCATATTGTTTTAATTTTAAAAATCGATAAATTATTAATGATAAGGCAAGTTTTTTCGAGGCAGCCAGAAACATTTTATGTTACCGTTCATCGCCATATTATCGACTTACAGTGTACCGAATACCAAAAAAACGATGATTAACGGAAAAGTCCGAGTGCGCGCATTGCATTATGGGCGTTTGGCTGTTCGGCAGATAAAAATCTATTTATAGAGTTGCCTATCCGTATTAATACATATCTGTGATGTGACTAAATTTTGTGGTTTTGGTAAAAGAGACCATTGCAATGAGATGTTAGTTCATGGATTTTGCATTTCAGGTAATAAATACAAGGGTTAAAATTAGTGTTTGATGGGATTTGATTTCCTGGTTGAAGGTGAACCACGAAATCCATGAAATTTAATCCCCTACAAAAATGAATGATTTTACAGTATCTAGCAAATATGTTAAAATACTTACCTCTAGGAATTTTTATTTTATCTGAAGTTTTTATGATGTCATGTTTGATTCTTTCCTTTAGCACCTTTGGTATAATCGCATTCATTGTTCCCTGATCAACACCTAGAAATATATTTAATATAACAAATATAACAGGTGAGTCCACAAGGGGGCCCGGTGCCAAGTACTAGCTTACACAGCAAATATAACAGGTGAGTCCACAAGGGACCCGGTGCCAAGTTCTAGCTTACACAGCAAATATAACAGGTGAGTCCACAAGGGACCCGGTGCCAAGTACTAGCATACACAACAAATATAACAGGTGAGTCCACAAGGGGGCCCGGTGCCAAGTACTAGCATACACAGCAAATATAACAGGTGAGTCCACAAGGGGCACGGTGCCAAGTACTAGCATACACAACAAATATAACAGGTGAGTCCACAAGGGGGCCCGGTGCCAAGTACTAGCATACACAGCAAATATAACAGGTGAGTCCACAAGGGACCCGGTGCCAAGTTCTAGCTTACACAGCAAATATAACAGGTGAGTCCACAAGGGACCCGGTGCCAAGTACTAGCATACACAACAAATATAACAGGTGAGTCCACAAGGGGGCCCGGTGCCAAGTACTAGCATACACAGCAAATATAACAGGTGAGTCCACAAGGGACCCGGTGCCAAGTTCTAGCTTACACAGCAAATATAACAGGTGAGTCCACAAGGGGCCCGGTGCCAAGTACTAGCATACACAACAAATATAACAGGTGAGTCCACAAGGGGGCCCGGTGCCAAGTACTAGCATACACAGCAAATATAACAGGTGAGTCCACAAGGGGCCCGGTGCCAAGTACTAGCATACACAGCAAATATAACAGGTGAGTCCACAAGGGGGCCCGGTGCAAAGTACTAGCATACACAACAAATATAACAGGTGAGTCCACAAGGGGGCCCGGTGCCAAGTACTAGCTTACACAACAAATATAACAGGTGAGTCCACAAGGGGGCCCGGTGCCAAGTACTAGCTTACACAACAAATATAACAGGTGAGTCCACAAGGGGGCCCGGTGCCAAGTACTAGCTAACACAGCAAATATAACTGGTGAGTCCACAAGGGGGCCCGGTGCCAAGTACTAGCTAACACAGCAAATATAACTGGTGAGTCAACAAGGGGCCCGGTGCCAAGTACTAGCTAACACAGCAAATATAACAGGTGATTTAAAGTTGTTGAAACACGCACACAGTAACGATACATCAGTTAAAACTAGTTAAAATTTTCATAAAATATTGACAAGTGTTAGAACTCAAAACCATTGTATATCAGCCGATATACTATATGATTTTATAGTTTATTTCTTTAATAAGGCTGTACATCCGGGGACAACTCCTCATCATACTGACCTATACAGCTGTACATCCGGGGACAACTCCTCATCATACTGACCTATACAGCTGTACATCCGGGGACAGCTCCTCATCATACTGACCTATACAGCTGTACATCCGTGGACAACTCCTCATCATACTGACCTATACAGCTGTACATCCGGGGACAACTCCTCATCATACTGACCTATACAGCTGTACATCCGGGGACAACTCCTCATCATACTGACCTATACAGCTGTACATCCGGGGACAACTCCTCATCATACTGACCTATACAGCTGTACATCCGGGGACAACTCCTCATCATACTGACCTATACAGCTGTACATCCGGGAACAACTCCTCATCATACTGACCTATACAGCTGTACATCCGGGGACAACTCCTCATCATACTGACCTATACAGCTGTACATCCGGGAACAACTCCTCATCATACTGACCTATACAGCTGTACATCCGGGGACAACTCCTCATCATACTGACCTATACAGCTGTACATCCGGGAACAACTCCTCATCATACTGACCTATACAGCTGTACATCCGGGGACAACTCCTCAACATACTGACCTATACAGCTGTACATCCGGGGACAACTCCTCATCATACTGACCTATACAGCTGTACATCCGGGGACAACTCCTCATCATACTGACCTATACAGCTGTACATCCGGGAACAACTCCTCATCATACTGACCTATACAGCTGTACATCCGGGGACAACTCCTCATCATACTGACCTATACAGCTGTACATCCAGGGACAACTCCTCATCATACTGACCTATACAGCTGTACATCCGGGGACAACTCCTCATCATACTGACCTATACAGTTAAACACTTACTTGATACACTGGCTATAGTTTTAGCTAGTTTCTTTGCATTTAACTGTGATTTCTTTAAGGAGAGAAGTGGCCAGGATTGCACTACTAGCTTACAGAACCAGCGATCTGAAAGTGCACAAATAACTTGTAAGTTGGTAAGTTTAGATACTAATCCAAACGTTAGAACATGACAGAACACAGTAATCACATTGACATTTCAACAAATGAACAGTTATTACACCGTAACTGAGTAAGCTCTGCCTTTTAGATATGTTGCCTCTTGTTAATCTTAATTGTTTGTTCGTCGCTTTCAAGTAATATATTGGAATTACAGTGATATTCTATTACTTTATACCAGACAAATTGACAGTTTCTCAATGGCCAACAGGTTATAACAGTGAGTGGATCATGTTTGTTATAAATTTCAATAGTTTGCATATTGATGAGCCACCAGCCAGTTAAAGAATGGTCATCGTAGGCTCCTCTCTGCCCAGCAATATGAAAAGGGATTGGGGAGGCACTGTATGCAAGAACAATAGGTGTCTCCTAAGTTATATTGGCTGGCCCTTTCAATAGGGGTGACACTATAATAAACTTTACCTTTTATACAGTGAGCCTTGGACATGATATTCTGTGACTTTTGTTATTACAATTGTAATTTCACAAAATATTCAAAGCAGTCTTGTTAGCAGAACTTGAGCATATAGTCAGAGTGTCAATCTAACAAGAAATACACACTTCACAAATAATGCTCAAAAATTGCCTGTTTCTGCTGCCGGCTTTGAAAAAAATATGGTCAGTAGGTAGGGAATAATTTGTTTATTTTTCTTTTGAAAAAAACGTAGGGGGTAAAAAAAAGGGTTGGTAGGGGAAGCGAAAACAAGCAATTTTGTTTTGGACTAAAGTTCATGTATGTACATACTCAGCTTGATACCAGTAAAATCCAAACATTTGAGTTTACAGTGTTTAGTACGACCAGTAATCCCCTCAAATATGTAGAAATAGATAGCATCCATATCTTCATCAAACACTTCAGCTTCTTCTTCAGTTAAAATATCGGCAAACCTAGAATCAGAAATATAATTGATGAATCAATATGTATACATGTATATACAGTAATCTTTTGTTATCTTGATTGAGAATATCAGGCATTCTCCCCTAGCAAAATACCCTCCATTTTCCCCAAAATACCCTCCATTTTCCCCACAATACCCTCCATTTTCCCCAAAATACCCTCCATTTTCCCCAAAATACCCTCCATTTTCCCCAAAATACCCTCCATTTTCCCCAAAATACCCTCCATTTTCCCCTAAATACCCTCCATTTTCCCCTAAAAATCATCATTTTTCCCTAAACAGAATGCATACCTCCCTACTTATATTCCTGCTGGTAAAATATCAAGTTATTCAATCAGTATGATTTTTATACAGGGTGTTAAAAAAGTTTGTAGACACTTGATTTTGTTCAATAAATGCAAAACCATTCAACATACATTTTTAAAACGTGGTAGGAATGTAGAACTATTCCTTCTCTTCATATTGTGTGAATTAAATGATATTATCTGCAAGAATATATGCATGTGACGTCATCCTTGGTGATTTTGTAAACAGCGACTAAACAAGCATTTTTTCGAAAGGCTGTGATGTTGAAAAACTATTAATTACTCCACAAAGGCTCAATGTTGTTTCATACCGTATAGCTGGTTATTTGATAAATGAAATATCCACCATTCTGGTCGATTCCCGCGGTTTGATTGCTAAGTAAAATACCAAACATAGAAAAGAGGGTAGCACTTCAGATAGTACACATTTTGGACGTCCCAACGGGATCAGAGCATGGTGGTAGAATGTAACAAACAAAATTAAAAATAAACAATGTAAATATATCAAAACTGTTGCTAAAGTACCGGCAAATGCTGGAAACGATTTGAGTTATATTATTGCATGGAGTTACATGTGCTGAGACACACAAATGGTCTTCTCTTCAATACCCCACCCTCTTGTATCTGACTGTGAGGTATTATAAGGTAGCTTTTGCTCGAAAATATAAGAACTTTTCTGCTCATGACTGGGATATATTTGTTTTCTAGGATAAGTTTATTGAATATTTGGTCCACAAGCCATACAAACAAAATGATGTTGTATGGGGATCTTAGGAAGATATTGTTCCATAGGTGAGCAACGTCATGAACATTGAAAAACGTTGGGTTTTAGGAGCAATGGACACATATGTCCTAACTAAGCTCCATATCATTTTTGTTGGTAAAAGTGTTACATCTGACTAAAGTGAGGCCTTATACTTACACAAAAGCTACAACCTACACTGACAAAAATCGGTTACCATGGCAACATCACAAACATGTGTCTCATTCTATACACAGAATCAACTGAATTTGTTCAGGAAGTTGCCTGTCGCATACCCCTGCCAGGCCCCGGAAATACATTCATGATCATGTTTACCACTTGAAACCACAAGACAAATTATCAGGCAATTCAATCGAACAAATTCAAAGTGAAAACCTCTTGAGTATAATGGAATCTCGCATTAATAAAGATTGGGTACCTAAAGCTTTGACGTTATTTTGACGTCTTCCTCATTTTGCTTTGTCACGTGAGACTATTCAACCCTTACATATTTCATATATTCCATGTCAGGTCAACTTGAATAAAATTTAAATAAACAAAGCAGGTCATTGTAGTTGCTAATATGTCATAAAAATGTCAAAATGTTTGTAAAAAATAAAATGTGAAATAAAATAACAATAATTTGTAACACCTTGTAAGTATTTAGATTTTTAATCTGGTTAATGTCTTTGCTACATACTAGGGTTGTCCACAAGAATGCTTTATAATTTATATAGGCATCAACGTCAATGTTTGGAGCATAATTGTGCTAATTAAAACGTTGATGACGTCAATAAGTAATAACTGCAAAACCATGAGTTCATTCCTCATACCACAGTTATTGCCTTTTTAAAAATGGCGATGTTGCGGAAATGTGCGGCACAGAAAATGATAAGTAAATACTATGTGGATTGTGGTTTAATGCTCGCACAAACAAGACAAGATATAGACAGTGCAAATTCTCAAAGTTGGTATCACAAAATGGAAAGCACCGTTCTCAGTTGATTAAAGTAAAATTTTAAGAGCTTGAACTTTATATTTATTGCATATTCAAACATTGATTTGAGAAAAATCTAAATTTCAGATGAGATTTCTGCTCGAGATGTTTTGGGAGATCAGGGCCTGGATCCTGAATGCATAAATTGATTTTCTTTGTCTAAAAGTATCACAAATGAGAGATTCCAACTTACCGTAACACTTCCATCGGCCAATTGGCAATAATGGTGGTAACTCCCCATGCCTGATCATTAGTTATGGCAATCTTCAGTAACTTGGGAACCAGGTGTATAGGGAGCACGTGTAGGCCATCATTTAACAGATCACAGTACCAGTTTAAAGCAATACATGATAGATCTGTCAGTGACTTCACTTGGAATGGTACAAGTGGTGGTTTAGGTTTCTTGTTGAGCTTGAGGGTGTCGTAACGCACCCTATCTAATGCTTTAAACATCTTGTGTCTGAAAGGAATGAAAATAGGAGTATTGTTTTCACGCTTTTATACTTTTTAAAATTTTCATCAAAGAAAGCAGTGAACGATAACTTTTATGTCCTTGTTTTCCAAGACTAAATATACGCAAGTATGATGAGCTCAGGTACCAGCACTTTTACGCCAATCATAACTACTAGGCATTTCCGTAACTGAAAAATACGCCTCTTACGTAAGTGTAGAGTTACAAATGTTGGTTATGCAGTTGCCGGTTACGGCCAATTATCAGTTTTCAATGCTATCAAGCAGCCCTTTAATTACCAATCTCATTTTAGGAGTTGATACCTTCCCAGGAGTAAGTAACCTTTTAGTTCTCTTCGATTCCATCATTTGATTCTCATGAGCCATGTTGTAAAGTAGTCTGTGATAATGGCGGCTTCCCTATTATGTCCGAGGTACTTTAGATAAACACTGAGTGTTAGATTAACACGGAGGAGTTCTGATTGCTTAGAAGGGGGATGTCTGTTAGGAGATTTTTGTTGAATTTCTGACTTTTATCTCCTCAGACGAGCTTGAAGTTGTCAAATAAATGAAAGTAGTTCCGATCAAATTTTCGGCGCAACTTGAAAAGATGAATAAAAACTTGTAAATACCATGAAATATATAGCATGTCCACAAAGATCAACCCTTTTTCTCACTATCTGCACCAAATACATCCATAAAACACTAGATTTGTTTGTCCGACAATTTTAACATGACAATGTCGCACTTTTAAATTCAACAACACTCTATTTGTTGTTGATGTGTAAATCGTCATTCACCTATCAACCAATCAAAATACTCAATGGAATGAGTTTCGAGAACAATGGAGGATTCTGGGAGGACTTTCCCAGCGTTTGGTGCTTTTTGGTTTTCACAGTGATGTACCCTGGTACGTGTGAAACCATTACACTGACACAAAAAACGAAAAATTAACGAACATTTGTTGACGAATTGGGCTGATTTTTCTTGTAAACTGATAGTTGATGAATTAACGAACAAAATACGATAAGTTAATTATCTGATTGCTAATTATTATATGCACAAGAGGGGTTAATTACTTGACTCGATTGCCTATATTGTTAATTTATCGCCTTATTTTTTGGCGTACGGCATCAATTGTCAGGATTTTTACTTAGCCTCAGGATTTTTGACAAGACCTATCTGCTCAGAAATGGTAACCTGACACAAATCAAAGTACTGAAGTACTGTTGGAAGGCGATAATTCCATCGTATACATGTAGTGTTATGAACAGTAATATGTGGGGTGTTCCAAAATTGATAGGACTTTTATCATAGCAGCACAGCAAATCATAAATTAAGAAAACTTGCTATACATCAAACTACTTTTTCTGAGGTCTGATCTGTGTTAACTTGTAAGTTCGTCACCAAATGTAAAGCTTCAAATTTGAAATTAATATAGCAGTTAATACTGTACCAATTAAAATTCACACCAAAACTGTACTATCCACATAAAACAATTTACTGGCATGGTGCTTGCCTTTATCTCGTACGTTTCTCCAGGCATGTCTGAATTTGCAGATCTACTTATTAGTTCAATTTAATCCAATGCGTATCACATGTAAGCTTTTGATAACATTCCGATGACATTATTTCAGTCGAGACGGAGATCAAAGACTTTCCGATCTCCTTCCATCGCTTATTGCTATCTTCCTGCTGTGAAAGTAGTACTACTGTATACACTCTGAAACATTTCATGAATGCATATTTTTTTGTATATATAATGTTGTGTTAAAATTTACATTTATCTATTAAGTTTGTTGATATACAGTGTACAGAAATATGTGATATTTTTATTTCCAATACGACAGGAATATTTGCAAGAACTGAAGTGAAACATACTCGAACAAACGCCACCTTTTTAAAAAATGCATCGCCCCCGCGGCGTTTATACAGGGGAAACAGTGCATAATTTATGTATGACAAAATCAATTCAAAAACATTGTATGTAGAATTGCTTAATGAAATGCCAAGAAATAATTTTGAAACAGACAAAGAAGTTTTGTAAATTATGTTGACCTGAATTACTGAAATAAAAGATATTTTGAAAGTTTCATGTTCAGAGTTGCGAGAATGTCATTGAACTATTTTCGATAGGTGTAAGGATTTGTGTGTGTTTAGGTCCGCACCACTTCGCGGGAAGTGATGACTATAGAAGACGATTCAATGAATCGCCTTCCAAAAAATGGTTGTCACTGGCAATAGGACTTGTAAACATTAATATTGCAGACAAGAACCATTATTAAATATTTCACTATCAAAGCAATGCTACTTAAAAACGATCTAGAATACAAAAACCAAATGCATGTCCTAGCTCTTGCTGCTTTAATATTGTAGCGAATATCAAACCGAGAACACTGAAAAAACAACATCGCGAAAACATGAGACAAATAAAAAATGTGATTTTTACCGTATATTATACAGTAAACTAGAGTCAAACAATTAGATGACATTCTAAGAAGCTAATAAAATAACACGATAATTACTGAACACTTACTCTTACACCTTTTTATACAGAAAATATTTTATTTTCTTGACAATCGTAGAGGTTGTATACAAAAATGGAGCGAGTATCGAACGAAATTTGGCTGGTTGTGTATAAAGTTGAGTTGACAAAACGGAACAACTGTGATCAAACCGTTCAAGAAATTGTTTTGACGTTTCTTTTTAAAGTTGCAAT
This sequence comes from Spisula subtruncata, assembly GCA_963678985.1. NCBI lineage: Eukaryota > Metazoa > Mollusca > Bivalvia > Venerida > Mactridae > Spisula > Spisula subtruncata. The sequence goes on from OY787676.1 coordinate 31,760,315, forward strand.
TTTGCATAGTCATGAGAAAAATAGCTTGACTCACGGAATTAGCTCAGTACAGAACAATTTTCTGTTCAACATATATACATATAGCTAGGGTTCCTGCTAAGTCCATGGTTTTATTAGGCTGGCGATTTCGCGCCAGACTATTACAATCCTAAAAAATGAAATCCACTAAGACGAATTTACTCCCGAAACTGACAACACAGAATCTATACACTCAATGCAAATAGTTCCTCCTCGTTAATCAGTTTTGCAAGATAAGAACATTCAACTTTCCTTGTTTCATTTATTCTGTTCGATTGTAATATATTAGTTTCTTCTTGAAATGGAAGGACATTGTATGAAATTAAAAGAAAAGGTGTTTGAAGGATTTGATAATTATTACTACGCGTTACGTACGCGATATATAGCGCGGTGCATCAATGATTTTATTATGTTAAATTATTTAGGTCATCATTCTCCAACGAGATCGTGGTCGAGTGGTTGAGCAACTCGCTGCTAAGGTCCAGCGATCGAATCACGACGGCTCCAAATTTTTTATATTTTTAAATTTTTATTTTTTATTTTTTGTTAAGTCCAGCACTGACCTCTCTTTCGACTTAGAAAACCACTTGATGTTATATTACTTGAAAAGCTATTGTTCCTTAGCAGTTCGCTAGCCTGTCAGTACTTTCATTACTTTGATTACATTTGTACACGCAGATGATATAGATACATGGTTTGTATGAACATTAAAATTATGAATGGATAAGTCAGCGAAATTTTAAATAAGACATGTATATTGATACATAATGTGTTAATTTAATTTAATGAAATCCCTATTTCATACATAATAATGAAATTATATATATTCAATGACCTCATATACAATGTATACATCGCTTTTGGTACTATTTGACCACCAAACAAGTTAAGCTACCAATGTTCTAGGGTTCTTTCACTGCGACTGTTATGCCGCTGTTATGTCACCCTTTGACATTTTAACTTTCCCTGGTCATTGGGTTACTTAATTATGGAAATTTACGTTCGTTTCTCAATGAACTCAATCCTGAAGAGCGCGCCCTACATCAGGCTACCGCTCCCACTATGCATCGTGTGTATATGAGTTTCTTTATTCGCTATCGCACATACATATATAATGGACGAATCAAGCCTTACCTTGGTATCTTGTCACGCAGCTTCCTCCCCAGCCCGGAACACAACTTCAGTCTGTTGAAAGTTTCACATCAAATAATAAGCACGATCATTTAATAATCCAACTTATATGTACGAGGCTAGATATAAGGTAATACGTTAATTAATGTTTATAATGATATACAAGTAATAAATTAGAACTCAAACACAAATATAGTACCACGAGAACGATTGTCTTACATCAAAATATACTGAATGAACCTCGTATAGTGAACATTACAGTCTTGTTAATTATGTGCAGATCAAATGTTTGATTTCTGTCCGAGAAGAATAAGTTGTTATTCAGAGAAGTGTTCCTGAATTCTGTCCAAGCTTTTCACATATCAATTTATTCAAGGTAACCTACTGTTTGTTTAACAACCTCTTCACGTATCATCTCAGTCAAAATAAGTTATTTCCTTCCTTTGTTTTTGCTAGATAGAATCCATCATAATATAGCTGATACATACAATTGGTTCTGCTTGACATGCTCTCCACGACTAGGGATACACCGTAACTGTACTAATTGTTTCTGATCAGTCAATAACATCCACTTCAATTTGATGCAAATGTTGACACTTTAAGTAGGGAACTCGCGTACTTAATAGTAAGACGATTAAGTGATTACCAGTATTTCGATGGCTTAGAATGAGAAGGTCGTAACTATATATATACTACTTACAACCTTATAAGACTCATACATATTTGAAATCTGCTTCACAAGGCGCTTCTTATGAGCCTATTTTTATGAAAATCTGAAATTGTCATGTCGACCAAAATGAAGTTTTAAAAACTTGTTTTCCCATAGACCTGTAAAGAATAAATTACAGACAGTTTTCTCTTGTTTCTTCAATGTATCGATTTTGTAGTTACGACCTCCTTATTCTAGGCCATCGATTTGTTCCTAGCATTGGTAAACTTTACCACCGAATGTTTGTGAGTTGACTGATAATTGACATAATTATGCACCAGTCAGTTTCATCCACGCTCCCACCCTCGGGGATTGGTGGCGGATAACCGGAGTAACGGTCGTGCTTTACTTTCCAGCTTCCCCCGCACTCCAAGGGAAATGATTGGGATTATTTCTTCGAACCAATACCCCGGGGAAATATTAAGTTGTCAGGGGCCGGGGAAATACCGGAGATTTTACCATCTGCTGCCCCTCGCAGGCCAGGGAAGGAAGAGCGTTTTTTTTTACAAATATAAATATAGACTCTAAGACCTTTGGCAGCGATGCATGTTTTTCTTGATTTTCATAGAACTTTGCATTTTCCCGGAACTATGCATTCAACTTTTTCGAAATAATGACTGAAAGTTTCTATTGACACTCCCATCAGTGGCACCATTCAACATTTTGCTAATGGATTCATCATAATTATACATCATAAAACTTTATACTAGTCTTGTATAATTATATCCCTAACAGGGGATCACAATATCGTTTATACTAGTATTGTAAGTTTTAGCAATTTTCTATCTTGGTGCCATATTTCACCATTACTGAAAACAGAACTCTCATAACATTTCTTAAGAAATATTACTAAGTATCACCTTAAAAATGCACATTAATAATTTACAACTCTTTATTGATGCTTAAAAAGGTCCATCTGGCCTTAAAACCCCCAAACAAAAACCCTACTATTACTAAATTGTTGTCTTAAGCTTTAACCAAATTGAATAATTATGCGTTATACGTGGAACCTAAAACATTTTCTCACATGGTTCAAAAGAGATATATCAATTGTTTTTATTCCGTTTTGCAAATTCAGTGTTCATGTTTTGTTCACAAATAAGTTGAATACCTCCCGTACTGCACATATACTCATTATAACTTAGTGGTACTAAGTATGCCACACACTAAACAATGTGTGCAAATACACTTAAACGAATTTCTAATTGGCCACTCAACGAAATATTATATTATGCGATATATTCAATCAATATTTCTAAAATTGGGGTTATTTTCATTCCATGCACTTATCTATCGATTTCAAGAAATAAATTACGCATGCATGTATAAAACCATCCATGCGGAACATTTAGTGCAAAATACCTTACGTGCACGTGGTTCACGTGCCCGACATGTTTGATTTTTGAAATTAGTCAAAATGTATTTTCTGTTGATTGGCTTAATGAAAAGCATTAATACTGGCGAGAATAAGTTATATGGGGCACGCTGAGGCCGTTAGAATGACGAGTACCAGCACCAAAATCCAGACATGTACGTCAAAACGTCATTTGAAAACAAGCGATATTTATAATAACGTCAGGTTGAGCTCGAATTACTGCGAGAAACATATTTTCTATCAATAAAATTAGACAGTATCGGTGTTTCGATTATTTGTATTCTTCTAAAAGCATTTATTTAAAAACTAATTTGTAAAAACGCGTGGCCAATCAGAAATTCGTTCAATGTATGCATGTATCTGACGTCATGAGCGCGTTCCACATGGCTCATTCTCACAAATTATAGTGTTTTAAATAAAGTCAATCAACAAGGAACAAATGCATACCAAATACGATACTAGCCCAAGCTGTGCACGAGGCCAACGTGCAAAAAAGCAATTTCGCACCAACCGTTACGCATGGATGATTTTGTACATGAATACGCCATTTCTTTCCGGAAATCGGTAGATTAGTGCGTGGAATGAACAAATAGCACAGTCTAAGATTTATTGATATACTATAACAGATGATATAATATTTTTTAGGGTGGCCAATTGAAAATTCGTTTAAGTGTAATGCATACTAATTGGTTTCTAGCTTGAAACATGACACGATATAGAACTGTGATATTATGTCCATGACTTATTTACGTTCGAAATAGAACATAATGTATTTCAATGTTCATGTCTCCATATCGTACATGCACATACATGTATGTAGATGTGCGGTTTATCGTACATGCACATACATGTATGTAGATGTGTGGTTTATCGTACATGCACATACATGTATGTAGATGTGCGGTTTATCACATCGCATTTGTTACAGCACATGCTTGTCGATATATCAAATGGTTTTTGATAAATAACTGCAGGTTGGATAATCATCTTCGAATGTTCAACTATTTATGGTCCACAATATAAGAAGGCTGGGTCCTAGAAGACCCTTTACGAAGAGGTTAAAATTGCTTTGATCATCAGTAATCTACTGTTACAAGTGCTCGGGTCAATAGACCATATGTCAAAGTCTTGATGAAGCATACACAGCTATTTTGCTGTTATGAGACAGTTTCTGGTCATATGTGAAGAACAAAGGACAGGGCACGATTGGAATTACTCCCCTCAAGAACGCCAAACGGTTTTATCCAGAGCCATCCAGTTGCCCAAGCCAAAGTCCTAAATGACCTGTTCAATTCAGTCTTCACTGATGAAGACCTGTCAGGTTTTGCAAATTCAGTGTTCGTGTTTTGTTCACAAATAAGGTGCATGGGTACAAGCTCTACACCGTCCATGCTAGAGATTGTAGTGAACTGGATAGATGTCCGTAAACTATTGACCAACCTTCGACCACACAAGGTAGCAGGGTCTGATTCAATCCCATCCTTCATACTGAAGGCTGCTGCGACAGAACTTGCTCCTGTCATTGCCGAGTTATTCCAGCTCTCACTTAACCTCGGAAAGGTCCAAGATGACTGGAAAACATCAACAGTTGTTTCCATTTTCATTCCGCCAAAGTAGTAGTAGTAGTTCTATCGACCTGTATCTGTGACCTCCATCATCTGCAAGCTACTAAAACACATCATTCACAGCAGCAGCATAACCCACTTTGATCAACATAACATCTTGAACGACAATCAACACGGATTTAGAAAGAAAATATCATGCGAAACTCAACTTAATGGTAATCAAGTTGACACCATCTTACTTGACTTCGCCAAAGCTTTCAACAAGCTGTCTTACTTATCAAACTTAACCACTATGTAGTCAGAAAGAACACATTGCAATGGATTAAGTCATTACTCACTAGCAGAAATCAACAAGTCTTACTGGATGGCACATCTTCTGTACTACCGGTATGCCCTCTCCTGTTTCCCGCCTACATCAATGACCTGTTGGAAATTGTCAAGGATTCCATCACCAAATTGTTTGCGGAAGACAGCCTACTGCTCGGTGTCATCTGCAACATCAACGATATCATGCTACTGCAAAGAGATCTTACTGCCCTTGAACTCTGGGAGAAGAAGTCGCAAACGAACTTCAACCACAGCAAATGCGTGATGACAAGAATTGCATACAAGCAAACCAGGAAAGTAGAGACAAACTACCAGCTGCATGGACAGACACATGAGGTCGTTGATGGCAGCAAGTACCTTCGAGTCACGATCTCAGATGGCCTCAGTTGGGACTGTCATATAGGTAACACCACCAAGAAAGGCAACCGGACAGTTGGCTCCTCCGGCGCAACCCGACAGTTTCCACACCATCAGTAAAGGCAGCAGCTTTCAGGTCCATCGCCAGGCCAACTGTTGAATATGCTGCCTCAGTCTGGGACCCAGTACATCAGTCTACAATCGAAGACATTGAACAAGTACAAAGAAGAGCTGCCATATTTGTGGTATACGACTACACAAGCAAGACACCAAGGAGTGTCACGAATACTTCAGGATCACCAAAGGGAATCCCTTGAAAGTCGTAGACGCAACAACATGCTCTTCAATGCTCACCATGGACTTGTAGATATCTTAGCTGGCACATACCTTAAACCCAGCGACAGTCGTGGGGGAAACAGGTTGGTTCTACCAGGAAAGCCTCACAGACAAGACCTTACTCAACACCTTCTTTCCTAGATCAGTGAAGGATTGGGACTCTCTCCCAACCAGAGTTACGGCAGCGGCTTCCCTCGAGGACTTCCAGTCTCTCCTCAGGGTCGGATCAACATAAGTGCATCCAAACCATGTACAAAGTTCGAAGCTTACATGAAATTTACTATTTTAAATATTTTTAACTCGATTTGAATCTTTGATCGCCATCAACATGAACTAATTGTCGCTGAGCAATTTACGGTCTGGGAAGACCCCTGCTCAATACCAGGAAGAAGGGACATGCATTGTATATAGTAAAAGTAATAAAGGGCCATAATTCTCGTAAAATTTGAATCAACAAAACTCATATCCTTTATTGTCATTGTACACAGAGACTGTTAATCTCTGAAAGTTTGAAGAAATTCCACCCAATTGTATGTGAGGAGTTCATTATGGGGTATATAGTAAACGTAACAAACGGCCAATAATATTAATTAAGCTGTGGTAAAACTTGACGCAGCAAAAATTCCTCCCTTTACAGCTTTCTATATATAAGGCTTGTTCATCTGTGTTAGTTTGAAGATTGTAAGAGGAGTTCAACACACAAATTAGGTCTTCCTCTTATTTGACCTAGTGACCTTCTTTTTAATCCCAGACGATACAGTAACAAATTGGCTTAGCTTGCATAGAAACAAACATTGTGACCAAGTTTCAAATGGATTAATTGTGACATCTATTAACAGTTGATATAAAGACTACATACATGTAATTGGTTATATAGTCATGTAGATGAGAAAGTTTGTCTGACAAGGCGAAATAATTTATCAGGTGAGCCGGAGACAGGAATGGTGAAACAACAGTCAATATAAAACCATAACACAAACACTATAACAATAACAAATTTAATCATCAGAGATCATTTCTTGATAGCATAAATTATAATGTATAGCTTGGCGAATCTGACACTTACCTGACCTTTTGATAAGCATAATTTAACAGTCAATATCTTGTCTGTATTTATAATCTCGCTTGTATGTTCTCAGTCAGGGAGTATCACGAAGACCCTTGAGATGTAATACATATACACAAATTCGAAATACCGATATTGCAAGATTTGCTTGCGGAAATTGATATATATTCAAAGCAAGAACCTTGTAATCTATTCATGTATAAAGGTCAGGCTCAGATCAAATTCGTCAAGCTATATAATCAACAAACTGTACATTCACAACCAGCAAACAAACATAATATAGACACTTAGAAAGTCAGATCAAATTTTATTATAACTTCTGGAAGATAATTTGTTTACATTTAAGTTTCATCCTTTACAACATTGGAACACCATGTCATGTCCCTCATAATCAGGACTTAAAACATAAGCTGTCGATCACTATACACTACCCACAAGTCCTAACCCGCCACCTTACATTTTTCGCCAGAACTTTTTTATTTGAGTATGTACCCTCATGAAATTTGGCATACCAATACTTGAATACAAGATGCAGTTAATTATAAAATTATTTTGGACGGCCAACGGTTATGTTTGTTGTCACATGCGTGTTACGTAATGAAGTATTTTTTACAAATTCACAATAAAAACTGTTTATGAAATCGTGCATAATGCAGCGCGTGGTAAGCACATTTTCATAAAACATTTTCGCATAACTGATCACTGCCCTCGACGACAAACATGTTACATGCCGTGAATGACTCCAGACAACTCGGCAGAAGGGTTACACTCTTCGAACAAAATAAGAAAAAATGCTTCATCAAAAAAGTTGATTTTACAAATCACTCTTGTATGTCGATATACACAGCCAGATGTTTGATGTAAATAAAAAAAACGAGATAAAACTAACACTACAAAAACAAAACAAAAAAGAACAAAAAATATTTTTGTGAAATCAAAAATAATAAGGGCCGCAACTCTACCCGAGCTCATAACATTCCGACAGGTCTGTCGCGTTATTTGTGTGCCAAACTCAGGATGTTAAGTGTTATTCGCGTAGGAAATTTATCATTTTCATTCAAAACCGTTCTTGAACACGTGATTTGCGCTGGGCATGTCTTACACGTGTAAGCATGCTATATTACGTAAGAGGTCTAACATGGTGATTTCAACTGCAAGTAGGTAAAAAATCATCACATAATTGGCTTTAATGCATCTTTATAAGTATGTATGTGAATTTCCATGTTAATAAATGCATTATCAAAAAATATATTTAACAAATCAGATATTGACCCCTACAAATTGTGTTCCAGTGATTTTTCAAAATTCCGTAAATGTTCCACTTGAGTCAATTTCAGGATGTAAAGGGTTTTTCAAGATAAGCATTCATCAATAATGCCGAATTCGTTCATGTTCACGTAAATTTTGGTGCACATGCAACGCACGTGCACAAAATGCTTCATTGTGCAATATGCCGAATGCACGGAGTTTAGCCAAAATACTACCAAAAAAATTTAACGATCAGCTGCATCTACTAAACATGTATCGGTATGCGAAATTTCATATGAATATATCAATTTTTGAAACGTCAGGACTGAATCATATAAGTGGCGGGTTAGCACATTTCGAGGGTTTCCCGCAAGACTGTAGTAACTGCATATTTTTACAAAAGTGACTTTTTTACATTTTTGGATACATAAGTATGTTTTACATAACTGCAAAAAGTAGTTTGGCTTTATTTGTATAAAAAAGTACATTATGATTATATTGCAATATAGTCTCAACTCACAATGAACTAAAAAGTTCCTGCAATACTGTAGTAAGTCAACTTACTACAGTATTGCGCGAATTTTTTCAATAATTTGTATAAAAAATGTTCCTGCAATACAGTAGTAACTCAATGCTAAATAATCATTATGATGTAATAATGTTTGATGACATCATCAGTTTTTATAGAAGGGTGCATCATGGCTGTATTCAAGCAATAAAAGGTACAAAAAATGTACTAAATATAGTGAAGGGTGGCACAACCAGGCAATATAAGGTTATCCATTGAGCCGGGAATGACCGTGTCTGGCACATAGAGCTTTAGTAATGTCTTTACATAGGGATGGTTAGTGGTCCAGTTGGCTTGTTGGACTCTGTGGTGGTTAGACTCCCTTATGACATTAATGAATGGAGGTTTACAACCCTAAGAGTGTAACAGTGAGTAAGGGTGTACCCGGTAGTTGGTTGTGGCAGATTGTTTTGATTTAATTACTAGTGGTAAATATTTTTGTATTAAGTCAAAGGGCCTTAAGTCAAAGGAATAGTAGTTGTGAATATACCCTATAAAGCTTATGGTAGCTGAAATCAGTGTTTTTAAGTGTCCCCTAGGATAAAATATTGGTGGTTTAGGTTGTTGTAAGTGTCCTGTAACGTCCAGCTAGTGTTGCCGCAGCCAATTTCTGTGGTATTGATAACCTATTAGGGCCTAGTATTGTTTCAAATGGAGTGGGATAATGTATCCTATTTTGGATCTAGTTTTGTTGTAATTGATGGTTAGTACTAATATAAGTTCTAGTATGTGAACCCTATAAACCTTATAGGGTATGGTATTGCTTTAATTTTTGGTATGTCTTCATTCAGTGGTTATGAGAAGAGCATAGGACCTGGTATGGCTGTAATTTGCTGTCTAAATATTTGGACCCTTGATGTTTCTTTAAAGACTGAATGCAGTGGTGTTTGAGGGCTGAAATTTGTGGGGAGGGGTACCCAATATAGGATTGGTAATGGATTTATTCTATGATTGTACATTCCCCATAGTGACTGGTATAGTTGATCTCTATAGTACCCCTTATGGCTTATGCTAAATCTATGGTTGGTTGCTGTGCAATTTTTTTTTTCAGGTTAAGTGCTTTTTAAATAGGACTTTGAATAGCTATACTCAAAGTTTTAGGTGGACCCCATATAACATAAGGTGGCTGTATTTAGCAGTGAACAGAGTTTTGTCCAGCTTGGAAGAAGCTATTTAAGAGATCCTGTTTGTATACAGAAGAAGTTATCAGCAAATGTACCCACCAGCTAGCAATTGCTGTAAGGCAGACTTTTATTGTTCATTCATCAAATAAACTGAGGGCACTTATGAATAGTAGATTTTACCTAATGTAGTGTCACAGTGGACAGTGGATTCTTATATCAGGGTATCCAAGTTGCTGTATATAAGGGCTAAGTATACCATATGGCCATGTGGCTTATATTTATGAAGTTATCTGCCCTTATTACGACTAAGTATATATTAAAATAGTGGCAAATATTATACACAAACTGATTTTTTGCAAACACTTTTTTAAAGCTATCAGTTTGAAAATCAACACAAATTTTTGAATGTGATGACCTCCATCTACTTACAAGAGGACAATTTATAAGTTATTCCCATTTGCTCACTTAGTCTTTTTACACATAAATGTCTATTTCTCAAAAACTATCAAAGGTACATCCACTTGCAACTCAACTTAGTTATACACCATTCACCACAAGGGGAGTCCTTACTGAATAGCCTGTTTATTCTATATTAGTTAACCTATATTTATGACCCTATATTTATGACCCTATATTTATGAGTTATCTGCACATGTTAATCTTAAAATGATCACACTCACAGTTGAGTAAAGGTACTTATATGAACTTATGTGCTGCCTATACTGAGCATCAAGCCAGGGAGATGTACCAGTACTACTCATGACACAGTCTTGGATCAAACCCCCAACTTCCTGCCCCGTAGCAGGCTGTCACTTAAACCACTCGGTCATTTAGGGGCATACATACTGTTGTTTAGAGGAGTTACAAAGCTGAGTATAGGTGTCATGGTTATGTTGTAGGTAATTGCAGGATTGCCTAATGTAAGGATACTGTGATTGGGTAGATTGTCAAAGAAGTACCAATTCAAAACAACTTGGTGATATCAATTTGTTAAAGTTTTAAAGACAACACTTTCTACTTAATCATAATCATTGAATTTAAATCAAGAATTTTGGTGCAATTTATTTTAAAGTGGAATAGTGATTTGTGTTGCATTTTGTAACAGGGCACATTAAAATTGTGCTTTATTTTTCAGAAAGTGGAACAAAATTATTGTATCCTTTCAAGTATGCATAGTTAAGAAGTGTGGCAAGTTTCATTGCAATATCAATATTGTAGAACACAGACTAAAATTATAAAAAGGCAATGTTGCCTTACAAAAATCATCCTTGAACAGATGTCACATGGTATGTTGACATGTGATAGCAAGTTTATGAACCACGTTTTATTTCTATACCATTTGTAGTGCAATAATATAAGAGACATTATCAAACATGGCTAATGACGCTCCCCCTTTTGGTAATAGACAGTGCTGAAAATGCTAAGCTAAAATGGCAACACCTCCTATTGTATTTATAAAGTAACTTTCTCTTGTCTACCTATAAATAGGATTAATATCATTGTGATCAAGTTTGTTCTGTTGAGTAAATACCTCTGATAAATAATGAGAAATGATTACCTAACACAAAATTTTGTAAGTTAGAAATGGGCAATAACTATGTCAAAACTTTTGCTAGAGTTATCTCATCTTGCCTACATAATTATCAATGAAATCCCCAGTGACTCATCAATATAAATGTTGTAAATGTAAATCCAACTTAAAATAAAGATTGTATTGTATTGTATTGTAATATGATCAAGCATGTTAAGTCACTACCAAAATACAGAGACATTTAACATAAAGCAAAAAAAAATTAAGTTTCAGGGGACATACCCTGTAAAACAAATTCCAGAATTTCCTTCACTTGTCTATACAATGGGGTCATCATTTTAAGTATCTCAAGTTTCAAGAAAATATCTTCGATAATATTTAGTGATGCATGTATTTTTGACAACAAAAATGATACACATTGTAAGTTAAAATTCAAGTCCAATTAAGTGCATATAACCCTTAAAATACACATCACAGGGTTATCTACCAAATTGTAATGGATTTCTCTTTTGATCGTGAACATGTATCCCAAGTTCGAAGTGAATACATTGAATAGTTTTGACAAATGTAAATTTTTAACAAAAATGAGCAACATTTCGAAGCTTTATATTCAATTAAGGGAAGATAACTCTGGAAATACACATACAACATTTGTTAGATATTGATGTGATTAAATATTATCGAATGACCTTGTGATAATGAGTTAATGAGTACAGTTGTTCAAGTTTTTAGTGAAAACCTTAAGTTATGAGAAAATGGACATCAACGAAAACTACCCCTGACGCATATGACCATGTCAAGGTAATAGTTCTTTTGTCTACAGAAGTCAAGCTAAAAATAACTAAAAGATAAGAAGGCTGCCAACTTCTTACAAATCCCTAGAGTTATGTCACTTGGCTAATGCTAAAGACTGATGATAGTTCATAGTTGCCCCAAGTTACATTGCCATAGCATCGAATATAAACAAGATATTGGACTTCAAGAAAAACTGTTATCACAATTTTGTAGTTACAAAGGGCCATAACTCCTTACCATATCATCCTAGAGTAATATATTGCATAAATTTATCTAGTACTGTTGACTGTAGATAGTAAATTAAGTTAGTTTGTCAACTTTCATAGCAATAATATTAATAGTAAACAAAATAATGGACTTGATAAAAATTTATCCAATGCATAACAAATATATTCACGTTCAGATAGATGGACAGACAGTTAATTGTTTAAATGCCACACTGGGGTCATTAAAAACAAAATATATCAAAAGTATTTATGATTTTTTCTGTTTGTTATAACACTTACTACTGTATTGCAGAGATTTGTTTTATAAAAACTGGAATAATACTCCCTGCAATACTGTAGTAAGTTGACTTACTACAGTATTGCAGGAACATTTTGAACCCGGTCATGCGAAATTTCAGCGCAATAGTGTAGTAAGTCAAGAAATTCTTCAAATAAGCTTTTTTCATCCAGATATTTAAATTTTCATATATTCATAGGTTTTTGTTCTCAATTCTTTACAATATATTGAAAAATTGCATTAAATACATTTAATTTGGAAAATGTGGGAAGTTTTTTGCTTCTCCTGAATAATTTCCAAAATTGCACTTACTACAGTCTTGCGGGCAACCCTCGATTTGTGTAGTGTAGAGGCCTCCAAAGTATGATGTCGCTAGTGTACACACTGACAAAAATTAAGTGAATTAACTGACCAAATTTAGGCCAAAGCAAACTAAACCTGTGGTTCTGGTAACCGTACTAACACTAAACCTGTGGTTCTGGTAACCGTACTAACACTAAACCTGTGGTTCTGGTAACCGCACTAACACTAAACCTGTGGTTCTGGTAACCGTACTAACACTAAACCTGTGGTTCTGGTAACCGCACTAACACTAAACCTGTGGTTCTGGTAACCGTACTAACACTAAACCTGTGGTTCTGGTAACCATACTAACACTAAACCTGTGGTTCTGGTAACCGCACTAACACTAAACCTGTGGTTCTGGTAACCGTACTAACACTAAACCTGTGGTTCTGGTAACCATACTAACACTAAACCTGTGGTTCTGGTAACCGTACTAACACTAAACCTGTGGTTCTGGTAACCGTACTAACACTAAACCTGTGGTTCTGGTAACCATACTAACACTAAACCTGTGGTTCTGGTAACCATACTAACACTAAACCTGTGGTTCTGGTAACTGCACTAACACTAAACCTGTGGTTCTGGTAACCGTACTAACACTAAACCTGTGGTTCTGGTAACCATACTAACACTAAACCTGTGGTTCTGGTAACCATACTAACACTAAACCTGTGGTTCTGGTAACCATACTAACACTAAACCTTTCACTGGCACTTTGCAGGTAGTCAAAGCAGATTGTTACATTTTTCAGTGCATAAAATCAAAGATCTAGAAATGCAATTGAGGCCCATATGGAAGATTGCATTATTGTAAATATGTTAGCCTCGTAAAATAAAGACTTTACTTACTTACTTACTTACTAATTTAAAACATCAAGTAATTGAAAAAAATAAAATGATTTTAATTTAATTTTTTTATTGTGTTACCAGAATCACAGGTAATGGTATCATCGATAACGAAAAATAAAATTGAAAAAAAGTAAATTTTTGTTTTCTTTATCATCCTCACAAATCTGTGGTTTGTCAAGGTTATATTTCACATGAAAAATACGCTGATTGAACAAGATTGTTCAAAATAGAAAATGTAAATTTACAATTATTTTTATATTTTTTTTATTTTTAGCCACCAGCCTTTATCAATGATACAGTTACCTGTGATCGGAACCACATTACATGCAATAATTTGATTTAGCCAAATGTGACATCAATTTCTAGTAAAAATTACAGCTCAAATTTGAGTATGAGACAAAATTAACACAAACAAAGATAAACACAGAAAACTATACAAGATTGATCATAAGTACAAATCTTGGCTCAAAGTTTACTCAAACAAGAAGCAGTCATAGACAGTCATATCCCTCCCTGAAGAGAAGATAATCAACAAAGGGCCATACTTCAGACAACAAGAGCCCATCGGCACATTATACGCCCGAGGCAAAACAGTGAAACAACAGCTGAACACGGAATAACAATGGAAAACTTCGAAGTCCCCCTGTGACCTTAGCCTTTGACATAGGCACCTGAACCATGTGTGTGACACATTGTCTACCTCTGGTAATTATCTGTGCCAGGTTATTATAAAATCCTACTTCAAGTAAGGAAGATACAACCTGGACAATGAATAGCAGTGCAAAACTTCAAAGTCTGCCTGTAACCTTGACTTTTGACCTTAATCATGTGCATGACACACCGTCACCCTGTGGGTATCATTTATGCAAAATAATTTTAAAATCCTATTGCAAGTAAGGAAGATACAGCCCGGACACAGAAGAACCATGCAAAACTTCAAAGTCACCCTGTGACCTTGACCTTTCACCAAGGAATCTGGGTCATGTGCATGACACATTGTCTTCCTGTGGTAATCATTTGTGCCAATTTATTTTAAAATTCTACTGTTAGTAAGAAAGATACGACCCGGACACAGAAAAGAAGTGCAAAAGTTCTGCTGTGACCTTGACCTTTAACCAAGGGACCTGGGTATCGTCTTCCTGTGGTGATGATTGTGCCAAGTTATTTGAAAATCCTACTGTTAGTAAGGAAGATACAGCCCGGACACAGAATAGCAGTGCAAAATGTCAAAGCCCCCTGTGACCTTGACCTTTCACCAAGGGTCCTGGGTCATGTGCATTCCTGTGGTAATCATTTGTGCCAATTTATTTTAAAATCCTATCACAAGTGTCAGAGACATAAGCACACTGATGAATCACAGAAAACAAAACAAGAGTACTAGGTAAAGATACATAGTAATAACGTGATAAAACTAGAGTGTACACAAGGTTTTTATAAGATTTGACCTAGTGACCTAGTTTTTGACCCCGCATGACCAAGGTCCAAACTTGTCCTAGATTTCATGGAGGACAAAATTCTGACCAAGTTTTATGAAGATTGGAACAAATTGGTGACATCTAGAGTGTACACAAGATTTGTCTAAGATTTGACCTAGTGACCTAGATTTTGACCCCACATGACCCAGTTTCGAACTTGGCCTAGATTTCATAGAGTACAACATTCTGATAAAGTTTCATGAAGATTGGATCAAAACTGTTGCCTCTAGAGTGTACACAAGCCAATTGTTGACGGACGACGGACGAAGAGTGATCACAAAAGCTCACCTTGTCACTATGTGACAGGTGAGCTAAAAATTAGCATTCCAATGCAACAATAACAATAGCATGGCAATAACATGAGGTACAGTAGCATACCTGCCAAGCTAGTTAAATCCAAAATAGGAGTGATCAAGCAAAGCATGTCCCAAGATGCACTAAAATCTGATTTAAGGGATTTAGATGCATAAACAAGGAATGTATTAATTCTAGTGGTTATACATGTGGGACAGAAAATCATAAAATGAACCAAATGTACCTTTGTGCAAAGGTAGGCAGTAGGCAAACTTGGAAACCAGAAATTTAACAACGAAAATAGGAGTAACTCCACTTGAAAAGGAGTACTTGGCAGGTATGGGTATAAAAACAATCTCTGATCACAGATGCAAGTTATAATACTGCACTGTTATATCACATAGTCTTAATAAATGAAATGTAGTATAATAAGAATCAATCATACGAAGTACTCAATATTTCAACATACACTCAGCAACTTTTCTAATTGGTCACTTTTCAAACCAAAATTCTTTTAACAGTGATACAGTCGTTTCGGGTAATTCTGCGCATCGGGTAATTCTGCGCATCGGGTAATTCTGCGCACCTTAACTTTCTATTTCTTACATACTTTGCTGGGTCGTTTTTCTTCGGTCCTCCAGTGTTTTTGTAGATGTATATGGCGTACATTCAGGGTCAATTTAAGTTAGGGCAGCCCTAACCTAGTTAGGGCAGCCCTAACCTCAGCCCTAACCTGGTTAGGGCAGCCTTAACTTCAGCCCTAACCAGTTTAGGGCAGCCCTAACTTAAGATGGTATTTTAGACCCTCTCCGTATGCGTGAAGTTATACCTGATTTAAGTTAGACCTGCCCTAACCAGCCCTAACCAGCCCTAACTTATTGGATATATCGACTTTAACTTGTACCAGTCACGCGAAAAACTCAATCCAATCAAAAGCGCCATTATATACGGGATAAGTTTGAAACGTTTGGTCAGAGGTTTGACCATAAGTTAGGGCAGGTCTTACTAAGTTAGGGCTGAAGTTAGGGCTGACCTAACCAGGTTAGGGCTGAAGTTAGGGCTGCCCTAACCAGGTTAGATCTGATCTTATTAAAGACCCTAAATGTACGCCGCAGCATGATAGCACCAGGAGATGCCTATCATTGTTTATCTAGGGTCATAAAACACAGCATCTGCTCAACAGGAGATCACTATCATTGTATATCTAGGGTCATAAAACTGTCTACTGAATTCCAAACATATTCTTACGTATGTATACAATAGAAAGTATCGGTTATATTATGCGTTTGTTTAATTTGTGTATTAAGATTATTGATAAGTATATTAAATACGGTTTTTATAAGTTTTAATTGCGGAAAATGCGACAAAAATGTGTAAAAAGGCATTTTACCGGTGTATTGTTTATTTCACGGACACTAGATACACATTTAGTATAGATAAACCATGTTTTGTAGCCGTGACTAATTTATGCAAGCAGGTTGATTTGCTCTCAAATGGTAAGTATAGGGTACATATTAAGACTTAATTAGAATCGCCAATGATTTAACCAATATTGCCACAAGACAAAGATTTAAATCTTATCATAACCGTACAAGCGAATTTACAATTATATTACACCTCATGCTGTGGCAATCATGCTGTGGCAATCACAGAGGGGCGCGCCATAAAACGATATACTAACTAACAGGCTGTGCAATATTACATAATAGTGTGAAATACTGTTAAATTAATATACTGTGCCGACATCAAGCTGAAACAACACCATATAGAAACAATATTTAATAAACAGATCAGTAATCTAAATCTTACGTTACAAATTAAAATGTACAAATTAAAACAAAAGCATAATATAACCGATACTTTCTAGTGTTTATATATAAAAATGTAATACAGTAGAACATTATTAGAATACTGATCCCTTGTTGTTGTGTTTTATGACCCTAGATATACAACGATAGTGATCTCTTATCAATTACATTGACCGATGATCAATAGTGACCAGTTTTAGTGTTTTATGGCCTTAGATTAACAATCATATTCACCACCTGCTGATATCAAGCTGTGACGTACATTAAGGGTCTTAAATAAGATCAGGTTAGGGCAGCCCTAACTTCAGCCCTAACCTGGTTAGACCTGCCCTAACTTCTGGTCAAACAGGATCAAACTTGTGAAATATGGATGGAATAATATTAGCATGTATATCATGACTAATTTGTAACTAAGTCGCTGATTGGTCAAATATTCAACAAGCAAAATCCAAAACCTAAGGTTAGACCAGCCCTAACTTCAGCCCTAACCTGGTTAGGGCAGCCCTAACCTGGTTAGGGCAGCCCAAACTTTTAGTCAAACTTTGTATTTAAGCGTACAAGAGGGTCATAAATAAGTAAGACCTGCCCTAACCTCGAGTTAGGCCTGGTTAGGGCTGCCCTTACCAGGTTAGGGCTGAAGTTAGGGCTGGTCTAACCAGGTTAGGGCTGCCCTAACCTGGTTAGGGCTGAGGTTAGGGCTGCCCTAACTAGGTTAGGGCTGCCCTAACTTAAATTGACCCTGAATGTACGCCATAGATGTATGTCACTTATGGTAATTTTTATAATCATTTCAACGAAATCGGAAAAGTATTTCTACGAAAATTTGACCAAAATGAGTGTCAACGGCGATTTTCGTTAATTTGACATACCACGTGACACATAAATTGAATAAAAGCACTTTTGTCATGGATGATGACTTTTCCTTTTGTGTCAACATTGTCTTAATGACTTATTCTTTCGACACTGTGATAAATTTCTTGTGAAACAAATCTTTGAAACAGACTATACAAAAAAACAATTCCACATGCGCAGAATTAGCCGAAAAAATTTACGTCATGAAAACCGGCAGTCATCTTGTTTTGTGACGACATTTGACCTAGTTTAGCGAAGATATGATGTTTTGAATTGTTTACATTTGTCAATGAAGGTTGTTTCTATCCAAACAGCACAATAATTTATTCTAAAAATAAAATAATCTCAAATGTAGAAAGCCAATACCCGTTAGGTGCGCAAAATTACCCGACAGCACTGTAATTATTATTATGATATTTTGCACCCAGATGATTTTGGTACTGCGATAACCTACCTGTGCAATCTATCAACAATATAGTCACTGTGAGGAAAGTATTTGTCATCCAGTTGAGTGACCAATTAAGAAAATTGCTGAGTTCATAAGATTGAGCTTACAATACTAGATGACATTCATCAAACGAGTAAAATAGTTACTCTCGTTGTATATTGTTGCTAGCGATTCATTAAGACAGTTGCGAGTAAGTGCTCATACAGCTTTTCCCTCCCGGATCTGCCAGATCAAATATTAATGAATTAACAGTAACCTTGAGATCTAAGTGATTTTGTTGTATAACAGTATGCAAACTGAATAGAGTTACAAGATCATCTATGTTGAAATATTGAGTAATTGGGGGATATTTATACAAACATTTCTACAATCAATCAAATAACAATCAAGTACGTGTGGTTATCCAAAAGTTTGTGGATTTTGCTCTTATTGAAAAACCGTTTAACTTAAAGCTACGAATCTATGGTCCCTGTACAATTGATTTATATTGAACAAGTATACCAAATATCATACGGATATGACTAAAAATAACATAAATATAGCATTTGTAAGCATGCGTGGTAGGCATATGACGTACGACGTCGCCCTCTGGACTAAATCATTTTATGAAGCTCTTAAACACTGTAAATTAGTTGTTCTATTTTCCCCGTATTCAGCTGTATATTTTCAATATGCAAACACACTCGTTCTGTCGATGGGAACTGAGTTGTGTCGTTTCTATCTCTACAAGTGGATTTTTTCTCTAATACCTAGGATGGTCGATTCTAACCAACATAACGCTCTTTCGATGAACGTCGGTTTTGTACCTATCAACATGCATCGTTTTTCACATCACCGTGACTTTCTGTTAACTATTCATGCCATTCAAAAATAATTGAATACAACGCAGAAGGGTTCATACTTAATTTGCCAAACAATTCTTGTCTTCCTTGTGGGTTCCGCTAGCTGTATATATAATTGAATTGTTATGCGACTGCAAATGATATCTAGTGACGTCATATTCTACGTTGAATTTTGAATGACAACATTAACCCTCATATTCGTAAAATGACAATATATAAAATATAACCTTTAAATTATACCAACATATCGGTATGACATTACTCAACATGAAGATGCATATTTGTATTTTTAAATGAAGAAATACTGTAACAATCGGCAATAACGTAACGCATTTTACTGGAAAAAATCTGCAGTGCGCCGCTAACGCGTTTTTGTGTTACTATGGCAACGTGTTACTAGGGATACAAAGGGTACCTTATGAAAATATTTTGGGTTATTGTTTGTAATAGATTAATGTCAATGTATGGTAACTTTCAAACTGATCTGATATAAATTAAAGATTTTATAGCAAAATTCAACGAACTTTTGGATAACCCCACGTATACATAACATATGTACAAACATTGTACTATTTGGTCAAGGCATCAATTAGCAAAAATTATCTTATTTTATCAATTTAAAGTTACATAACAATATAATCTAGGACACAAATAAAATATTGTTTGTTTTCCATTCCAAACCCTGCCTGTCTAATTCACAGCTAACTTTATCATTGATAACAAACAAAAGCAACAAAACATTTTTTTTGGGGTAAAATATATATTTTTTTATTTCATTTTAATCTATAGAATTTTTGTTTTCGTTTAATTCTTTATCAATGAAACAGTTACCTTTGGTGTAATTAGGGTGGAATAAAAATATATATATGAAAAATACTATTTTATTGTTAATGATTTGAGTTTTAGTACTCTCATATCAAACTTTTCTTATAAATTAAAAAAAAACAGTCAAAATTATTTGGGCAATGACTTTTTGGTCGTTTAGGGTAAACAAACAATCTGTTATTTTTGGCCCAAGGCAAGATTAGCAATTCTCTTCTCACATACATCCCTCCCTTAAAGTATAGTATGATCCAATTAACTCAGTCTTCAAACCTTCAAATACCAAAACAAAATTATCAGTTGATTTTAGGTCTTTACTTCGTTTTCATTAACAGAGATTATTACGATGTTGCACAAGGTGAAACATTAATCTTCATATCCAACAAAGCACGACATTCTCACTGAAATTACACGACATTCTCACTGAAATTACACGACATTCTCACTGAAATTACACGACATTCTCACTGAAATTACACGACATTCTCACTGAAATTACACGACATTCTCACTGAAATTACACGACATTCTCACTGAAATTACACGACATTCTCACTGAAATTAATCTTATTCTGCAATAGAATCATGTAGTATACTCTTGCACCATGGTCGAGGACCAAGTGAAATTGTTCAAACTACACTCAACCGCTTTAAAAACGCACCACATATGAAATATCGCTTTTAGTGATGAAAACGTCAATCTATGGTCATTTATTTTGAATAAGTAATCTTCAGTCTATACACAACAAGTTGTGTGAGTTTCATGCCATTATTAAGAGAATGAAATAAATAATGATATAAATAACACAGTGACCCATGAAAGTGAAAGTCACAATTTCAAAAGCATTTATAAGAGCAGGCTACATTGGTGCATAAGTCTGCGGTCCAGATATGCGCATTATGTGAACCTAAGATGGATTCAAGCCTTATTTAAGCATGAAATATTGGTTATGAGCATCAGACTGTCCGGATATTTCCCGTGGTGCTTATATGGCACCTCAAATCAACAATATGAAGCAGCTTGAAGGCAAAAAGATAGTATTCGGCTCTAAACGGGAGAAAGCTCGTTAAAAAGTGTACTAAAATGATTTTCCTTTTTATTGACAACTATGAGAAGAATAGTTATGAAAATGCAATAATGTACTTTTGGCTTGTTTATTGACACCCGACATTCTTTTGACACTGTGTGCAGCCATGCGGAACGAATTACAGTGGTACAACCTGTGCCATGTTTCCTCATAGCTCGGGCCTAATACCTTTAGCTTGTTTCATCTAGGCCGGTCTTTGACTGTGTCATTAGCTAGGAAAGGATGTTCTAAGCCCACAATCGTTGTGTGGAGGCAGCTGAACCGTCTTGTTAAGGCACCGATGCTCTTTTCAGTTGGAAGCGAAGGCACAATCATCCGAACAAATATTCGAGATAGTCGCAGCATAAAAATACCGTAAGCAAATACTGTTTCTGTTGTTTTTTCAATGTGTAAACCAACAGCGTACAGTTTAAAGTCAATATTGACCACATAGGTCGTCGCGATCGAGATGCACATGCAAAACATGCAAAATCATAAAAAGTTCTTTGAGCAGCGTATTCCGAATGAAAACAAAATCGTTTTCTTTAATTAGATCAAGCTTATGAACTGAGCAAACCCTGTAAACTATCAATTTTAGCAAAAAATGATTTTTGACAAATTTTGATTATCTTCAATAGTGGTGCGTTTTTAAAGCGGTTGAGTGTATGCATTACCTATACCAAATGATATATTGATGTGAATACTGCCTTATCTCAAGTCTGGGTATTATTTGTAATAATTCTTAATGTTATCATTAATCAACCCTTTAGGGACCCCAAGTTTATCCCTTGACAAGAATGCATCAATCCCCGTATCTATATCAGAAGTTGACGATGCTAATCCCGATAGAAGATCAACGTCTGCCGACTCGGTTTCATTGTAACCATTTGGAATATCTTCAATATCATCCAGTAAATCAAGTGTTTCTCTTGAGCATGCTTGATTATTGAAAACTTTCGTGGAGAACATGTTCTTGGATGAAGCAGAAAGTTTAGCTCTATATTGAGTACCTATTTGTGCATGTATAGTTCCTATATGTGCATGTATAGTCTTTACATCTTTTGACTCAGCCGTAGTGTGATCATCATCCATGTGTTGTGTCTTGTTGGGTTTTGAAGAAGAATGAGACTCAGGACTAGACTTTCCAGACTTAGATGTCGTATCTGACTTTCCTATATTCTTCTTTTTATCATCTGGCACAACTATATGACCTTTGTGAAGTTTCTGTGGGGGACTGCGAGGTCTCTGTGTTGTAGAACTATCAGAGTGCATAGAATGTCCAGAGTGTCCTCCTTGCTGTGGAGGCATGCAGTTATATCCATTGTAGTATGGTGACCTTGGGGGAAACGACCTTGGGGGAAACGACCTAGGGTGATGTGACCTTGGGGGATATGGCCCATGCATTGGTGGTGGTGGATCCCTGTAACCTTGGTGGTAGAAATCTGGTCCGCTAAATCTTGGTGGAAATGGTGGAGGACCCCTAAATCCCTGGTTTCCATAGTAATTAGGTGCATCATATCTTGGTGGTGGCGGCCCCCTGAAACCATGGTTACCATAGTGACTTGGTGCATCAAATCTTGGTGGATACTGTGGTCTTCCATACCCTCCTCGGGTTCTCGGTATAAACTCCTTATACCCAGTATTACCTCTATCTCTATGATTACCTGGACCAGAAAGACCATTTACATTTGGATTAATGTTTGGCTGATTACCAGGTTTAGGTTGATTAAACTTCTGATTATTTACATAATTCTTTGAGCGATCATGTCCCATGGAGATATCTGGAGACATTTTAGCACCTGCAGCACGAATATCATCATCAGTAGTGTCTTTATCATCCTTATCAAAGTTATTATTTTTATGTGCATTTTGTCTGTTAGATGGACTAACTCCTAGACCACCATTGTCTTTTTGTCTGTTTCCCCCATGTTTGTTTCCCAAGTTATTTGAACCAAATTTACCAGTAGTGTTGGACCCTGTATTTCTATGGCAACCTGAATGTACTGCACCGCTCTTGTAACCACATGCCTGATTTACAGCTTTCTTAAACAATAAACCATTATTCTGCTCGCTGGAAGTTTTCTCGTTTCCAGAGTCAGAATTTCTAGAGTTTGGACGAGACGTGTAATTACCATCAGATGAATTGGAACTTTGATAGTGTGGTTTGGAAACACTGTTCCTTTTCGTCTTTGAGGGGTAACCAGGCAATTCAGGGGTTCCTGGGCGACTATCTTCACTGAAAAACAGAATAAAATAAGTTATTTAAAAACAAGAGGGCCATGATGGCCCAATATCGCTCACCTGATTATAAACCCTGCACAATTTTCACCCAAAGGAATAATTTGAACATCTTGGTAGAAAACCACAAGATGATGCTACATACCAATTATCAAAACTCTATGCAGTGTAGTTTTAGGCAAGAAGATATTAATATGTTTTCCCTATATAAGTCTATGTAAAACGGTGACCCCCGAGTGGGGCCAATTTTGACCCCAGGGGCATAATTTGAAAAATCTTGGTAGAGGACCACTAGATGATGCTACATACCAAATATCAAAGCTCTATGCAGTGGTACTAAGTTTTAGACAAGAAGATTTTTATATGTTTTCCCTATATAAGTCTATGTAAAACGGTGACCCCCGGGGCTGGGCCAATTTTGACCCCAGGGGCATAATTTGAAAAATCTTGGTAGAAGACCACTAGATGATGCTACATACCAAATATCAAAGCTCTATGCCGCGTAGTTTTAGACAAGAAGATTTTTATATGTTTTCCCTATATAAGTCTATGTAAAACGGTGACCCCCAGGGCTGGGCCAATTTTGACCCCAGGGGCATAATTTGCACAATCTTGGTAAGGGACCACTAGATGATGCTACATACCAAATATCAAAGCTCTTAGGCATTGTAGTTTTAGACAAGAAGATTTTTTTTATGTTTTCCCTATAAACGTCTAAGTAAAATGGTGACCCCAGGGTGGGGCCAATTTTGACCCGAGGGACATAATTTGAACAATCTTTGTAGAGGACCTCTAGCTGAGTCTACATACCAAATATGAAAGCCCTGGGCCAAGCGGTTTCGGAGAAGAAGATTTTTTAAGGTTTTCCCTATATAACTCTAAGTAAAACTAAGGGCCCCCGGGGCGGGGCCAATTTTGACCCCAGGGACATAATTTGAACAATCTTTGTAGAGGACCTCTAGCTGAGTCTACATACCAAATATGAAAGCCCTGGGCCAAGCGGTTTCGGAGAAGAAGATTTTTTAAGGTTTCCCCTATATAACTCTATGTAAAACTAAGGGCCCCCGGGGCGGGGCCAATTTTGACCCCAGGGACATAATTTGAACAATCTTCGTAGAGGACCTCTAGTTGAGTCTACATACCAAATATGAAAGCCCTGGGCCAAGCGGTTTCGGAGAAGAAGATTTTTTAAGGTTTCCCCTATATAACTCTATGTAAAACTAAGGGCCCCAAGGGCGGGGCCAATTTCAACCCCAGGGACATAATTTGAACAATCTTCGTAGAGGACCTCTAGCTGAGTCTACATACCAAATATGAAAGCCCTGGGCCAAGAGGTTTCGGAGAAGAAGATTTTTTAAGGTTTTCCCTATATAACTCTATGTAAATTTAAGGGCCCCCGGGGCGGGGCCAATTTTGACCCCAGGGACATTATTTGAACAATCTTTGTGGAGGACCTCTAGCTGAGTCTACATACCAAATATGAAAGCCCTTGGCCAAGCGGTTTCGGAGAAGAAGATTTTTTAAGGTTTCCCCTATATAACTCTATGTAAAACTAAGGGCCCCCAGGGGCGGGCCAATTTTGACCCCAGGGACATAATTTGAACAATCGATGTAGAGGACCTCTAGCTGAGTCTACATACCAAATATGAAAGCCCTGGGCCAAGCGGTTTCGGAGAAGAAGATTTTTTAAGGTTTCCCCTATATAACTCTATGTAAAACTAAGGGCCCCCAGGGCGGGCCAATTTTGACCCCAGGGACATAATTTGAACAATCTTTGTAGAGGACCCTTAGCTGAGTCTACATACCAAATATGAAAGCCCTGGGCCAAGCGGTTTCGGAGAAGAAGATTTTTTAAGGTTCCCCTACGTAACTCTATGTAAAACTAAGGGCCCCGGGGCGGGGCCAATTTTGACCCCAGGGACATAATTTGAACAATCTTTGTAGAGGACCCCAAAGTGATGCTACATACCAAATATGAAAGCTCTAGGCCTTATGGTTTCAGAGAAGAAGATTTTTAAAGTTTCCTTTTTGAAAATCTATTTTTAGCCTGTGTGACCTAGTTATGCGACAGATCGGAAATTTTTTAACAACTTTGGTAGAGGTCCACCCAAGGAACATTCCTGTTAAGTTATATCAAATTTGGCCAAGCGGTTTAGGAGGAGAAGTTGTTTGAAGAAATTGTTGACGGACGCACGACGCACGACGTACGACGGACGACGGACATCTCGGTATGACAAAACCTCACCATGACCACTTTGTGGTCAGGTGAGCTAAAAAGGGTTTTAGGGCCAACACTCCAGCAACACTGTCCGACCTAGAACTTCAGACAATCTGTAAAACTAGGCAGGTTATAGACAGGTTTTCATTTTAAGTTTTATTATGATTGGACTTGTGAAAAGCATGGGAAACTTAATAACATCTATTCAGCTTAAAACTCACTATATGCATATCTGCCAAATACTCCTATTAAAGTGGAGTTACTCCTATTTTCATAGCTATTTTATGGTTTTCAAGTTCACCTCCCTTTGAACAAAGGTACATTTGGTTCATTTTATGATTTTCTGTCCCATATTTATTACCACTAGAATTAATACCTTCCTTGTGTATGCATCTGTATCCATTTTTAAATCACATTAAAGTGCATTTTGTGACATGTTTCACTTGATCACTCCTATTTTGGATTTAACTAGCTTGGCAGGTATGCTATATGTGGGAGGCATAATTTTTATATAATAATAACACATGCCAACTTCTTTAAATGAACAGACAATATCAGAGAGGAAACGCAACCTGTCTGGCCAAGTGGTTGAACATTAGCTTCCATTGGGGGCAGGTCCGGGATCGATCCCAGGCCACATCAAATAATAACAAGAGGGCCATGATGGCCCAATATCGCTCACCTGATAATACATGAAACCCTGCACAGTTTTCACCCAAGGGAATAATTTGAACATCTTGGTAGAAAACCACAAGATGATGCTACATACCAATTATCAAAACTGTAGGCAGTGTAGTTTTATGCAAGAAGATTTTAATATGTTTTCCCTATACAGTTGTTTATGGTATAGCGGATCATTGTCAATAAAGGATCAGTCTCAGAAACGCGAAGAAATTTAATAACTTCCAGGAAAAAATATGAATATCTGATGATTGATCTTAATAATTGAACCCTTTTGACGTTTTGTCATAATATTTGTTTACAAATTACATATTTAATAACGTGTTAATTTCAAGGTTAGCAATTGACACGCACGGTGAAGCAGAAAAAACGTGCTCGGGAAAAACGGTAAACAGAGAAAAGGCCTTAATTACCTTAAATAATTTTCAACTGTTTAAGGAAACAAGAGGGCCATGATGGCCCTATATCGCTCACCTGATTATAAACCCTGCACAATTTTCACCCAAAGGAATAATTTGAACATCTTGGTAGAAAACCACAAGATGATGCTACATACCAATAATCAAAATTCTAGGCAGTGTAGTTTTAGGCAAGAAGATATTAATATGTTTTCCCTATATATAAGTCTATGAAGTCTATGTAAAACGGTGACCCCAGAGTAGGGCCAATTTTGACCCCAGGGGCATAATTTGAAAAATCTTGGTAGAGGACCACTACATGATGCTACATACCAAATATCAAAGCTCTATGCAGTGTAGTTTTAGACAAGAAGATTTTTATATGTTTTCCCTATATAAGTCTATGTAAAACGGTGACCCCCGGGGTTGGGCCAATTTTGACCCCAGGGGCATAATTTGCACAATCTTGGTAGGGGACCACTAGATGATGCTACATACCAAATATCAAAGCTCTTAGGCATTTTAGTTATTGACAAGAAGATTTTTATATGTTTTCCCTATATAAGTCTAGGTAAAATGGTGACCCCCAGGGTGGGGCCAACTTTGACCCGAGGGGAATAATTTGAACAATCTTTGTAGAGGACCGTTAGGTGAGTCTATATACCAAATTTGAAAGCCCTGGGCCAAGCAATTTCGGAGAAGAAGATTTTTTAAGGTTTTCTCTATATAACTCTATGTAAAACTAAGGGCCCCCGGGGCGGGGCCAATTTTGACCCTGGGGGCATAATTTGAACAATCTTTGTAGAGGACCTTTAGCTGAGTCTACGTACCAAATATGAAAGCCCTGGGCCATGCGGTTTCGGAGAAAAAGATTTTTTAAGGTTTCCCCTATATAACTCTATGTAAAACTAAGGGCCCCCGGGCGGGGCCAATTTTGACCCCAGGGGCATAATTTGAACAATCTTTGTAGAGGACCTCTAGCTGAGTCTACATACCAAATATGAAAGCCCTGGGCCAAGCGGTTTCGGAGAAGAAGATTTTTAAAGGTTTCCCCTATATAACTCTATTTAAAACTAAGGGCCCCCGGGACGGGGCCAATTTTGACCCCAGGGACATAATTTGAACAATCATTGGAGAGGACCTCTAGCTGAGTCTACATACCAAATATGAAAGCCCTGGGCCAAGCGGTTTTGGAGAAGAAGATTTTTTAAGGTTTCCCCTATATAACTCTATGTAAAACTAAGGGCCCCTGGGGCGGGGCCAATTTTGACCCCAGGGACATAATTTGAACAATCTTTGCAAAGGACCCCAAGGTGGTGCTACATACCAAATATGAAAGCTCTAGGCCTTACGGTTTCAGAGAAGAAGATTTTTAAAGTTTCCTTTGTGAAAATCTATTTTTAGCCTGTGTGACCTAGTTATGCGACAGACCGGAAATTTTTTAACAACTTTGAAAAAGGACCACCCAAGGATCATTCCTGTGAAATTTGGTTAAATTCCATCAATTGGTTTAGGAGAAGAAGTCATTTAAAGGAATTGTTGACGGACGACGGACGACGGACGACTGACGACTGACAACGACGGACGACGACGGACGCCGGACAGCCACCTATCCTAAAAGCTCACCAGTGAGCACTTCGTGCTCAGGTGAGCTAAAAATATGTATACATGTTGATTGTTATATCCATAATCTGTCTATAACCATCAAATTATATTTATATTGATACAAATATTGGTAAATTGGGTTCAAAGGTACCGCGTCGATTTGTGTATAGCGGATCACTCAATGGAAAACGTGCATTTAGTGATGTAGATATCATTGTTTTGTGTTTAGTTTGCAATTATTTTTCAATTTTTGTGATCCATTGACCGGTATTACAAATACAAAATTAACATTTGATACTTTTATCAAGTTATAGTTATATAGCACTCGTGTATGACAATACTGGACTAATTCATTGGTATTTTTCATAAAGTTGCTCAGTTTCATAGTCCCTATGTTTTGTTAAGGGAGCTTTTAAATGTTGACTCATTTTAAGCAACTTTGTTATATGAAATCCACTTGCCTCAACACTAACTAGAACATACCTGGTGGTGTTTTGTCTTATATGACAGGTTACCATAGCTTTTGAGATATTATCATTGAAAAAAATGCAGTGATCAGCTATAGACCAAAGTGTTCCGGTATTGACATATCAACTATGTAACTTTGCCATCAAATTACTCTTGTATAAATCAAGAGTTTTATTCCGAAAATGTTGGGAAGTCATGACCGATTAGGTTGTCAAACATTTGCAACAGTTTTTATTTTGAAAAAATAAACATATCCTCGTATCAGCCCTTATGTCGTTAGTGATCCGTTATACCCTATACAACTGTATAAGTCTATGTAAAATGGACTCCGGGGCTGGCCAAATTTTGACTCCAGGGGCATTATTTGAGCAATCTTGGTAGGGGACCACTAGATGATGCTATATAAAAGTCTATGTAAAATGGTGACCCACAGGGCGGGGCCAATTTTGACCCTAGGGGAATAATTTGAACAATCTTTGTAGAGGACCTCTAGCTGATTCTACATACCAAATATGAAAGCCCTGGGCCAAGCCATTTCGGAGAAGATTTTTTAAGGTTTTCCCTATATAACTCTGTGTAAAACTAAGGGGGCAGGGGGGGGGGGAATTTTGATCCAAGGGACATAATTTGAACAATCTTTGTAGAGGACCTCAATGTGATACTACATATCAAATATGAAAGCTCTAGGCCTTACGTTTTCAGAGAAGAAGATTTTTGAAGTTTCCTTTTTGAAAATCTATTTTTAGCTCGTGTGACCTAGTTATGCAATTCACCGGAATTTTTTTTACAACTTTGGTAGAGGTCCACCAGGGGAACATTCCTGTAAAGTTTGATCAAATTTGGCCAAGCGGTTAAGGAGGAGAAGTCATTTGAAGAAATTGATGACGGATGGACGACAGACATCTCGGTATGACAAAACCTCACCATGACCACGAAGTGGTCAGGTGAGCTAAAAATGTTACCAGAAATTCCCTTGCTAAATGCTCAGCATATCAGGCAAATTGGCTTCTCTTCTGTCATATCCTCATGACAATGGATAACATCAGGAATGATATGTCGAGAGTGATTAGTATAAGTTGGAGAAACTTGTGTCACAATCAACCCTTACATAAATTAGTATAAACTAGTGTTTACCTATCATCATAGTCGTCCAGCACATAAAACCTACTGCCAGTTATACCAGATTGATTCCGTATTCCATCTCCAGTGTCTTTCATGGCAGAGTTGGATGAATATCTGAAAAGATGGGCAAGAATGACACAATAATGCATAAAATTAAAACATGTTTCTACTTGATAGGCAAATCTTGTTGCTTAAAAATATATTTAAAACTTCATACAAAACTCAACCGGCGAACTTAATGCTTGAAATAGTTTCTTGGTTTACAGTAAGTTTATCTGACAAGACATTGATAACGCCAGATAGGCCCGTTGCTTATGTCAGATAGGCCTGTTGCAAATGTCAGATAGGTCTGTTGCAAATGTCAGATAGGCCCGTTGCTAATGTCAGATAAGCCTGTTGCTATTGTCAGATTGCCTGTAGCTGATGTCAGATAGGCCCGTTGCTAATGTCAGATTGGCCCGTTGCTAATGATAGATAGGACCGTTGCTAAAGTCAGATAGGCCAGTTGCTAATGTCAGATAGGCCCGTTGCTAATGTCATGAGCGCACATGTGATATGTTAGTTTCAGGATTTACCTATTACTGACGATTAAATTAGCTATCATTTTCCTGATTTGGTTGTCGTTTTGTCAGCCATATTGATTCTTTTAAAGTTATTTTTGTTCAAAATACATATGGAATACTTGTCCAGAACTTATTACAATAAAATACTTCACGTATTGTGAGAATACATTTGCTAACATACAATCTAGAAGCGATATGTACATTTTTTATTTTTTGGCGGCCATCTTGGCAGCCATTTTGAATTCTTCTTTATGCTTAGTGATGCCCAAGTTGTTAATTGCCTTGGTAGGAACATGCTTTAGAACCAGTATGTACATATTTTTAACATTAAGTGGTTTATAATGATAAAAACAATATATCACATTTTCCTTATTCAGTAGCCATTTTGTCTGCCATTTTGGATATTTTTTGTTTGGAATGTCTTCCAATAATATACTACGTATTTGTTCAGAATTTTGCTTTTTACCAACAAAATAAAAGATATATACATTTCTTTTAATTTTTGGCGGCCATCTTGAATATTTCAAAATGCTCAATGATGACGAAGTTGCATCGTTCAGTTTCTTTGTAGGTACATGTCAAAGGCCCATTTTATGCAAAATCATTTTGTGCATACTATTTTTTTGGGTTTTGCGATTAATACTGACTATTAAGTTAACATACCCAGTAGAACTGGAGGCACTATATGGTGGAGGTTTTAGATGGGGTTGAGTATCTTGTAGAGTACTACCAGGGGTTGATATTGTGTCAGTTGATGATTCTTGTCTTCTCTTCTCTGAAATACAAATCATAATGTTGTGGTTTTATTATTTTTTTATACAATTTTTTAAGGCTGAAACAATTTCTTCAAACTTAGGCCAGTTTTTTTTATTAATTGATTTACGGGATTTTTTTTAAAAATAGGGTCGGGGGTCAAAATAAAAATACAAAAATCACAGTGTCGACAAAAAAATAGAAATAAAAGCTTAAACGCATCAATTTTTTTTTTTGAACTAATATTTTTCATTACTTTTGTGATATATATGTTATTTAAGTAAACAGTTACTGTAGTGTCTGGAAGCAACAGAAATCTGTCACCTCAATCCTGGCATAATCTGTCACCTAAATCCTGGCTTATCTGTCACCTAAATCCTGGCTTATCTGTCACCTAAATCCTGGCATTATCTGTCACCACAATCCTGGCATTACCTGTCACCTAAATCCTGGCTTATCTGTCACCTAAATCCTGGCTTATCTGTCACCTCAATCCTGGCTTATCTGTCACCTCAATCCTGGCATTATCTGTCACCTAAATCCTGGCTTATCTGTCACCTCAATCCTGGCATTATCTGTCACCTCAATCCTGGAATTATCTGTCACCACAATCCTGGTATTATCTGTCACCACAATCCTGGCATTATCTGTCACCTCAATCCTGTCACCACAATCCTGGCATTATCTGTCACCTCAATCCTGGCATTATCTGTCACCTCAATCCTGGCATTATCTGTCACCTCAATCCTGGCATTATCTGTCACCTCAATCCTGGCATTATCTGTCACCTAAATCCTGGCTTATCTGTCACCTCAATCCTGGAATTATCTGTCACCACAAACCTGGCATTATCTGTCACCTCGATCCTGGCATTATCTGTCACCACAATCCTGGCATTATCCATCACCACAATCCTGTCACCACAATCCTGGCATTATCTGTCACCACAATCCTGGCATTATCCATCACCACAATCCTGTCACCACAATCCTGGCATTATCTGTCACCTAAATCCTGGCATTATCTGTCACCTCAATCCTGGCATTATCTGTCACCACAATCCTGGCATTATCTGTCACCACAATCCTGGAATTATCTGTCACCTCAATCCTGGCATTATCTGTCACCTCAATCCTGGAATTATCTGTCACCTCAATCCTGGCATTATCTGTTACCACAATCCTGTCACCACAATCCTGGCATTATCTGTCACCACAATCCTGCCATTATCTGTCACCACAATCCTGTCACCACAATCCTGGCATTATCTGTCACCACAATCCTGGCATTATCTGTCACCTCAATCCTGACATTATCTGTCACCTCAATCCTGGCATTATCTATCACCACAATCCTGGCATTATCTGTCACCTCAATCCTGGCATTATCTGTCACCTCAATCCTGGCATTATCTGTCACCTCAATCCTGCCATTATCTGTCACCTCAATCCTGGCATTATCTGTCACCTCAATCCTGGCATTATCTGTCACCACAATCCTGGCATTATCTGTCACCACAATCCTGGCATTATCTGTCACCTCAATCCTGCCATTATCTGTCACCACAATCCTGTCACCACAATCCTGGCATTATCTGTCACCACAATCCTGTCATTATCTGTCACCACAATCCTGTCATTATCTGTCACCTCAATCCTGCCATTATATGTCACCACAATCCTGGCATTATCTGTCACCTCAATCCTGGAATTATCTGTCACCACAATCCTGTCACCACAATCCTGGCATTATCTGTCACCTCAATCCTGGCATTATCTGTCACCACAATCCTGGCATTATCTGTCACCTCAATCCTGGCATTAACTGTCACCTCAATCCTGGCATTATCTGTCACCTCAATCCTGGAATTATCTGTCACCTCAATCCTGGCATTATCTGTCACCTCAATCCTGGCATTATCTGTCACCTCAATCCTGCCATTATCTGTCACCACAAACCTGGAATTATCTGTCACCACAATCCTGGCATTATCTGTCACCTCAATCCTGGCATTATCTGTCACCTCAATCCTGCCATTATATGTCACCACAAACCTGGCATTATCTGTCACCACAATCCTGGCATTATCTGTCACCTCAATCCTGGCATTATCTGTCACCTCAATCCTGGCATTATCTGTCACCTCAATCCTGGCATTATCTGTCACCACAATCCTGGTATTATCTGTCACCACAATCCTGTCACCACAATCCTGGCATTATCTGTCACCTCAATCCTGGCATTATCTGTCACCTCAATCCTGGCATTATCTGTCACCTCAATCCTGCCATTATCTGTCACCTCAATCCTGGCATTATCTGTCACCACAATCCTGGCATTATCTGTCACCTCAATCCTGACATTATCTGTCACCTCAATCCTGGCATTATCTGTCACCTCAATCCTGGCATTATCTGTCACCACAATCCTGGCATTATCTGTCACCACAATCCTGTCACCACAATCCTGGAATTATCTGTCACCACAATCCTGTCACCACAAACCTGGAATTATCTGTCACCTCAATCCTGGCATTATCTGTCACCACAATCCTGGCATTATCTGTCACCACAATCCTGTCACCACAATCCTGGCATTATCTGTCACCTCAATCCTGGCATTATCTGTCACCACAATCCTGGCATTATCTGTCACCACAATCCTGTCACCACAATCCTGGCATTATCTGTCACCACAATCCTGTCACCACAAACCTGGAATTATCTGTCACCTCAATCCTGGCATTATCTGTCACCACAATCCTGGCATTATCTGTCACCACAATCCTGGCATTATCTGTCACCTCAATCCTGGCATTATCTGTCACCACAATCCTGGCATTATCTGTCACCACAATCCTGGAATTATCTGTCACCTCAATCCTGGCATTATCTGTCACCTCAATCCTGGAATTA
This sequence comes from Spisula subtruncata, assembly GCA_963678985.1. Classification (NCBI taxonomy): domain Eukaryota; kingdom Metazoa; phylum Mollusca; class Bivalvia; order Venerida; family Mactridae; genus Spisula; species Spisula subtruncata. The sequence goes on from OY787676.1 coordinate 31,794,731, forward strand.
TCTATCTACACAATCCTGACATTATCTGTCACCACAATCCTGACATTATCTGTCACCTCAATCCTGGCATTATCTGTCACCTCAATCCTGGCATTATCTGTCACCTCAATCCTGGCATTATCTGTCACCACAATCCTGGCATTATCTGTCACCTCAATCCTGGCATTATCTGTCACCTCAATCCTGCCATTATCTGTCACCACAATCCTGGCATTATCTGTCACCACAAACCTGGCATTATCTGTCACCTCAATGCTGGCATTATCTGTCACCTCAATCCTGGCATTATCTGTCACCTCAATCCTGTCATTATCTGTCACCTCAATCCTGGAATTATCTGTCACCTCAATCCTGGCATTATCTGTCACCTCAATCCTGGAATTATCTGTCACCTCAATCCTGGCATTATCTGTCACCTCAATCCTGGCATTATCTGTCACCACAATCCTGGCATTATCTGTCACCTCAATCCTGGCATTATCTGTCACCTCAATCCTGGAATTATCTGTCACCTCAATCCTGGCATTATCTGTTACCACAATCCTGGCATTATCTGTCACCTCAATCCTGGCATTATCTGTCACCTCAATCCTGGAATTATCTGTCACCTCAATCCTGGCATTATCTGTCACCTCAATCCTGGCATTATCTGTCACCACAATCCTGGCATTATCTGTCACCACAATCCTGGCATTATCTGTCACCTCAATCCTGTCACCACAATCCTGGCATTATCTGTCACCTCAAGCCTGGCATTATCTGTCACCTCAATCCTGGCATTATCTGTCACCTCAATCCTGGCATTATCTGTCACCTCAATCCTGGCATTATCTGTCACCACAATCCTGGCATTATCTGTCACCTCAATCCTGGAATTATCTGTCACCTCAATCCTGGCATTATCTGTCACCACAATCCTGGCATTATCTGTCACCACAATCCTGCCATTATCTGTCACCTCAATCCTGGCATTATCTGTCACCTCAATCCTGTCACCACAATCCTGGCATTATCTGTCACCACAATCCTGTCATTATCTGTCACCACAATCCTGCCATTATCTGTCACCACAATCCTGGCATTATCTGTCACCTCAATCCTGGCATTATCTGTCACCTCAATCCTGGCATTATCTGTCACCTCAATCCTGGCATTATCTGTCACCTCAATCCTGGCATTATCTGTCACCTCAATCCTGGCATTATCTGTCACCTCAATCCTGGCATTATCTGTCACCTCAATCCTGTCACCACAATCCTGGCATTATCTGTCACCACAATCCTGTCATTATCTGTCACCACAATCCTGTCATTATCTGTCACCACAATCCTGCCATTATCTGTCACCACAATCCTGGCATTATCTGTCACCTCAATCCTGGCATTATCTGTCACCTCAATCCTGTCACCACAATCCTGGCATTATCTGTCACCTCAATCCTGGCATTATCTGTCACCTCAATCCTGGCATTATCTGTCACCTCAATCCTGTCACCACAATCCTGGCATTATCTGTCACCACAATCCTGGCATTATCTGTCACCTCAATCCTGTCACCACAATCCTGGCATTATCTGTCACCTCAATCCTGGCATTATCTGTCACCTCAATCCTGTCACCACAATCCTGGCATTATCTGTCACCACAATCCTGGCATTATCTGTCACCTCAATCCTGGTATTATCTGTCACCTCAATCCTGGCATTATCTGTCACCACAATCCTGTCACCACAATCCTGGAATTATCTGTCACCACAATCCTGTCACCACAATCCTGGCATTATCTGTCACCTCAATCCTGGCATTATCTGTCACCACAATCCTGGCATTATCTGTCACCACAATCCTGTCACCACAATCCTGGCATTATCTGTCACCACAATCCTGTCACCACAAACCTGGAATTATCTGTCACCTCAATCCTGGCATTATCTGTCACCACAATCCTGGCATTATCTGTCACCACAATCCTGTCACCACAATCCTGGCATTATCTGTCACCTCAATCCTGGCATTATCTGTCACCTCAATCCTGTCACCACAATCCTGGCATTATCTGTCACCACAATCCTGGCATTATCTGTCACCTCAATCCTGGCATTATCTGTCACCACAATCCTGGCATTATCTGTCACCTCAATCCTGGCATTATCTGTCACCTCAATCCTGCCATTATATGTCACCACAAACCTGGCATTATCTGTCACCACAATCCTGGCATTATCTGTCACCTCAATCCTGGCATTATCTGTCACCACAATCCTGGCATTATCTGTCACCACAATCCTGGCATTATCTGTCACCACAATCCTGGCATTATCTGTCACCACAATCCTGGCATTATCTGTCACCACAATCCTGTCACCACAAACCTGGAATTATCTGTCACTTCAATCCTGGCATTATCTGTCACCTCAATCCTGGCATTATCTGTCACCACAATCCTGGCATTATCTGTCACCACAATCCTGGAATTATCTGTCACCTCAATCCTGGCATTATCTGTCACCTCAATCCTGGAATTATCTATCTACACAATCCTGACATTATCTATCACCACAATCCTGACATTATCTGTCACCTCAATCCTGGCATTATCTGTCACCTCAATCCTGGCATTATCTGTCACCTCAATCCTGGCATTATCTGTCACCACAATCCTGGCATTATCTGTCACCTCAATCCTGGCATTATCTGTCACCTCAATCCTGCCATTATCTGTCACCACAATCCTGGCATTATCTGTCACCACAAACCTGGCATTATCTGTCACCTCAATGCTGGCATTATCTGTCACCTCAATCCTGGCATTATCTGTCACCTCAATCCTGTCATTATCTGTCACCTCAATCCTGGAATTATCTGTCACCTCAATCCTGGCATTATCTGTCACCTCAATCCTGGAATTATCTGTCACCTCAATCCTGGCATTATCTGTCACCTCAATCCTGGCATTATCTGTCACCACAATCCTGGCATTATCTGTCACCTCAATCCTGGCATTATCTGTCACCTCAATCCTGGAATTATCTGTCACCTCAATCCTGGCATTATCTGTTACCACAATCCTGGCATTATCTGTCACCTCAATCCTGGCATTATCTGTCACCTCAATCCTGGATTTATCTGTCACCTCAATCCTGGCATTATCTGTCACCTCAATCCTGGCATTATCTGTCACCACAATCCTGGCATTATCTGTCACCACAATCCTGGCATTATCTGTCACCTCAATCCTGTCACCACAATCCTGGCATTATCTGTCACCTCAATCCTGGCATTATCTGTCACCTCAATCCTGGCATTATCTGTCACCTCAATCCTGGCATTATCTGTCACCTCAATCCTGGCATTATCTGTCACCACAATCCTGGCATTATCTGTCACCTCAATCCTGGAATTATCTGTCACCTCAATCCTGGCATTATCTGTCACCACAATCCTGGCATTATCTGTCACCACAATCCTGCCATTATCTGTCACCTCAATCCTGGCATTATCTGTCACCTCAATCCTGTCACCACAATCCTGGCATTATCTGTCACCACAATCCTGTCATTATCTGTCACCACAATCCTGCCATTATCTGTCACCACAATCCTGGCATTATCTGTCACCTCAATCCTGGCATTATCTGTCACCTCAATCCTGGCATTATCTGTCACCTCAATCCTGGCATTATCTGTCACCTCAATCCTGGCATTATCTGTCACCTCAATCCTGGCATTATCTGTCACCTCAATCCTGGCATTATCTGTCACCTCAATCCTGTCACCACAATCCTGGCATTATCTGTCACCACAATCCTGGCATTATCTGTCACCACAATCCTGTCATTATCTGTCACCACAATCCTGGCATTATCTGTCACCTCAATCCTGGCATTATCTGTCACCTCAATCCTGTCACCACAATCCTGGCATTATCTGTCACCTCAATCCTGGCATTATCTGTCACCTCAATCCTGGCATTATCTGTCACCTCAATCCTGTCACCACAATCCTGGCATTATCTGTCACCACAATCCTGGCATTATCTGTCACCTCAATCCTGTCACCACAATCCTGGCATTATCTGTCACCTCAATCCTGGCATTATCTGTCACCTCAATCCTGTCACCACAATCCTGGCATTATCTGTCACCACAATCCTGGCATTATCTGTCACCACAATCCTGGCATTATCTGTCACCTCAATCCTGGCATTATCTGTCACCTCAATCCTGGCTTATCTGTCACCTCAATCCTGGCATTATCTGTCACCTCAATCCTGGTATTATCTGTCACCTCAATCCTGGCATTATCTGTCACCTCAATCCTGGCATTATCTGTCACCACAATCCTGGCATTATCTGTCACCACAATCCTGACATTATCTGTCACCACAATCCTGCCATTATCTGTCACCACAATGGTTTGAAACATGTCAAATTCTTCTTGTCCAAATTTGACTCCAGTATAAGATCCATATACTCTGTACCCAGTGGTATAAACAGGTAAACAAAACCGGCATGATATTCTATCTAATTCTGAGCACAAACAAACTACCAAAGGCATGAAAAGACCAGTCCTTCAGTCCTTGTCAATGGTAAAAGTATGTTTTATTTTTGAATGTTAAAATCAGTGTTATTTGAAAGAAATAATGTCATAATGTAAATTAATTTAATTTTGATTGGACAAAATCTCTTCCAACTCAATATTAAACCTGTTTGACTGAAATCATCACATCACTTCTGTGAATACCTTGCTCCTTTAGGAAGTACTGTTAACTATTCTGCAAGTTTCCTAACATGATAGGCATACCTTCTGTATGTGGAACTCATCTATTTGGCGCCTTCAGGGAACTTTCAGCATCGTTCCAGCTTCCTTAGGAACACGTTTGGGATGGCTAAGGGATTAAATCATCACAGAAGGCTTCCTGAACATGCCAAGTGAATGGCTATGAATTCTAGAACAGTTGCCAATCGTTTTCCAATCACCAAGAAGCATTTCCAAACAAGACCTTCGACACACAAATTTTTAAAATTTCAAAATTTGGCTGCTGAAGAATTTTTTATTTTGGTCCTGAAGTGCCCAGAAGGTTTCCAGGAGCATGAAGGAAAGACAAAGAAGGATTCCAGAACATTACAAAGACATACCAAACCATACCAAACCATCTCTATTTGGTGTATTATTTGGCTTCGGAACCCTTCAATTTAAAAAAAGGAGTAATATGAATGAAACTTGCCTCTTTGTCTAGCTTTTCTAGATTTTTTTTCCTTTTGAGCATAAAAATCTGTGAAAGAAGAATACAATTAATTAATTATACATGCATGAACATACTAATTAAATAACACATTTAACAATATATCGAAGTATTAAAATACAAGTTGTGCAACAAGATCAACACCCAGTCTTAGAATGAGAAGGTCGTAATTGCTATTAACGACTTAAAAGACCCGTAAATATTTGAAATCTGCACAACAAAGAGCTTCCTTTTAGCATATTTTCATGAAAATGAGAACAGATAATTCATGTTGACCAAATTGAAAACAAAAAGAGAAGTTTTTAGAAAGTTTTGTCATGTTTTCTCAAAATAGCATTTTTGTATTTACAACCTTCTCATTGTAAGAGAACAATATATTATAATTATATATTCTATCCTAAACAAACGGATGAGTTTTTATGACTCACCCCGTTGTCAATAGTAAGCGACCTTTTCACATAAGCTACCAATGCAGCAAGCTCATGCCTAACCAAAGCTATCCAACAGAGATGAAAAGCTAAAGCCGCCCGCCCATCCGCTGGCCAAAATCGCCAATCTATTAACTAGATTTTTTCATTGAAAAATCTGTTTAAAAACAACAAACTGAAGTTGATGCCTGTCTGCCTGCCTGCCTGCCGTATCAACTAAACTAATATAGACACATTTGTATTACAGCATCTTTTTTTGTTTATAAACTTAAAACTATCTAAATACTGTAAAATCATTAATATTCATGGGGGATTAAAATTCATGGTTCATCTTCTACCACAAAAATAAATTTCATCGAACAACAATTTTGACCTTTGTATTTATTACTTATGCAAAATCCATGAATTAAGATCCCATCAAAATAGTCTTTTTTACCAAAACCATGAAATTTTGTCCCATCGTACTTAACTGATTTTACGGTACAAATTTAACATTACGTGGTATATCTGATGTGTTTGCTTGTTCCTCTTCCTTCTTCTTTGCTGCTTGTTTCTCTTTTTCTTTCTGTCGCTCTAAATCTTGTTCCTGTTTGCGCATCAATTCCGCAGCTATTTCTTCCATTTCTTTATCTCTCTTTCGTTGTTCAGATTCCAGTTTCTTTCTTTCCTTTTTATTCATCTTTGAAGCTGGGACAGTCTGATAGATACACAGTGATAATACAGATAATATAAGGAGTTTGATCATTTCTAGTTTTGGTAGTTCCTAGATGCAAAGATTTATTTTAAGTACTGACTAATTCATTACAAAAACTCATGTTCTATGAATTGACTAGCCAAATCAAACATTCAATCAAGAAAAATGAAACAACATTTTATACATTTATACAGCAACAACACACTTTCAAAATTACCAATATTTACTGTAGATTAAACCTTTGTTCAGCTACAACCTAGATACAAACAGTCTAACTTTGCAGCTTCCAAAGGCTGCTGCTATGTATATAATCAAAATGCTGGTGAGGCATAACTTTCTCAAGGATAATCTCATATTCCAAACAATAACAGGCAAATATAAGCAAATTTACTATGGTGCCAAAGTTACAATAAAGAGGTGCCAAATTTACTATGGTGCCAAAGTTACAATAAAGAGGTGCCAAATTTACTATGGTGCCAAAGTTACAATAAACACAAACTGGTTGTATTGAATTATATATATATATTTAAATATATGCTGAGCATACAGGGTAGCCTATATTTGCTAGTCAGCTTTCTGCTGAATTCTGGCAGGCCTATAAGTGCCTCCAGCTGTATGTGAACCTGTGTCGCCAGATTAGGCTGCAAGCACACAAAACCAGCCAACTATGAAGTAACACAAGAAGAATATGGTGAGAGCCTTAACTAAGTTTTGGAACTTGTGACTAGACCCTTTAACCATATGTATTATATATAAATATGTATGATAGAAATTTTAATAATGTATTGATAATAAATATGTTTAAACTACTGTTAAATCATTTAATTTCGATGGGACAAAATTTCGTGGTTTTGGTAAAAAAGACCATTTCGATGGAACGTTAATTCGTGGATATTGCATTTCAGGTAATCACTACAAGGGTCAAAAGTATTCTTAAATTCGATTAATTTTGTGGTAGAAGATAAAATCCATAAAATTTAATCCCCCATGAAAATTAATGATTTTACAGTATAAGAAAATGGTGTACCTTGGAAGGAAGTGCATTATTATTGTTATCATTCTTCTCTGTGTCTTCAGTGTCTTGGTGTTTGGTTGATGTCCTACATTCTACAAGTATGATACAGCTCGTATTTACAAAGCATCTTAAGTGAAAACTTAAATATTTTGACTTAAGTTAAAATATTGAGCTGACCATATTTCCGAAGAAACAAAGAATAACCTATGTTTTCTTTGTGATTACTGTAGCTCTTTACATAATGCTTCTAAAAAATGAAAATGATTGTTAATCTTGATTTTCCTGTCGAGCTGATTCACTTGAGAAAATTTGAGATTTTTAGAATTGTTTAAGTTTTCACTTACGTAAGATGCTTTGTGAATACAACACCAGTTCTTATATATAGTTTTAATAACAATTCTTCATGCATTTTTTGAAGATAATATAAGCGAGCTAGTGATGTTTGTAAAACATGCATGCCCACATGACAGCCACATAGTTGTTTATGCTAAGTCATGGCAACCTTGATCTATGAGGAACTGACCTCAAAATAAATATGGTCTACGACTGATAATGATCAACCTTCCTGTAAAATTTGATTATTCTAGATGCAAACACTCGAGTGTATTTAATCAGAATACATTTGGTCTATTCATGATTCCACATGTCAATTGGATTCATCTACTGATGCTTTATTACCAACTTCTAAATACTCCCTCATCAAAGACAGGGGGCATAATACACCAGTCATCATCTTCCAGCTTCCCCTGCTGGGCAAATGTAGGGCGATTTTACTCTGCACCTATACCCTGGGGACAATATTTAGTTTGCATGGGTCAGGGAAATACCAGAGATTTTATCATCAGCTGACCTCTGCCGTGCTGCTGTGGATGCAACTGACTGGTACATAATAATAACACTTTCTGAAAAATAAATCTGTGTGCTGAGATTATAGCTTAATACATTATGTGCAGCGTTTTACTGTCGCTTGGTAGTATCTCAGGATATGGCAGGATATGAGTGTGTGGTATGGGCTACAGCTATGTCCTCTTTATATAGAAAATTTCACTGACTCAGGGTGTGTTCGTAAGTGCTGTGCAGAACACTGTTCTCACTGTTCCTGTTCCAAGTACTTACAAACAAAATAAAACTGTTCCGAACAGTGTTCCACTCCAAACGACTTACGAACAAAACGGAACAGGAACAGAACAGGAAGTAACAACAATAAAAATAATGTTAAAGAAATAATATTAAGAAATAAAACTTTTAAGGTGGCCAATATTGTTAGTTTCAGCCATTATATTTGTAGAAGAAAAATGCCACTAGAACATTTCCCATTGTCAAAGTTCGGTCATTTCCGTTTTACCCCATTGACATACTATTGCCAAGGTGATCAGTATAATGTATTTCGTGAAGTTTCCGGTTGTCTTGTTGTTGTTGTAATCATGTGACCTGTTCTGCCTGGAACAGATGGAAAATGTCCAGAACACTGTTCCGGAGTGTTTGTAACGCTGTTCCGTGTTCTGGAACACAGAGAACAGCATTACGAACACACCCTTAGAATGATAAGGTCATAACTACCACTTACCACATTATAAGAGTGATATGTACTTGAAATAAGCATCAATTCATAAGGCACTTCTTATTAGCATATTTTCATGACATAGGAACTTGTCATGTTGACCAAAACAAAATTTCAAAAACTTGTTTTTCCATATAAAGTAAAGAGTTAATTTCTGACAGTTTTTTGTAGTTTTTTCAAAATATCAATTTTGTACTCACAACCTTCTCATTCTAAGCCAGCAAATTGTATGCAGCATGAAGAAGATCAAGTAGGACAGGTTGACAATCAATCCATATATCAGTAATTAAAAGTAACTGTAAAACTGTCTAAAACAATTTAGAGTGCACAGAAATCATTCATACCTTTATTTACATCACAGAAATCATTCATACCTTTATTTACATCACAGAAATCATTCATACCTTTATTTACATCACAGAAATCATTCATACCTTTATTTACATCACAGAAATCATTCATACCTTTATTTACATCACAGAAATCATTCATACCTTTATTTACATCACAGAAATCATTCATACCTTTATTTACATCACAGAAATCATTCATACCTTTATTTACATCACAGAAATCATTCATACCTTTATTTACATCACAGAAATCATTCATACCTTTATTTACATCACAGAAATCATTCATACCTTTATTTACATCACAGAAATCATTCATACCTTTATTTACATCACAGAAATCATTCATACCTTTATTTACATCACAGAAATCATTCATACCTTTATTTACATCATCTGTATAGGCTTGTTCAGTCTTTTTCTTCTCTTCCTCTTTCTGTCGTCTTCTGTTTTCTTTTGCTCTTTCTATATAGAGAATAATAGGTTAGTGCCGTGGATGAGTAAGTTTATTTTAGTTTATTGATCGACCCAAGCTCATTTTAAATAGGAAAACCTCATCCTCGGGTACAAGTTTCAGCCGTCGACTCCGCTTTAAGAAGAAGTCCGTCAGACCACGTGATGAGGTTTCCGTTTATTCCAAGTCACATGACCACTTTACGGTTTATGGATGTCACATGACCACTTGACGGTTTATTGCAATTCACATCACCACTTGACAGTTTATTGACGTCACATGACCACTTGAAATTGTTAACTGGCACCCTGATATCGGGCCGATTTTGCCCAAAGTGACTGGATAAAATACAATAACGAGTACATGATTTAATCAGAAATTCAGTGCATTTTGTTTTTCCACAAACTTATACAGCATAGGTATTATAGGGAAAACTGTTAAACAAGTTAAACGCAAACACAACAAATTCCAGTTTACATTTTGTGTACAGTAAAATCATATACTGTATAGCGGGTATATTTCACGGTCTCCAATTTTTGCTTTAATTGGATCCCTTTGAATTCACGGTATCTTGATGTCGCGCAAACGACATTGACCGTGAAAATAAAACCTTGTTGGAATAAATAAAAACTGGAAGTCCCTCTTACATAAGTTTCACAGTGTAAATACATTAAAAAACCAGGGAAATCAAAACTAAATGTAAATGCAATACAAATTGTTCATTTAGATTTGATTTCAAAATTGTGCAGATACATACACTATCATAGTCAAATATTGCTTTCCAGGCAATAATTAAACAAGTCAGACAATTAAGAACTCACTTTCCACTAAGTTATTCTTTTCACAAAATCATTTGAATGCTTCCTAAGATGCTGAAACATATTATATCTTCGTCATATTCACAACTCGGTGCCTGAGTTTAACCTTTTGACCTTGTTGGGGCACATAGGTATATGTTACGGTAAAAAGAGTGTAATAAGAAGTGATGCATGTTTATATGACTATTTATTCTCGCCATCAGTGCACATGTGCACAATACGGTCCATCCAAATTTAGTGATTTATAAACAATTCCCAAGTTATGAAGTAAGCTTTCATGTTTTCTTTGCGCGTTTACTGATATTTAACCGGCATTTTTTATTAATATGATGATCATTGACTACTAACATAAGAAAAATTTGTATTCACAAACAAAAATTAATTCAGCAAACATTAACACGTTCCGCAAACATTAACACGTTCCACAAACAAAACTGTTTGAACACAATTGAACAATTTAGATGCAACGGCTTACAATTCACACCCCATGATTATGAAAATACACTATATTGGTATGCATGCATAGATATTTAAACACGTTTTTTTACAAATATCTAATTTCGAATAATATCTTATACATGTCGTAGTTTATTTATGATTGTAATGAACATACGAGGGATGATCCAAATTAACGTATACTTTTGTTATTGCTTCCAACACCATTTATATTTTGTCCAAATACTTATATGATTTATTATCGGAACATTTATTACCTACGATAATTTTAACAAGTTTCACATTGTAACAATAAAGTGAGCACACCGCTATTTTGTAACCATAGTAATGTGGATGCGGCGCACAAAAATTGTGCAACTTTTCTCAAGCTACATTTGTAAAATGAATTGCAAGTAAGAAATTTGCAAAAACTTAACCACTTTACGATGGGATGTGCAGGTGACATTTTGGCCAAATTTGATGTCGTTGGAACAGTGCGTATGTTATATACACATTATTCTTTGCGCTGCAACACCTGTGTAAGGTACGTTGAAATGACGTTGTCAAACCGGCATGAAATACCATTAATGATTAAGATCTACTCTGATCTCGGAAAAAATGCAAACAATGTCGCTTAAAATGATTGAGCAGACTAATAGAATATGTCCTACAAGTTGAGCTCTTATTTTTAATTCACATCGTGAATATGTGGACGGAGAAAGATAATGAAAGCACAAACATCACGGAAGAAATAGAAAATACGGCGTGACAACAGTATTTAAGCAGTCATGGTAAAATTGAAAGAGAACTAACAAGATGACATGAAGACCTACAGTAGAGTACATAGGTAGCAGTACTGACAGTCCAGCAAGCATGACATGAAGACCTACAGTAGAGTACATAGGTAGCAGTACTGACAGTCCAGCAAGCATGACATGAAGACCTACAGTAGAGTACATAGGTAGCAGTACTGACAGTCCAGTAAGCATGACATGAAGACCTACAGTAGAGTACATAGGTAGCAGTACTGACAGTCCAGTAAGCATGACATGAAGACCTACAGTAGAGTACATAGGTAGCAGTACTGACAGTCCAGTAAGCATGACATGAAGACCTACAGTAGAGTACATAGGTAGCAGTACAGACAGTCCAGCAAGCATGACATGAAGACCTACGGTAGAGTACATAGGTAGCAGTACTGACAGTCCAGCAAGCATGACATGAAGACCTACAGTAGAGTACATAGGTAGCAGTACTGACAGTCCAGCAAGCATGACATGAAGACCTACAGTAGAGTACATAGGTAGCAGTACAGACAGTCCAGCAAGCATGACATGAAGACCTACGGTAGAGTACATAGGTAGCAGTACTGACAGTCCAGTAAGCATGACATGAAGACCTACGGTAGAGTACATAGGTAGCAGTACTGACAGTACAGTAAGCATGACATGAAGACCTACAGTAGAGTACATAGGTAGCAGTACTGACAGTCCAGCAAGCATGACATGAAGACCTACAGTAGAGTACATAGGTAGCAGTACTGACAGTCCAGCAAGCATGACATGAAGACCTACAGTAGAGTACATAGGTAGCAGTACAGACAGTCCAGCAAGCATGACATGAAGACCTACGGTAGAGTACATAGGTAACAGTACTGACAGTCCAGTAAGCATGACATGAAGACCTACGGTAGAGTACATAGGTAGCAGTACTGACAGTCCAGTAAGCATGACATGAAGACCTACAGTAGAGTACATAGGTAGCAGTACTGACAGTCAAGCAAGCATGACATGAAGACCTACAGTAGAGTACATAGGTAGCAGTACTGACAGTCCAGTAAGCATGACATGAAGACCTACAGTAGAGTACATAGGTAGCAGTACTGACAGTCCAGTAAGCATGACATGAAGACCTACAGTAGAGTACATAGGTAGCAGTACTGACAGTCCAGGAAGCATGACATGAAGACCTACGGTAGAGTACATAGGTAGCAGTACTGACAGTCCAGTAAGCATGACATGAAGACCTACAGTAGAGTACATAGGTAGCAGTACTGACAGTCCAGTAAGCATGACATGAAGACCTACAGTAGAGTACATAGGTAGCAGTACTGACAGTCCAGCAAGCATGACATGAAGACCTACAGTAGAGTACATAGGTAGCAGTACTGACAGTCCAGCAAGCATGACATGAAGACCTACAGTAGAGTACATAGGTAGCAGAACTGACAGTCCAGGAAGCATGACATGAAGACCTACAGTAGAGTACATAGGTAGCAGTACTGACAGTCCAGTAAGCATGACATGAAGACCTACAGTAGAGTACATAGGTAGCAGTACTGACAGTCCAGTAAGCATGACATGAAGACCTACAGTAGAGTACATAGGTAGCAGTACTGACAGTCCAGCAAGCATGACATGAAGACCTACAGTAGAGTACATAGGTAGCAGTACTGACAGTCCAGCAAGCATGACATGAAGACCTACAGTAGAGTACATAGGTAGCAGAACTGACAGTCCAGGAAGCATGACATGAAGACCTACAGTAGAGTACATAGGTAGCAGTACTGACAGTCAAGCAAGCATGACATGAAGACCTACAGTAGAGTACATAGGTAGCAGTACTGACAGTCCAGTAAGCATGCAGTAAGGCTTGACTTTCACATGTTTCAAAGCTGTAGCCATTCAGTATAATGCCCAACTATAACCTACTTCCCATGACAGTAAGACTTTCACGTGTAGCTGTAGCCATCCAGTATAATACCCAACTATAACCTACTTCCCATGACAGTAAGACTTTCACGTGTAGCTGTAGCCATCCAGTATAATGCCCAACTATAACCTACTTCCCATGACAGTAAGACTTTCACGTGTAGCTGTAGCCATCCAGTATAATACCCAACTATAACCTACTTCCCATGACAGTAAGACTTTCACGTGTAGCTGTAGCCATCCAGTATAATGCCCAACTATAACCTACTTCCCATGACAGTAAGACTTTCACGTGTAGCTGTAGCCATCCAGTATAATACCCAACTATAACCTACTTCCCATGACAGTAAGACTTTCACGTGTAGCTGTAGCCATCCAGTATAATACCCAACTATAACCTACTTCCCATGACAGTAAGACTTTCACGTGTAGCTGTAGCCATCCAGTATAATACCCAACTATAACCTACTTCCCATGACAGTAAGACTTTCACGTGTAGCTGTAGCCATCCAGTATAATACCCAACTATAACCTACTTCCCATGACAGTAAGACTTTCACGTGTAGCTGTAGCCATCCAGTATAATACCCAACTATAACCTACTTCCCATGACAGTAAGACTTTCACGTGTAGCTGTAGCCATCCAGTATAATGCCCAACTATAACCTACACTTACGGACTTTGAAAACGCACCACTTATTCAAACCACGAAATTTAATAGTAAACATTGTTTAATTGTTTTAAAATTTTGTCTATAGATAGCTCAATTTATGTTTGAACATCTAGCAAAATTTCAAAACACCAGTAAACAATGTTTCTAAGTCACGTGACATCCACATGCTTAAGTCTCAAAACCAAATTCACAGTTAGGGGAGTGCGTGTAAAGTTATGTTTTTGGTGCGTTCACAACAGCGGGTACTCATTTCAATTTCAATCCGCTTCTGGAGAATGTTCCACTAGTCATCCACACAGGTTCGGACAACCTTGTGGGCAGATCGCATCATGGAATTCGTCCGTGTGCTCAGGTTTGAAAAATTATGTCATATGTTTTCGGTGGGATAAAAATCTGGGACATTCCATCACGCAGATATTGATTTCTTCAAGAAAATTGACTGTTATTCGTTATTTATGCGCATGGTCATATTCCTGCTGTCTAAGGTTAACACCCCAGTCATCCGGAAATAGTAATACAAGAAGGAAGTGAGTACATGTTGAAGCACGTGTTCAATGTTAGATGAAACAAAAATTGGCAGGGTACTAAGTGAAAATGATGCATTTCATAAATAAACGTGTTTGATATTTTTATTTGATGATTTAGCATATCTATCAAAACCAAGTATTCTTTTGACAGGCACGGTTGTTGACCGGAAGTCAAGTTTTTGGTGGAGCATGCGCATTAATTTATCCGAATTTTGTGGCTTTTAAGGCCTTTAATCCCTATTTGAAGATCAACGATGGTGTCAGTTGGCATAAAACGCTATTGGAGACGAATATTTATTGTATCATGACAATGTGATCGCGCAAAAACCACGCGGCGGCTACTTCCGGTTTGTAACACGTCTTTAGCTCCAGACACATCAGTTTCTTTTTGGCATTAAATGTAACCTTTGGTTTTGAAAACTTAAAATTTGTTGTTTTTTCGGTATGCTAATGAATCGTTTACACATCGTCATTTACACAGGTCAGATATTGTCATTTGCACGAGACTCACGCTCTAAAAATGAGATTTGGTCACGTGGTCACTACTAGCGATTCGATTAGTATAAATGGATTAAAATATACTTTACCGACAACGTTCTAATCCAGGAACATTAATACATTGGTTTAAAATAATCCTAAATAGTTCATACAAAAAATAACCGACCCCTGAAAAGTGGTGCGTTTTCAAAGTCCGTAAGTGTACTTCCCATAACAGTAAGACTTTCACGTGTAGCTGTAGCCATCCAGTATAATGCCCAACTATAACCTATTTCCCATGACAGTATGAACAAACAAGTAATAAAGCCAAACTGTTCATTATCAAATCATGACTCGATCAACCATGATAAAACATCATCCTTCTCAAACTTATCCCCCACGAAAATTAATGATTTTACAGTATAAATGCACAATATTTGATACCTCTATGTCGTTTACGTTTCTCTTTTTTCTGTTGTTGTTTAGCACTGGGTTGATGATAACTGGATGCGGGTTGTCGAGTGTGAGCACCTGCTCCTGTTGGAACATGATACCTCTGAAAATGCTGAAACATGGTGAAAAACTAGAAATGTCCCCTTCAACACGGGTGCCCCAATTGGTGTATATAGAAAAAATAACAAAGGGCCATAATTCTAGTAAAAATTGCTGATGCAAAAATTCCATCCTTTAAAGTCATCTACACAGTCATCAAGATAGTTAATCTGTGAAAGTTTGAAGAAATTCCGCCCAACGGTATGTGAGGAGATTTGCATTATGTGCGGACAGGCGTACGGACAGCACCAATGCTATATGCACACCACTTATAAATAAGTGAGTGGGCACACACATCAAATTTGTATTCCTCGCACAGCTTGTAGAGAAACAACAAACATTGTTCAATCATATTCATGATAAATGTGTAACAAATAAGGGGAGTAAAGTCTAGGTCACACTGAGCAGTTAAATAAATGATCTTTCAGAGATGTCTGGTAAACTGAGTTCACAAATTTTCTAATGACCTCCCCGAAGCTTTACAGAGACAACGATGATCCTTTTCCCGATAACTTCCGATGCTCATATATAAAATCGAAAGTACATCACTGAGGCAAAAATGCTAGGTAGAACCTAGGCTTAAAGCACCTAAAGTTTCTAACCATGTCTGAGCCATTGATTAATTTCTCTAACCAAGAATAGGTTTACAATGTTTCATTGTACGAATGGGTACCTTGAGAGGGTCAAACACCAATGTGCTGTAACTGCCAAGGTTGCCCGAGGTAAAAGCTGACTTGTGACTTAATGAAGGGGGGTTTATGTTAAGTGGCCGAACAGATGGTGCCAAGCCTGAAATCAGACATTAGATTGGTACCAGTGTAATAATTATTAACGGTCAGTTTTATTCCCCCCTAGACCTCTTCTTCCCCAACCCAGGCGCTTTCTTCCCCACCTAACAAAATAACTTTTTTTTAAATAAACGCTCATAATTCTATTTCAAGACTAAATCAATGTTGTTTAGAAGTGAAATAATCAAAAAATGTTTTATTAAATCAATAGATTTGATTCATAAATGCCATAAGTCTGGTCCTTTTGATCCTTAAGAAGATACAGGTGAACAGGCTTATCTATCTATAATAAATTTTGTATTGTACTTACATGTCCTGTATAGCAGTAATCTTCACTTGAATCTGAGCTGAAATAATAACACTCATCCTCGTCATCATCAGCAAAGAAGAACGGGAAACCACCAAAGAAATGTTCCTGCTGATGATGATGGAATCTTGGGAAGAACAAATCTGCAATAAATTGTAACAAACATCAAGGTACTGTTTTATCAAAGCATTCACGGAAATCTTAAACTTAGGCTCAAATTAAAATTCTTTATACATTGTAGTAGTTTAACTACAAAATGTGGTAAATGGAGATGTAATACTAACATTAATGAACTCCCTACAAACAAAATATCTCCCCAATTAATGAACTCCCTACAAACAAAATATCTCCCCAATTAATGAACTCCCTACAAACAAAATATCCCCCTAATTAATGAACTCCCTACACACAAAATATCTCCCCAATTAATGAACTCCCTACAAACAAAATATCTCCCCAATTAATGAACTCCCTACAAACAAAATATCTCCCCAATTAATGAACTCCCTACAAACAAAATATCTCCCCAATTAATGAACTCCCTATGAACAAAATATCTCCCCAATTAATGAACTCCCTACGAACAAAATATCTCCCCAATTAATGAACTCCCAACAAACAAAATATCTCCCCAATTTGCAGTTGTTAATGAATTACAGAAGAAACTCCCTAATCCGGACTACCCAAATATTTCGGATTAGAGAGGTTTTTATTATTTCAGTGTCTGTTACCAAAATACTCTACTAGTACAGTCGAACTTCGATGCCTCGAACTACCTTCGGACCGGGAAAATAGTTCAAGCCATTTACCGGTAGATGGCTCTAACTATTTTCCCGGTCCGAAGGTAGTTCGAGGCATCGAAGTTCGACTGTACTAGTATTTTGAATATTGATGGCTTAGAACGCAAAGATTGTAAACAAGCTTTTTCAACTTCAGTTTGGTCAACATGACCAATTCCGATTCTCATGAAAACAGGCTCATAAGAAGTGCCTTATAATGTACATTTCTAATAATAATTATTCTTGCCACTTACGACCTTCTCATTCTAAAACAGAAATTTGCCAATGAACCAGTTTATTTGTTTAAAAATTTTGGAAAAAACAACGAAAATCGTGTAACTCACCCTCGAAGAGTCGTCGTAAAAATTCTTCCTGTAAATAAAAGAAACAGATTAAAAACATGAAAGTATATGTTTACAATTATCTGAAAGGTGATATACTTAACAACTTTTCTAAGTCCTCATTTTCAATGATAAGTAACTTTTTTGTTATCAATAGTAAATTGCCACAATTTCCCAAGTGAAGTTTATATATGACAGTTAAAATAATCCATGTCAAAAACAGGCGATGTGTCAGATGTTTTTTTCGATCCGAGATGCACGTGCGTTTTTCGTTTTTCTGCCTCCACGCAGTTACACATGCATGGAATTTGTTCCAAACACTTCCATATCATGTTCTAAGGTTCATTACTTTTGAAAAACATTCGAGAATCAATCATGATATCACAGTTATGCGTCAGCTAAAGTTAGAACAAAGACGTCACATGACGTCAGTACGATACATTATGTTATTTTCTGTCGATGTGTAAGAAAAAGTTCCTAATACATGACTGATTGATTGGTTTTTAACGTTAACGTGTTCATAAGTATATAATGAAAGATCAACTTATTGTTTGTCACATTTTTCATGCTGTTTGTGAGAGAATTTTGTATTTAAGTGACGTTTAGGCGTAAAATCGGAGAATTGAATGTAATTAGCATTCAGACGATAAAATCACGGAGTTGATACATTCAATAACGCTTACTACTCGTGTCAATGACCGCAAGTGGAAAAATCAGATTACATGGTGATTATCAAATATAACAAAATATGTATTTGTGACTTTTACCTCCCTTGGTTGATATGTTAAAATTATTGTTTTAATTGATAAATGCATATAAAAGTCAAAATGTTGTTATACACTTTTGCAAACTGATAATTAACGCGTATAATAGCCAAATTTCATGGAGATACAAACATTGTTGACAAAGTTATCTTAAAAAATATAAGTGAGGACTTAGAAAAGTTGCTAAGTATAGAACGACTCTATATATCGTATAGCTGGGGTGTGGCGTGGAAATTTCTGCCATTCTGTGGTCAAAGATCCATTCTTAGAATTAAATGTACACAATCATCCGTAGAAAATGTCCATGCAGAATATTATCTCCACTATACATAAATAATAACCAATGGGTATTCACAAGTTAACATCTTTAATAATACTGTATTGTTTATTAACGTTTGTCTAGTGTTATATAGGTGTTTAGAATTCAAGCAAACATTGTTTGCAGTGATTTTTTTACCAGTTTCCATAAACAAGTCCTGGGACTCAATAACTTGCAAATCTATGAGTCGAAAAATTGAAA
The DNA here is from genome assembly GCA_963678985.1 of Spisula subtruncata. Classification (NCBI taxonomy): domain Eukaryota; kingdom Metazoa; phylum Mollusca; class Bivalvia; order Venerida; family Mactridae; genus Spisula; species Spisula subtruncata. The sequence goes on from OY787676.1 coordinate 31,814,171, forward strand.
GAACAAATCTAAATAATTCATTAAAAAAACCATTAAACTGTTAATTAAATGTGTAAAACAGTTAACTGGCTTCTTTACACTTTTTAATTTAGCTTTTGAAACCAGGGTACTGATTATAATTAAGGTATAAAACAATCTTCAAACTTTCTTTAGAAATCTCAATGCATAATTTGAAACATTGCATCCTCACTGATTTTTGTGAATCCAGGACTCAGGACTCGCAGGTAAAAACAAGAGGGTCCAAAGGGCCCTAGGTCCCTCACCTGTTGCACATTGGTCTAGGTATCAATACAACTTACATTCTGACCATATTTCATAAAGATTGGATAAAAACGGTGACCTCTGGAGTGTACACAAGGTTTTTCTAAGATTTGACCGAGTGACCTAATTTTTTACCCCACTTGACCCAGTTTCAAACTTTGCGTATATTTCATGGAGAACTACATCCTGACCAAGTTTTATGAAGATTGGATCAAAACGGTGACCTCTGGAGTGTACACAAGGTTTTTCTAAGATTTGATCTAGTGACCTAGTTTTTGACCCTCAATGACCCAGTTTCAAACTTTGCCTATATTTCATGGAAAACAACATTCTGACCATGGTTCATGAAGATTGGATCAAAACGGTGACCTCTGGAGTGTACAAAAGGTTTTTTCTAAGATTTGACCTAGTGACCTAGTTTTTGACCCAACATGACCCAGTTTCAAACTGGGCCTAGATTTTATGGAGAACAGCATTCTGATCAAGTTTCATTAAGACTGGATCAAAATGGGGACTTCTGGAGTGTACACAAGGTTTTTCTAAGATTTGACCTAGTGACCAAGTTTTTGACCCCACATGACCCAGTTTCGAACTTGGCCTAGATTTCATGGAGAACAGCATTCTGACCAAGTTTAATGAAGATTAGATCAAAATTGTAGCCTCTAGAGTGTACACAAGCAAATTGTTGACGGACGACGGACAGACAAAGACTGATCACAAAAGCTCATTGACACTATGTGACAGGTGAGCTAAAAATCACTGTGTTTGTACATGCATAATGATAATATGAGAGTAGTGTAAATTAAAACATGGCAGGTATATATATGTGCATTCACCCGGATTTGAACCTGGGTCGCCAGATTAGACGGCAAGCTCACTAACCACTGAGCTACGGAGGCACACATAGATCATGAGACACACAAATAACATAGAATAACTTCCATAAACACAGGTGTTATATACCCTTAAATCATGTGGATCAGAAGTTTGGAATGTAGGATAACTTTCATAAACACAGTGGTACCTACCCTTAAATCATGTGGATCAGAAGTTTGTAATGTAGGATAACTTTCATAAACACAGTGGTACCTACCCTTAAATCATGTGGATCAGAAGTTTGGAATGTAGGATAACTTTCATAAACACAGTGGTACCTACCCTTAAATCATGTGGATCAGAAGTTTGTAATGTAGAATAACTTTCATAAACACAGTGGTACCTACCCTTAAATCATGTGGATCAGAAGTTTGGAATGTAGGATAACTTTCATAAACACAGTGGTACCTACCCTTAAATCATGTGGATCAGAAGTTTGGAAGGTAGGATAACTTTCATAAACACAGTGGTACCTACCCTTAAATCATGTGGATCAGAAGTTTGTAATGTAGGATAACTTTCATAAACACAGTGGTACCTACCCTTAAATCATGTGGATCAGAAGTTTGTAAGGTAGGATAACTTTCATAAACACAGTGGTACCTACCCTTAAATCATGTGGATCAGAAGTTTGTAATGTAGTGGGACCTTCAGTAAGATACTTGTATGCATATCCAATCTCCTGAAACTTACTCTTGGCATCTTCACTATTGTTCTGTAAAGTCATAAAACGTCATGAGACTTTGGTTAATAATGTGTAGTATGGATTAAGTAATCAGTCCTAGGTTTATATAGGATTCCCGCAAACATTCTAAGACAAAATTCCCTGATTTTCCCCTGATTTTTCCCTGTCATGAGAGCAGACTTTTTCGATAAATCAGACCTTTTTGTTACAGAAAAATTGTGCTTTAGAAATAGTGATAAGGAAGTTATATTTTATGAAGAACTGGTCAGAAACTCTGACATAATGTTGGTGCTTAATATAATGGCAAAGCAGCTAGTCTATGAAACTGAAAAGCCATGCACTACGAATGTTTAAGTTGAACTCATGAATTTACAACTGAATTAAACACAAAATGACTGGTACATTGTATCATTTTTACTGAATTGAATTAACAAATTTTAAAATCAACAAAAAGGTAGATTTTACAGTTTATATTATAAACTAATGAATGATTTTACCACAAAAAATGAAGCTAACAGTTTACATTATACTGTAAAATCATTTAATTTCGATGGGACAACATTTCGTGGTTTGGGTAAGAAACACCATTTCAATAGGACATTAATTTGTGGATTTTGCATTTCAGGTAATAAATGCAGGGGTCAAAATTATTGTTCGATGGGATTTGATTTCGTGGTTGAAGATGAATCACGAAATCCATGAAATATAATCCCCCACAAAAAATCATGATTTTACAGTCAACTAAAGAACTGCCTATACCAGAAGAAAGGTAGATTTTAGAGTTGGTACAATAAACTAACACATGTTACCTTATCAGGATGAAACTGAAGGGCAAGTTTCTTGTATGCCTTCTTGATATCATCTAAAATATATTGTATGCATATATAGAATAAAGTTTATTTCCAATTATGGGTCATATAATAACATGACATGTAAATTACAAGTTTTAAGCATAATAGTACACATAATAACTCACAAGATCAACAAGAGCCATGATCACATGGCCATCCCCACTGATTGACCTTGCTTGTGTATGGGAACATTCATTTTCTAGAGCAGAATCATTACTTAAATAGTCAGTATCTTAAATGGTTTGCAAGATACACTCCGGACAAAATTTGATTCTATAAATATAAAGGGGAGATAATTCAAAATGTAAAACAATCACAGTTATGGCTCTTGGTCACTGCACTTTTCCAAGTTGCCATCTATTTATATTTCAAGTTTCAAGTCAATACGTTGAATAGTTTTGAAGATACGCTCCGGATGTGTAATCACTCTAGGCAAAAAAAAGCGGCCATCGAACAAAACATCAAAAACTTCCTGCTACACAACCTTTGAAATGTCAACCATAAGTGGTCCCCAAATATACTGCAGGTCCTATGTTCCACACCACAACCCCCTTATGCACCAGTCAATTGAAACCCCATCTCTCCAACCACAGGAATGAAGGGGTCCATAGCGTGTATAAAGTAACTTGTTCTTTTCTTTCCGATGTCCCTCTACTTAGTCTACTACCATGTGAGTACGGGCTTTTGCTTTGCAGGGAAATAGAGCCAGGACTATATTTCAATGGTTTAGGACAGAGCAATTATGCATCCGTGGACATTGTGGAGGGGCAAGGATTTTTAACTGAGGTTTGAAAAAGGGAAAGTAAAAATCCCTGCCGTCCAACATTTCCCAGGTGTCCCTTGCCTAAGCAAAGTGCTACCGAGCGCCTTCATTCAGTTACCTCCCATTTGATTAAATACAGAAGGCGGGGGTTATCTCCTGTGGAAAGCGCTACGTAGCATTGCATGCTTAGGCAACGGACACCTGGACTGGGGTTGAGAGGGTTGGGGTTTCAATTGACAGGACTGGTGCATATTACTGTTTTATAATTAAAATCATTACCTTCTGTGGCACCTTGTTCCAATCCAAGTATTGCATAACACTTCCTTCTTTCAGCCATTATACTACCAGACCATCAGATTCCTAGGAAGTTACAGGGTAGAACGTACTGTAGACTGTAGTGTAGGTATATTGACTTTTTACCAGCTTATAATTTACCAGCGATATGTTTCACTGCACTTCATTCATGCTAAACAGAAAAGAATATGGAAAAAGCTTTGTATAAGTGTAGCCGGGTGTATAGGATTTAATACCTAATAGGGGAGAAACTTGTGTAGGCAGCCGGCTAGCTCGGTTGGTAGAGCATTCGCCCTGTAAGCGAAGGGTCCCAGGTTCGAGCCCCGGTCTGGTTGCACATTTTTCTTTCCCTGTTACATAATACATTTGGCGCCCAACGCAAATAACCCACCATACACCCTCAGAACGTCCAACTCCTTGAATTCGAGTATGAATTCTTTGAAGGAGGGGGTGTATGTAGCCCGGTGTATAGGATTTAATAACTTATAGTGGAGAAACTTGTGTAGGCAGCCGGCTAGCTCAGTCGGTATAGAGCATTCGCCCTGTAAGCGAAGGGTCCCGGGTTCAAACCCATAGCTGTCTGGTTACACGTTTTTCTTTCCCTGTTTCTTTCCCATAAGAAATATACACACTTGCTGATAAAAAATGCAAATTTTCTGAAATACTGTATTGAACAGATCAATTTCTCGAAAATCTAACACAGCGCGCGTAACGCGTGAGAACTCCAGTCATTTTGCGAGACGTAAACTCCTCTAATTGCAAGAAAGAAATTAAGCAGTGGTGCAAAACAAAATAAACCGTTGATAATTGCAATTTAAACTGCTGCGAAAATGAAAGTTGATTTTGGGGGTTTACCTGTCATTTTTTCCCGCAATGTTGAGACAAAAATGGAATTAATTTTAGACGAAATAATTTACAATCTTGCAATAGTTACCTCCCCTTACGCTATTCTCTCCTCTCATATGCGCAGTGATTTAACTTTCCCTAATGAACAAAGATGTTATACATGATAGACCTAGTTAAAATATGATGATGGCTAATAATTTGAACATCAAACCCACAATTTTTTCACCAAACTGCCGGACTAATACAGTAGACAATGTTCGGACTGAAGAACAAAGGGAAGTAACTGTACTGTAGTATGACGAGTTTGACGCGTCTATTCGTTAGAGTTTTATGTGAACACAAGGGAAGTAACTCTACCAATCGTTAAAAACCACAAAAATACTTGCAAATGTCAAAATTAATTCTCTTGCATAAATGATGATTCACGCATATTTTTTGTCAGATATTTAACGTTGAAACCCTGCATATAATACGGAAGTAAGTCATTATTTGAGTAAATCTCGATTGCGTCCCTGATGAAAGCGTAGCTAGTGGACTTGGTGACAAAACCTTTGACAGTTTAGCCCTACTTTTATACTTTTAGTTTGATGAACAAAACCAAGTATTTGAACTATTTCTTTTCATATAATATTTGTACTTGCTTGAAATTTTGATGATTTATCAATATTATTTCTTTTCATTACCAGGGTTGTAAGACAGGAGGCCAATTTGACTGCCTTTTAATGATACTTGGGCCCCCTCAAACAGTCAAACCCAGGGCTGCCATAATAAAATGATGCGAAAGCGTGAGATTCTTGCCAAACCCAAATTAAAGCGCGCAATTTTAGAAAATTCAATATTTTGCGCTTAGCGCGAACCGCCCTAGTCAAGTCCCTTAACACTCGAGCCGCCTTAAATTAATTCAAGCATGCAAACCACTATTATACTTAATTTATTTTTATGAAGTCAAGAAATTGTTTTGTGATATTTAGGTTTTATCAGAGTTCCACATAATTTAAAATATCTTGAACGGTGTTGAAAGTTGGTAGCCTTGTCTAGTCTAAGCAAAAATTAAATTTTCACAAAACTTATCACTTAGCATTTTATATATTTGACTCAATTGTCTGTAAAATATATCCCATTACAAGAATCAAAATGGAAACAATCCATCCCGTTGTTGCGTGTACGACACATGCAAATAGGTAGCATTTTGTGTTGCATGTTTCATTAGAAATGGAGTAATGTCATGCATGCTTGAACCTGCAGGAAAAAGCCAAATAAATCATTTATGAACTTTAGTTTCCCCACTTCTAAATAGGGATACATTACATCCTGTCAAACCCAGTTTAAATGATAATAACTGAGATATTATAATTATTAGTATGTGCTTATTGCTGATTGGTCACAATGGACCACAGGCATACTAATGGATATGCATAGTCGTCTCAAAATAATTTTGATTTTGACAACAATATTATTTTTTTATTAGTCGTTCATATCTTATGGGCGACAACTAATTATCAGATGGCAACAATATCGTTTTAACCAGTCGTTCATATTTTATTTGACGGGTCGATAAAAGCAGAACATGCCAAGTTATTCTGCAATTATCGATCCCCCTGTTTGACCTTGATAATTAATCCCTGGAAATATAAGAAAGTTGTCATATGAATGATGTTCTTCTGTACTCAAGGAATTTGCGTTGTATCCATGGGTTATATGTTCCTAAAATGCAAAGCCATGCATTTTTAAAAGTCTCCTTCCTTAACGGATCACGTAAAAATTTATTATAAATTTTCTTCAAACTCGCATTGCCTCTATTGCTTCGCCCTTGGGTAACAGTACTTTCCTCAGGATGACATTTTTACTGTCACCCTCAAAGTTATGTGTTATTTATATACTCTCAAAAAAAAATGCGCTTTTTACCAAAATGCGCTTAAAAAGTGCATTTTTCCTGCATTTTCTACATAAAAGTGTATTTATACTGCATTTTTGTCAAAAAACTGCACTTTAGTGCATTTTTTCTACATTTTTTTAATTGAAGTGTTTTTTTTCTGCATCTTTTTTAATTGAAGTGTATTTTTTCTGCATCTTTTATTCAAGCTAGTGTATTTTAACTGCATCTTTTCATTCCATAAGTGCATTTTTTCAATGAAGTGCATTTTAAGTGCATCTTTTGTAAATGAAGTGCATTTTAAGTGAATCTTTTGTAAATGAAGTGTATTTTTTAATCATACTTTTTCTGTACTGCGTATTAGGGGATTTCTATAGCCCATATGATTTTTCTGTTGCCATGACAACCATAAATTATTGTATTTTATGTACATTATCTACTTATTGGTCCCTATCCACATAACAAGTCTCAAATATCTAGCTTAAAAACTGTTGAGTTATGACAGGGTTCAGATTTTAACTATTTTCAGCATTTCTGTACCCATAGCAACCAAAAATTTTGTCTAAATAAAAACAAAATGAATGTGCATAATTAACTTATTAGTCTCTATCCACATACCAAGTCCCATAAATCTAGCTTAAAAACTCCCAGTTTTGACAGTATTCAGATTTTAACTATTTCAGTATTTCTGTATCCATAGCAACCACAAATTTTGTCTAAATAAAAAACAAAGTAAATATGCATAATCTCCAAATTGGTCCCAATCCACATACCAACTTTCATAAACCTAGCTTCAAAACGGTCTGAGTTATGACATGATTCAGATTTGGAACTGTTTTCACTATTTCCGTATCCATAGCAACCACAAATTTTGTCTAAATAAAAACAAACTAAATGTGCATAATCCACTTATTGGTCACTATCCACATACCGAGTCTCAAGTATCTAGCTTAAAAACTTTTCGAGTTATGACAGGGTTCAGATTTTAATAATTTTCAGCATTTCTGTATCCATAGCAACCACAAATTTTGACTAAATAAAAACAAAATTCATGTGCATATTCTCCTAATTGGTCCCTATCCACATACCAACTTTCATAAACCTAGCTTCAAAACTGTCTGAGCTATGACATGATTCAGATTTGGAACTGTTTTCACTATTTCCGTATCCATAGCAACCACAAATTTTGTCTAAATAAAAACAAAATAAATGTGCATAATTAGCTTATTGGTCCCTATCCACATACCAAGTCTCAAGTATCTAGCTTAAAAACTGTTCGAGTTATGACAGGGTTCAGATTTAAATAATTTTCAGCATTTCTGTATCCATAGCAACCACAAATTTTGACTAAATAAAAACAAAATTCATGTGCATATTCTTCTTATTGATCGCTATCCACATACCAACTTTCATAAACCTAGCTTGAAAACTTTCTGAGTTATGACAAGATTCAGATTTTGAACTGTTTTCACTATTTCCGTATCCATTGCAACCAGAAATTGTGACTAAATAAACACAAAATGCATGTGCATAATCTTCTTATTGGTCCCTATATACATACCAAATCTCATAATTCTAGCTTAAAAACTGTTATGACAGAATTCAGATCAGGTGCACTTCAATTTTTTTTATTCTAATATTCAATCGTAACCAAGCTAGACGTATAAGCAGTGCACCCTGCTGTGCCCTAAGTGATCAATACCGCCCTGCCCTTTGTATAGTACTGATTTGTATAAAGAAATGTGTCAAACGAGTAATAAACACAGTGACACGTCGTATAATTGACAAGATACCGTGAGATATGTCAATCATCCGTAAAACACTCTCTAATTAAGATCGATGGGGTGGAGCTTTGCATCCGCTGTCAGCCAATGAGATCGCGCATCGCGGTAACGCATTACCAATGTGCGAATATTTTTTAATTGACAAGGGCAACTGACATTACTACTGATCGGTGATAGCACATCGACAACTATTCTTATTAATTTCAATAGAAAATTTGTTGCAAATTACCGGCAAGTTTATGTATTACTCGGACCTAATTAACTTACCTAATTTGACAGTCCTGTAATACGTTATATCACTGTAATGCATGTGCGTTATCCAAACATTATAGTAAATCACGGGACACACAATATTTCGTGTAACCTTAAATTCCCCACGTGAAGTCTGTGAGTTACACACGTTATATGACGTCATTATGCATAACTCACGCTTGTTCTGTACTGAGCAGGGTGTAGTTACTCACGCTATATATAGACCATATTAAAAAGTAACTAATGAGTTAATCATGCTTGGAAATATTAGGCGTTTAATAAATCATTGAAATGTTAGTTTTAATGGATCAGGAACATATTGCTTAATGGATTTTGACTGGATTGCTAGTGGTGACGAATTTCCGAGTATGTTCGGCTATTTCATGTCAAATTTTTCAATTACGTTAGATTATAAATTCCAGGCGCGTAGCCAGGCATACGCCCGTACGCCCGGGCGTACGCTCCATGAAAAAAGGGTAAAATATACTGACTCAGAAATGCAATAAAAATCGATGCCTCCCTAGGGTTAGGCATAAATATTGGAAGCAATTTCCCTTTTGGATTCAGTATATAACTCGATATTTTTCGAGCTCGCTTCGCTCGCTCATCAACTATCAAAACGAATTACCTATTTATTAGAATATTGTGATTAATAAAATATGATAAAACAGAGTTACGTTTGTGTGACATGAGGACAAAAATTACAAACATTCAGGCTCGCTACGCTCGCTCAGTACTTTATTGAGTGAATATCCTCAAATAGGGAACATGTATGTATGACCTGCTGCCCAGGCAATCCGTTTTTTTCTAGCTCGCTTCGCTCGCTCAATACTCTACAAAGTGAATATCATCAAGTAGGGAGCATGTTTGTATGACCAGCTGCTCAGGCAAGCAGTTTTTTCTAGCTCGCTTCGCTCGCTCAATACTTTACTAAGTGAATATCATCAAGTAGGGAGCATGTTTGTATGACCAGCTGCTCAGGCAAGCAGTTTTTTCTAGCTCGCTTCGCTCGCTCAATACTTTACTAAGTGAATATCATCAAGTAGGGAGCATGTTTGTATCACCTGCTGCTCAGGCAAGCAGTTTTTTTCTAGCTAGCTACGCTACTAGTAGCTTAGTACTTTACTAAGAGAACATCATCAAGTAGGGAACATGTATGACATGAAGATCTATGCCTACTTCTCAGGCAAACAATGTTTTTTTCTAGCTCGTTTCGCTCGCTTAGTACTGTAATAAGTGAATATCATCAGGTATAGAACGAGTATACGTGTTTGCTGCTCAGGATAACTGAATTTTTTCTACATCGCTTCGCTCGCATAATACCTTTGTTAGTTAATTTCACGAGCAGCATGTTGTTTTTATAAAATAAATCTCAAAACGGGCGTACACTCTGAACTGACCAAGCTACGCCCCTGAATTCGTTTTTGGAAGAGCGATATAAAAATGAGCTTTATTTCCTAACAATATTACTTACTTAGACATGTCAACAAAAACTTACAGATCGATGTCAAATCTAAATAGATCGACGGGATATAAAATTCTGATCTAATAAATAAAATAATGGTGGTATCACACGCGCAAATTTGTCATTTTCATTAAGAGAAAATCTTTGATTTTTTTAAGTTTAACATCGCGTGTAATTGTGCATCCATTTGATGAAAAGCCACGATGGTTGTGAATTCAAATAATAAGCAGTGTAAATTAGTGATTGTATGTTTAAATATGTACATATGAGTACAATTTGACAAGGACAGTTCTTTGTCTATGTAACTCCATAAAGTTGGGTACTGTAGTAGTAGGCCTCATTGGCTTCCTGTACATAAATTTTGGTTATTCCTCCTTACAGCGGGCCGCATCCTCCACAAAGTGTCCTTTTTACAAACTTGGACCCTACCTGTCCTTTACAAATCCTGGATGGAACACGTAATTATATCTAAATATCGTATTTTTGTCGATCATAAACAATATATTTCCCAATAATATCGTATAATATTAATCGACCCCGCACGTTCAAAGTACGGCGTTACGGGATTTTAACCATTAAGCATTTTTTGAATTAACCAATCAGCGACGGCGTTATTTTTGTGTTTTGATTTAAAAAAAATGGCCACTAGCGTATGGAGAAAACAGACGCGGAACATGGCAATTTGCCGATGATTTACGGACGTATGAAGGTTAGTACATAAGTATGCTACGAGAGGCTTGTATAATCTCGTAATTTTCAATAATTTTTCGACAAATGGCTACGATTTTATGGCGATTGAGTAAAAATCGAGGACGCCATGCTAGATTTCGTCACAAATCATGATTCTCACATTTCGTATCCAGTTTAAATCGTTTTTACGCTCAGTTTCGTAGACATTATGACGTTATCAACATATACTGCCGACACATCATTTTCAAATGTGCTAAGAAAGGAATTATACGATAATACGACCGAATATAGGCAAAATTGCCGCGAATTTTTTTCGGAAATTATGGTTTCGAAAAAAATTACCTCGAACTTTAACAGAGCAAAATTCATTAATTATAGTCAATGTTTATTACAATTTAGTCATATTTAGGAATTAATTACACTTAACTAAGCATTCCAGAGCGTGTAGTCATGCCACGAAGAGCTTTTACCTCCACACTAAACTAATGCCAAAATTTGCTAAAAAATGAAAGGCATGTGGTTTTAAAAACAGTTTTTCTTCCCTTTTTTTATATTTTCCGTAGTTTGTGTAAATCATAATACATGTACATATGATTAAATATGTTATTTTCTACAGGATTTGAACAGATTATGGGTCCCAGGGAAGAAGGATGGAACTTAAACATAGAATTGCTGGGAGACTGAGAGGTGACAAAGACATTTTATGAATTTGCAAAGGTTTCCTTTATACTAAAGTTTATGTTTTTAACTGGAAGGATAAATATTTATATTATCCCACACATAATAATTGGAGCCTAGGACTATTATACATTTACAATAATTGAACAGGGGTGTCTGTTACTTGATCAGTTCGGTTGTTTTGTTATTTAAGTTCTCGACACCTTTGAATTGAATTCTTAAAATATTTTCATGAAGCTTCATTGTCATGAGGGGCTACATATTTTTATTGCTTTGGCAATCTTATGTATTAAATTAAATAACGGTCCTTTAACGATTTATGAATAAAACACTTCTATTTTCATCAATATCTCTTATGTAACTTATAAATTATATATAGTAATTAGCATTTTTTATTCTCTACAGGCCTTGGACAAATTAGGCATGAATGACGAAACCTGAAACAAGAATTGCTTGGAGAAGTGACACAGACACAAAACTTTTATGAACACCAACATTTGCAAAGGTTTCCTTTATACATTTAACTTAGGGATAAATATTTATATCCCACACATAAAAAATAGATTTTTCTTCTTCCATGTAATTTGCAGTGCCCAAAGTCTGGGGCATGATGCAAATGTTGAGACAGAGGTGAGATACAAGGAATCCGGGTGTGATATCCTAGCTCGTTTCGAATAGATTCCTTGGTTTTTTAACATGCCCGGTGTAAAGCACCGATACATGCGAGACTACCCCTGGGTTACCAACCAGGATCGTCTCTAGTTGGGTGGGAAACACTAAATAGCGTTTCTGAAATGACCAAGTGTCCCGGCTTAGAATCGAACTCAGGACATCTTGATCAGGAGTCAAGCGTCTTACCACTCGACCACCGTGCCACCCTCATTACTCATTATCAATAGAATGGAGGTCTATTATGTATTTATAAATAATATTACAGGAGTGTCTATAACTTGATCAGTCAGTTTCTTGCTATTTAAGTTCTCTGCAATTTTTGTATGGAATTCTTAAAAAAAAATCATAAGCTTCATAACCACGAGGGGCTTTACATATTGCCTTGGCATTCACATCTATAGATTATATATTGGATTTAAAACCTTTACTTTAATTATTCATGAAAAAATACATTCTTGTTATAACTATTTGTTAATTTATTTCTAAAGCTTGAGCTAAATTATACATAGTTAAATGTTTTATTCTCTACAGGTTTTTAACAGATTAAGCATGAGAGATGGAACTTGAAAATTGATAAGACCTACAATGGCTTGGAGATGTGACACAGAAATGAACAACAAGTTACATAGACAAAGGTTTTGGTTTGTCTCTTACTGGAGAAACATATTTTTACCCCACCAATGAAATTTTGAGGGCTATATTATTAGTATATAGACTCGAGATCATTGAGGTTACAAACCACAAAATGCCTATGTGCACCAAAATCAGATACACTCATATATATATAGTTCCTACAGAAACTGGTGATTGTGTTTAATGGTAGTATGCCTTATCAAGTTGAAAGTTGATTGAGTTAACAGGCATTGAATACATGTATGTGACGTATTAATTGAAACAGTTTTATCTGAAATATTTGTTGAGGTTTTGGGTAGGGTAAAACTGGATTTGATAGTTCCCCAATATTTTCACTGCATTTGACAAACAATATTTTTCTTATATGATGTGATACCTACTATTTTTGTATTTTTTTAACTCTGGTAGCCCCTTCTTTTTATGGATATATGTCTGTCTGCTGGCCATAGCCTTTAACATATTTTAACATGGGACTGACTATTGAAACTTGACTGTTATTAAATTCATTTAGTGGTTTGTGACCTTGAGGTTTTTCCCATTTCAGTTCTCAGCTCCTCTTAACTGGAATTTTTAAAATGTTCGGTAAAGATAGCTTTTATAAATGAAATTGATGCTTTTTTAATAATTTTCTCTGCAGCTTTTTCATGATGCTGAAATTTTTAGGCAACCATATTATCATTTCATTTAACTTTACAGAAAGTTTTTCAGTCATGGCCAAACACCTTCATTTTGTGCTGGTGCAAGTTCTTATCAACCAGCAAATTTAATTGTATGGTAATTTGTAGATATTACTTTGATAATATTTCATTTTTGTGTTGCATTGTATAATCATATTTCTGTATTACTGAGGTCGTTTTCGGAACATGATCATATGGGCTCAATGAGTTGTGCACCAGGCAAAATTAAAGAATCAACATTGTTTACATTGTAGATGTCACAGGTTTGACTTGATAACAATAACATATTCATTGTAAGTCTCCATAATAAAATAGAAAAGGGTCAGGTCTCTTAAAGGGTATTCAGTCAGTGTCGAGGGCTAGGTTGCCTGCCAAAGACTCGCTCATCAATAGTTTTGATGAAATATGGAAGCATTATAAATGAGCTTCATGTTCTGAATATTGTTTTTGTTTATAAGTGAAACTGATTGTTATGAATATATTATGTACTTATGTTTCATTGAACATGTCAGTGTAGAACAGTTGTTACTTTTCCCATTTTCTGATTTATTTTTGGATAAAAAAGTATGACTTATTTTGGGTTAATTTCTTTCTTAATCAGAGCTGTGCTTCTTGACTAGCATGGCTTTTATCAAGAGGCTGTTTATGGTTTATAAAAAATGCAGCTTTTATATCACAATTTCGAAGTAGTTAATATAGTCTATCGCTCAAGTAGCTTTAAAAAAAAAATGTTCCTAAGATGTTATTTGTCAGCCTATAAGATGTGATTTAGGAAAAAGAAAAGCTAATCCTTCACAACAAAGTAAATCAGGCTTTTAATATGAACAAAACTGTATTTTCTATCAAATCTTTTTATGTCTACTGGTAATTATATTTTTATTGGTAATTATATTTTTATTCGGACAAGCTTACTACCATGGCAACATACACATTAACAACCTGAAAACCATGTAGGTGACTTATGTATTGCTGGCAATTCCTGATTACTTGTTGATTTCATTATAGCATTATCTTGTCCACAGCATAACTTTGTCAATGTAGTTTCAAATGACTTCAAACTTTATATGATTAAAATTCAGTTAAAAGACATTCTTGTTATAGTTATGTTCATACAGTTCTATTTCACAGTGTAAAGAATAATTATTCAGTGCTTAAGCTCACCTGTCGCAGAGTGACGAGGTAAGAAGTTGTGATCACCCTTCTGTTGACCATCCACATTTTGCTATGAATAAGCCTTTAGTTGCCAATCAGTTTTCTGCTGCAACTCGGCTGGCATATCAGTGCCTCGACTCGAACTTTTTTTGCCTAATCTACCTGACAAAACTTCTATTGGATTGTTCATTGGTTTTGTCATTGCAAGCATCAATATATGCTATTCTGTTGACTGGTTATGTCCCCTAAAAGGACCAGAAATTCACCCAAAATGTTTTTTTCAAACGAAAAAGATACACCTGGGTGTACCGGTATTATCCGGGTTTTCTTTTGAGAAAAATACTAAAGCTGGAAGTACATTTTTTTCGGCAGAAAAATGCGCTTAAGTGTATTAATGCACTAGAAAAATACAGTTAAAGTGCACTGAAGGCAGAAGTGTTTTTTTTTCAGATGAAAAATGTAAGAAAAATGCGCTTTAGTGTATTAATGCACTTAAAATGCACTGAACCCAGAAGTGTTTTTTTTCCCGAAGAAAAATGCAGGAAAAAAACACTTAAAATGCACTGCCCCCAGAAGTGTTTTTTTTCCAAAAAAAATGCAGGAAAAATGCGCTTAAGCGTATAAATGCACTAGAAAAATGCACTTAAAATGCACTGAACCCAGAAGTGTTTTTTTTCCAGAAGAAAAATGCAGGAAAAAAACACTTAAAATGCACTGCCCCCAGAAGTGTTTTTTTTCCAAAAAAATGCAGGAAAAATGCGCTTAAGCGTATAAATGCACTAGAAAAATGCACTTAAAATGCACTGAACCCAGAAGTGTTTTTTTTCCAGAAGAAAAATGCAGGAAAAAAAACACTTAAAATGCACTGCCCCCAGAAGTGTTTTTTTTTCCAAAAAAAATGCAGGAAAAATGCGCTTAAGCGTATTAATGCACTAGAAAAATACACTTAAAATGCACTGATTACAGAAGTGTTTTTTTTCACAAGAAAAATGCAAGAAAAATGCGCTTAAGCGTATTAATACACTAGAAAAAAAACACTTCAAGTGCATTTATACAGAAAAAATGTAGAAAAAATGCAGAAAAAATACACTATAAGTGCATTATTGTAGGAAATTAAGTGCATTTTATGTGCATTTTATTTACATTAAATGCAGTCGGTAAATAAAAAATGCAGAAAAAAAACACTGCCAATACCGCTGCGTTTAATGCGAATTAAATGCGTATTAAATGCGCATTTAAAACACTTATTCGAGAAGGGAATGATACATCACAAAAACTGTTACGCACTAGTTAGATTAGATGTGGGGCAGTTTGCAAGGAGATTTTTTAATTTCTGTCTTTTATCTCCCATCGCAGATATGCGTTAAATTGTCAATAAAGAGGGTGTAGTTGCGATCAAACTCACATCGACAGTTATCTTTTTCTCGTTATATGCGCCAAAAACATCCATAAAACACTCAGCCGTTTGTCCGACAATTTTAACCCGACAATGTCTCACATCTACTACACTCTTTTTGTTGTTGATATATAATTACCAAAGCGCGCACAATGCATTATGGATCATCAAAGATATTCGGCAAAATGGATGACCTGCAAATCCTTTCTTTGGACCTCTTTGATACCATTATCTTGCCTGACACTGAGTTCAGTCTGTCAGTCAGATTGAACATGTATCTCTCTAAATTCATACCTGTCCTGTTTTATACTCTTTTTAGCTCACCTGTCACAAAGTGACAGAGTGAGCTTTTGTGATCACTCTTCGTCCGTCGTCCGTCCGTCCGTCCGTCTGTCAACAATTGGGTTGTGTCCTCTCTAGCGGTCACAATTTTGGCCTAATCTTTATGAAACTTGGTCACAATGATCATCTTAACAAAATCTAGGTCAAGTTCGATATTGGGTCATCTGAGGTCAAAAATTAGGCTACTAGGTCAAGTTATAGAAAAACCTTGTTTTTCATTTTGTCAAAGGGAGTGTACTCTGTAATTATTACTGGTTGTGATCATGTAAGAGTTGTCTCTCTTACTATATTTTAGTTGTGTACTTGTTAGCAGCTTTGAGGCTTTAATTTAAATTAAATGCAGAATGTGGATATTAGGGTTATCATCGTTTACAGTGATTGTATGTTTACAAACTATTAAACAATTATTAAGCTGTAATTATAGTCTTATGCAACCTTACTAATCGTTTTACATAGACTTATATAGGGAAAACATATAAAAATCTTCTTCTCTAAAACTACAATGCCTAGAGCTTTGATATTTGGTATGAAGCATCATCTAGTGGTCCCCTACCAAGATTGTTCAAATTATGGCTCTGGGGTCAAAATTGGCCCCGCCCCGGGGGTCAGCGTTCTACATAGACTTATATAGGGAAAACATATAAAAATCTTCTCCTCTAAAACTACAATGCCTACAGCTTTGATATTTGGTATGTAGCATCATCTAGTGGTCCCCTACCAAGATTGCTCAAATTATGGCCCTGGGGTCAAAATTGGCCCCGGCCCGGGGGTCACCGTTTTACATAGACTTATATAGGGAAAACATATAAAAATCTTCTTCTCTAAAACTACAATGCCTAGAGCTTTGATATTTGGTATGTAGCATCATCTAGTGGTCCCCTACCAAGATTGTTCAAATTATGCCCCTGGGGTCACAATTGGCCCCGCCCCGGGGGTCACCGTTTTACATAGACTTATATAGGGAAAACATATAAAAATCTACTTCTCTAAAACTACAATGCCTAGAGCTTTGATATTTGATATGTAGCATCATCTAGTGGTCCCCTACCAAGATTGTTCATATTATGCCCCTGGGGTCAAAATTGGCCCCGCCCCGGGGGTCACCGTTTTACATAGACTTATATAGGGAAAACATATAAAAATCTTCTACTCTGAAACTACAATGCCTAGAGCTTTGATATTTGGTATGTAGCATCATCTAGTGGTCCCCTACCAAGATTGTTCATATTATGCCCCTGAGGTCAAAATTGGCCCCGCCCCGGGGATTACGGTTTTACATAGACTTATATAGGGAAAACATATAAAAATCTTCTACTCTAAAACTACAATGCCTAGAGCTTTGATATTTGGTATGTAGCATCATCTAGTGGTCCCCTACAAAGATTGTTCATATTATGCCCCTGAGGTCAAAATTGGCCCCGCCCCGGGGGTCACCGTCTTACATAGACTTATATAGGGAAAACATATAAAAATCTTCTTCTCTATAACTACAATGCCTAGAGCTTTGATATATGGTATGTAGCATCATCTAGTGGTCCCCTACCAAGATTGTTCAAATTATGCCCCTGAGGTCAAAATTGACCCCGCCCCGGGGGTCACCAGTTTCTATATTTACGCTCTACCTTTGTTAGTCTAAATTGTGCAGGGCTTCATTTATAATCAGGTGAGCGATATAGGGCCATCATGGCCCTCTTGTATACTTTTTACTCAATCCTTTACTAATTTTCTGTGCTGGTGACAGGAAGATAGATAGATATATTGACGAAGTCAAACAAAGCCGGTGACATTTTTAAGAAGTAGTTGAGGGGGGAAGATTAAACCTTAAAGGGTTTATATGACGATGCCCAACATTTAAGAACGTATCTGTTGATGAGTGATTTAGATTTCAGTGCTCTGATACCTTGACCTCCTCAAATATACAAAACATCTCCTAGAAAATTATATAGAATAGATCTGACGTTTTAAGTGATATGATAACTCATGATTATGTACCTTTCCTTCATAAGGAATACTACTTTTAACTGATCAAAATTATAACACACACAGATACATATCTATGTTTTAGATTGAGGAGGTCGTAAGTACAAAATAAAATATTTTGAGAAAACAAGTCTTAAAAGGTCTTGCACAATTTTTGTATGTCAAAATATTTTAGTTTTCCACTAAGAACCTGTGTGAATACTAAAGCCATGTTGATGAAAATAAAATGTGCTCTCTTTATTTTACAGGTTGTTTTGAAAGATCCTGGTTTTTGTTGAGATACAGTGTACATCCATGTATGAATCAGATGAGTGCCATTGTGGTCTGCTTTATTAAATCTGATTGACAAAGTAAAACAATGATTGAATCTAGAACGTGTTCTATCCCTAACCATGGAAGGTCGGCACTACAGACTATGCATGAGTTACGTCAGGACACAATCCTATGTGATGTCACTCTCTGTGTTGAAGGTAGAAAATTCCCAGCTCATAAAATAGTTCTAGCGGGATCGAGTCCGTACTTGAAGGCTATGTTTACTAATGGTATGTTAGAAACGGACCAAGATGTGGTGGAGATCAGGGATATAGAGGCTGCTACCATGCAGAATCTACTAGACTTCATGTATACAAGTACTGTAGAGATCACTGTCAATAATGTACAAAGTATTCTACAAGGAGCATCACTGTTTGGTCTTCAACAGCTTCGTGTATTAAGTGCTCAGTTTTTACAACTTCAGCTTAGTGCTACCAACTGTTTAGGTGAGATCACTTAGTTGTGTACACTACAACCTCTCCATTGTCACTATGTGTACACTACAACCTCTCCATTGTCACTATGTGTACACTACAACCTCTCCATTGTCACTATGTGCACTATAACCTCTCCATTGTCACTATGTGTACACTACAACCTCTCCATTGTCACTACGTACACTACAACCTCTCCATTGTCACTATGTGTACACTACAACCTCTCCATTGTCACTGTGTACAATACAACCTCTCCATTGTCACTATGTACAATACAACCTCTCCATTGTCACTATGTGTACACTACAACCTCTCCATTGTCACTATGTGTACACTACAACCTCTCCATTGTCACTGTGTGTACTACAACCTCTCCATTGTCACTATGTGTACACCACAACCTCTCCATTGTCACTATGTACAATACAACCTCTCCATTGTCACTATGTGTACAATACAACCTCTCCATTGTCACTGTGTGTACACTACAACCTCTCCATTGTCACTGTGTGTACACTACAACCTCTTCATTGTCACTATGTGTACACTACAACCTCTCCATTGTCACTATGTGTACACTACAACCTCTCCATTGTCACTATGTGTACACCACAACCTCTTCATTGTCACTATGTGTACACTACAACCTCTTCATTGTCACTATGTGTACCCTACAACCTCTTCATTGTCACTATGTGTACCCTACAACCTCTTCATTGTCACTATGTGTACACTACAACCTCTTCATTGTCACTATGTGTACACTACAACCTCTTCATTGTCACTATGTGTACACTACAACCTCTCCATTGTCACTATGTGTACAATACAACCTCTTCATTGTCACTATGTGTACACTACAACCTCTTCATTGTCACTATGTGTACACTACAACCTCTCCATTGTCACTATGTGTACACTACAACCTCTCCATTGTCACTATGTGTACAATACAACCTCTCCATTGTCACTATGTGTACACTACAACCTCTTCATTGTCACTATGTGTACACTACAACCTCTCCATTGTCACTATGTGTACACCACAACCTCTCCATTGTCACTATGTACAATACAACCTCTTCATTGTCACTATGTGTACACTACAACCTCTCCATTGTCACTATGTGTACACTACAACCTCTCCATTGTCACTATGTGTACCCTACAACCTCTCCATTGTCACTATGTGTACACTACAACCACTCCATTGTCACTGTGTGTACACTACAACCTCTCCATTGTCACTATGTGTACACCACAACCTCTCCATTGTCACTATGTACAATACAACCTCTCCATTGTCACTATGTGTACACTACAACCTCTCCATTGTCACTATGTGTACACTACAACCTCTCCATTGTCACTGTGTACAATACAACCTCTCCATTGTCACTATGTGTACACTACAACCTCTCCATTGTCACTGTGTACAATACAACCTCTCCATTGTCACTATGTGTACACTACAACCTCTCCATTGTCACTATGTGTACACTACAACCCCTCCATTGTCACTGTGTACACTACAACCTCTCCATTGTCACTATGTGTACAATACAACCACTCCATTGTCACTATGTACAATACAACCACTCCATTGTCACTGTGTACAATACAACCTCTCCATTGTCACTGTGTACAATACAACCTCTCCATTGTCACTATGTGTACACTACAACCTCTCCATTGTCACTGTGTGTACACTACAACCTCTCCATTGTCACTATGTACACTACAACCACTCCATTGTCACTATGTACACTACAACCACTCCATTGTCACTATGTACACTACAACCACTCCATTGTCACTGTGTACAATACAACCACTCCATTGTCACTATGTACACTACAACCACTCCATTGTCACAATGTGTACACTACAACCTCTCCATTGTCACTATGTGTACACTACAACCCCTCCATTGTCACTGTGTGTACACTACAACCTCTCCATTGTCACTGTGTACACTACAACCTCTCCATTGTCACTGTGTACACTACAACCTCTCCATTATCACTATGTGTACACTACAACCCCTCCATTGTCACTGTGTGTACACTACAACCTCTCCATTGTCACTGTGTACACTACAACCTCTCCATTGTCACTGTGTACACTACAACCTCTCCATTGTCACTATGTACACTACAACCACTCCATTGTCACTATGTGTACACTACAACCTCTCCATTGTCACTATGTGTACACTACAACCCCTCCATTGTCACTGTGTGTACACTACAACCTCTCCATTGTCACTGTGTACACTACAACCTCTCCATTGTCACTGTGTACACTACAACCTCTCCATTGTCACTATGTACACTACAACCCCTCCATTGTCACTGTGTGTACACTACAACCTCTCCATTGTCACTGTGTACACTACAACCTCTCCATTATCACTATGTACACTACAACCTCTCCATTGTCACTATGTGTACCCTACAACCTCTCCATTGTCACTATGTACAATACAACCTCTCCATTGTCACTATGTGTACAATACAACCACTCCATTATCACTGTGTGTACAATACAACCACTCCATTGTCACTATGTACAATACAACCTCTCCATTGTCACTGTGTGTACAATACAACCACTCCATTGTCACTATGTACAATACAACCACTCCATTGTCACTATGTACAATACAACCACTCCATTGTCACTATGTGTACAATACAACCTCTCCATTGTCACTGTGTGTACAATACAACCTCTCCATTGTCACTATGTGTACACTACAACCTCTCCATTGTCACTATGTGTACACTACAACCTCTCCATTATCACTGTGTGTACAATACAACCACTCCATTGTCACTATGTACAATACAACCTCTCCATTGTCACTGTGTGTACAATACAACCTCTCCATTGTCACTGTGTACACTACAACCACTCCATTGTCACTATGTACAATACAACCACTCCATTGTCACTATGTACAATACAACCACTCCATTGTCACTATGTGTACACTACAACCTCTCCATTATCACTGTGTGTACAATACAACCACTCCATTGTCACTGTGTACAATACAACCTCTCCATTGTCACTGTGTACAATACAACCTCTCCATTGTCACTATGTGTACACTACAACCTCTCCATTGTCACTGTGTACAATACAACCTCTCCATTGTCACTATGTACACTACAACCTCTCCATTGTCACTATGTGTACAATACAACCACTCCATTGTCACTATGTACAATACAACCACTCCATTGTCACTATGTACAATACAACCACTCCATTGTCACTGTGTGTACAATACAACCACTCCATTGTCACTGTGTACAATACAACTTCTCCATTGTCACTATGTGTACAATACAACCACTCCATTGTCACTATGTACAATACAACCACTCCATTGTCACTATGTACAATACAACCTCTCCATTGTCACTGTGTACACTACAACCTCTCCATTGTCACTATGTGTACACTGCAACCTCTCCATTGTCACTGTGTACACTACAACCTCTCCATTGTCACTATGTGTACGCTACAACCTCTCCATTGTCACTATGTGTACACTACAACCTCTCCATTGTCACTGTGTACACTACAACCTCTCCATTGTCACTATGTGTACGCTACAACCTCTCCATTGTCACTATGTGCACTATAACCTCTCCATTGTCACTATGTGTACACTACAACCTCTCCATTGTCACTATGTGTACACTACAACCTCTCCATTGTCACTGTGTACACTACAACCTCTCCATTATCACTATGTGTACACTACAACCTCTCCATTGTCACTGTGTACAATACAACCTCTCCATTATCACTGTGTACACTACAACCTCTCCATTGTCACTATGTGTACACTACAACCTCTCCATTGTCACTGTGTGTACACTACAACCTCTCCATTATCACTGTGTACACTACAACCTCTCCATTGTCACTATGTGTACACTACAACCTCTCCATTGTCACTATGTGTACACTACAACCTCTCCATTATCACTGTGTACACTACAACCTCTCCATTATCACTGTGTACACTACAACCTCTCCATTGTCACTATGTACAATACAACCTCTCCATTGTCACTGTGTACACTACAACCACTCCATTGTCACTGTGTGTACACTACAACCTCTCCATTGTCACTGTGTGTACACTATAACCTCTCCATTGTCACTGTGCACACTATAACCTCTCCATTGTCACTGTGTACACTACAACCACTCCATTGTCACTATGTACACTACAACCTCTCCATTGTCACTATGTACACTACAACCTCTCCATTGTCACTATGTGTACACTACAACCTCTCCATTGTCACTGTGTACACTACAACCTCTCCATTGTCACTATGTACACTACAACCTCTCCATTGTCACTATGTGTACACTACAACCTCTCCATTGTCACTGTGTACAATACAACCTCTCCATTGTCACTATGTACAATACAACCTCTCCATTGTCACTATGTACAATACAACCTCTCCATTGTCACTGTGTGTACAATACAACCACTCCATTGTCACTGTGTGTACAATACAACCTCTCCATTGTCACTATGTACACTACAACCTCTCCATTGTCACTGTGTGTACCCTACAACCTCTCCATTGTCACTATGTGTACACTACAACCTCTCCATTGTCACTATGTGTACACTACAACCTCTCCATTGTCACTATGTGTACCCTACAACCTCTCCATTGTCACTATGTGTACCCTACAACCTCTCCATTGTCACTATGTGTACCCTACAACCTCTCCATTGTCACTATGTGTACACTACAACCTCTCCATTATCACTGTGTACACTACTACCTCTCCATTGTCACTATGTGTACACTACAACCCCTCCATTGTCACTGTGTACACTACAACCTCTCCATTGTCACTATGTGTACCCTACAACCTCTCCATTGTCACTATGTGTACCCTACAACCTCTCCATTGTCACTATGTGTACACTACAACCTCTCCATTATCACTATGTACACTACTACCTCTCCATTGTCACTATGTACACTACTACCTCTCCATTGTCACTATGTACACTACAACCTCTCCATTATCACTGTGTGTACACTACAACCTCTCCATTGTCACTATGTGTACACTACAACCTCTCCATTGTCACTATGTACACTACAACCTCTCCATTGTCACTATGTGTACACTACAACCTCTCCATTGTCACTATGTGTACACTACAACCCCTCCATTGTCACTGTGTACACTACAACCTCTCCATTGTCACTGTGTGTACACTACAACCTCTCCATTATCACTGTGTACACTACAACCTCTCCATTGTCACTATGTGTACACTACAACCTCTCCATTGTCACTGTGTGTACACTACAACCTCTCCATTGTCACTGTGTGTACACTACAACCTCTCCATTATCACTGTGTACACTACAACCTCTCCATTGTCACTATGTGTACACTACAACCTCTCCATTGTCACTATGTGTACACTACAACCTCTCCATTGTCACTATGTGTACACTACAACCTCTCCATTGTCACTATGTGTACAATACAACCTCTCCATTGTCACTATGTGTACACTACAACCTCTCCATTGTCACTATGTACAATACAACCTCTCCATTGTCACTATGTGTACAATACAACCTCTCCATTGTCACTATGTGTACAATACAACCTCTCCATTGTCACTACGTGTACAATACAACCTCTCCATTGTCACTATGTGTACACTACAACCTCTCCATTGTCACTATGTGTACACTACAACCTCTTCATTGTCACTATGTGTACACTACAACCTCTTCATTGTCACTATGTGTACACTACAACCTCTCCATTGTCACTTTGTGTACACTACAACCTCTCCATTGTCACTATGTGTACACTACAACCTCTTCATTGTCACTATGTGTACAATACAACCTCTCCATTGTCACTACGTGTACAATACAACCTCTCCATTGTCACTATGTGTACAATACAACTTCTCCATTGTCACTATGTGTACACTACAACCTCTCCATTGTCACTATGTGTACACTACAACCTCTTCATTGTCACTATGTGTACACTACTATCCTTTCCACCTTTTTATGGCCCTTTCTATTTGAATTATACAGTCCAGTGAGGACACCTTTGTACAATGATTATATTTCTAGTATACAGTTGATTGATTATGTCATTACCCAAATTGGCAAAAATCTAAATAAACTGAAGCCCTGGATGATATACCAATTACACTTGGTGTTGTGCATACCACAAGGAATGTTAGGTCAGCTGATTATTGCAAAATACGATGTTTGTGTTAACCTTGACCTATCCAAAAAAATGCTTGTTTCTGCTATTGGCTCTGAAAAACTAGGTAGGGAATTTTTTTTTTTCGAAAAAATACTCAGTTGACCTTTAATGTTTAAATCATCCACTTTTATGTTTAAATACTCACAGACACCTTCCTTGATAAAGAAATACAGAAAGAACCAAACTTCCCTGATAGAATAGGTCAAATGATTTTGATTTTTTTCTCAAATCTGTCAAAAAATAACACTAGGATAGGGGGGGGGGGGGGGTAAAAATTGGGTCCAAAGGGGTAGCAGAAACAAGCATTTTTTTTGGCCTTACCATTTTAAAGTATAAATTTTTTAGGTTACAAAATATAACAAGTTTAAGTCTTTTTTACAGTAAGTGTTTGCATGTACTAGTATGATCACCCTGTTGAATATAAATATATTGACATTGACCGAGATTTTGACATTAACAAATTTGATCAATTTAGACCAAGCAATAAAAGTAGTGCCAAACTTGCTAAATATATTTTTGGTATGTTTCTTGTTTGTTCTTGTATGTTAATATTTTCCTTAAGAGAGATACAAAGCAATAGCATATTTTTTTTACCAATAAACATGTATTTGTAAATTTATATGATTGCAGGTATTCAACAATTTGCTGATGTATATATGTGTAGTGATCTAGAGAATGCTGCCCGGCAGTTTATATATCAGAACTTTCTGGAAGTGATTCATACCGAGGAATTTCTACAGTTATGTGAGGAGAGACTTGTAGAACTATTACGTAGTGATCAACTTCACGTGATGTCCGAGTCACAGGTGTTTGATGCTGCGTACACGTGGCTCAAGCACGACGTAAAGTCACGACACCAGAGTGCTTGTAATGTACTCAAACATATCAAACTTGGCCTACTAGAGTTACCTATGTTAGAAAATGTTGTGATCAAGTCAGATTTCTTTAGAACATGTCATAAGTGTCAGTCATTGATTAGTTCAGCTATACGTGGACAGTATGAGAGGAAGAATCTAGAGTTGTTAACACCGAGAGCTCATCCACCATGTATATATGTGGTCGGTGGTAGGAATAGCCAGGATTGTCAGTTAAAGAGTATGGAGAGATATGATTTCCTTACAGATACCTGGAGCTCTATGGTAAGTGCCCTCATATGCACATGCGTTGTAAAAGAGGGGCTCCAAAAGGGCCACTAATTTGCGCTAATTGGTAAGTCTACAGTACCAGTATCCGAACAGATGGCTTCATTGGCCGAATAAATGACATAAATGGGTAAATATCAAATAATTTTGATTTCAACAAATGTAATCAACTTTCACAATCTCCCTCGTCAACTTTCATATGGGTGTTACTATCTGTCGATTCGTACTGTACTAAATCCGTACATCACATTGTACACTCAATTATCTCATAGTGCAAAACTTCACAGAAGCACTTTGGCACAGTTTATAATCATAATTCATTGTCATAATAATGAAATGAGATTCAAATCAGCTACATTGATAATCACCGCGTAAATAATACAAACATTTCTATAATCAATGGAAATAATCTTCTAATTTGGAAGTTATTAGTCCCCTACCTGTGAAACCGGAGGGGACTTATGGTTTGCGCTCCGCCAGTCCGTCACAAAAGTTTGTCCGGAGCATACCGTATAACCTCGTATTATCGCCCCCGGGGCGATGCATTTTCTGAAAAAATAATTCCATACACAGTCGGACCTCGTATAATCGCCCCCCCATGGAACGGAACAGTATAGTACGGCACTTAGCGGTTACCTTAACCAGTACAAATTACTTCCCCTTCATAAAATACCGGACTTTGTGGATAGATATCAATGAGGAGAAGTGCAGTGCACAAGAACCATAACTCTCACTTGCTTAATTTTTTGGTAACCCCTGCGTTTATTTTCATACTTAAATTTTGTTTGGAGCCTAACTCCATTACCAAAAGAGATATAAATTTAAAACTTTACATGTGGATAGATATTAATTAGGAGAAGTGCAGTGCACAAAAACCATAACTCTCCTTTGCTTATTTTTTTAGTATCCCCCTTTGTTTATTTTTACACCTAAATTTGGTCTGGAACCTAACACCTATACTAAATCAGATATGACATGAAACTTTACATGTAGATAGATATCAATGAAGGGAAGTGCAGTGCACAAGAACCATAACTCTCCCTCACTTAATGTTTGAGTTATTTCCCTAATTATTTTAAAAATGAAGCAAAAACGCAATGCAGTCGCGTTTCCATTATATAATTTGATAAAATGAAAGCCTTATAAAATGTGCCTCGGATTTGGATAACTATAAAGTCCAAAACATCACTTCAGCGACCTTGCAGATGACATTGGTTCGTACGTTCTAGTGTGTTTGAAGACCAATGAAATTTTCTTCTATATTCGGGAACAATTCAAAATAAAACTATTCAGGGGGCATTTATTAACCCTTTTCCCCCTCCCCAAATCCCCCAAAAATGGGCACACCAAGTGACGCACTCACTATACAAAGCATAAAAAAAAAAAAATACTCCCGAGGGTTAACACCTTGGAACTGTCTGGTGAGAACTGTAGGAGGCTTAAACGAGTTTAACGGCGCCAACCTCACACTACCCTGTTTCAATAGTCTTGTTTTAGACTGGATTACTTCCCTTAATAGATATTTTTTGCGCGAATCTGATTCATGGTTTAAATGGTAAAATATCCTGTTTTTATTCGTATTTTTGGATTATTTTTTTTATTTCACATTAGCTTGATTCATGCATAATAAACGTTTAAATACACTTTTTAGAGGTGTTCTGGTCTAAAGGCTCCCATGGGTAAAGTTGTGCGCAGGCGTGTGAAGGTGGTTTGGTGAAATCCCCCAAATGTAAACAAAACAGAAAGTGGGAGGTGTAATAAAGATAGAAGTTTTTTGCATAACTATTCTTAGGCTAAAGAAGTTTCACACGAAGCTTCCTCGTGTTCAAGAGCCCAAGAATACACATTAACCGCCTTCTTAAGAGATACAGGAGAGGAGAAAAAATGATCGTACGTGTAATGGTACTGTTCGATTATAGTTCCCAATCCAGTATATTCCAACATAACCAAGATGACAACATCTAACTCTTGGTTTTAACCTTTTCTTCACCAGTCCTTGGTCAATGTTTTGACATTTTTGTCACAATTTTACATTCAAGCATTATTTGACCAATTGCCCAGCTTTCAATGTAGACTAGTTGTCAGTATAAGCTAGGTATTTTCATATGTCTCCCTTAGCTCATAGAAAGCCGTAGGTCTTTTCATATTTACAGTAAAACCTCGTTATCTTGAGAACAAATTGGGACAGACAAATCATCGAAATAAACCGGGAGCTCGACATATGGGTGCAATAATTAGTATACAACATTTAAAGCAAATTGGCCAGGAACTTGGAATTTGCTCAAAATAATTAAGCCGGGTGCTTGTAATATCGATGCTTGTCTTAAGGAAGTTTAACTGTATCTACAGCTAAATT
Source organism: Spisula subtruncata (assembly GCA_963678985.1). Taxonomy (NCBI): domain Eukaryota; kingdom Metazoa; phylum Mollusca; class Bivalvia; order Venerida; family Mactridae; genus Spisula; species Spisula subtruncata. The sequence continues at coordinate 31,842,891 of OY787676.1, forward strand.
ACAATATTGATTATATAAATATGATGAGACAAATTCTACAATATGTGTATTTCTGTTATACAGCCTGGTATGAATATAGCCCGTACTGCTATAGGTTCGACTACATTAGATGGTATGAGACAAAGTCTACAATATGTGTATTTCTGTTATACAGCCTGGTATGAATATAGTCCGTACTGCTATAGGTTCGACTACGTTAGAGACATATTCTACAATATGTGTATTTCTGTTATACAGCCTGGTATGAATATAGCCCGTACTGCTATAGGGTCGACTACGTTAGAGACATATTCTACAATATGTGTATTTCTGTTATACAGCCTGGTATGAATATAGCTCGTACTGCTATAGGTTCGACTACGTTAGAGACAAACTCTACAATATGTGTATTTCTGTTATACAGCCTGGTATGAATATAGCCCGTACTGCTATAGGGTCGACTACGTTAGAGACATATTCTACAATATGTGTATTTCTGTTATACAGCCTGGTATGAATATAGCCCGTACTGCTATAGGGTCGACTACGTTAGATGGTATATTCTACAATATGTATATTTCTGTTATACAGCCTGGTATGAATATAGCCCGTACTGCTATAGGTTCGACTACGTTAGAGACAAATTCTACAATATGTGTATTTCTGTTATACAGCCTGGTATGAATATAGCTCGTACTGCTATAGGTTCCTCTACATTAGAGACATATTCTACAATATGTGTATTTCTGTTATACAGCCTGGTATGAATATAGCCCGTACTGCTATAGGTTCCTCTACATTAGAGACAAATTCTACAATATGTGTATTTCTGTTATACAGCCTGGTATGAATATAGCCCGTACTGCTATAGGTTCCTCTACATTAGAGACAAATTCTACAATATGTGTATTTCTGTTATACAGCCTGGTATGAATATAGCTCGTACTGCTATAGGTTCCTCTACATTAGAGACAAATTCTACAATATGTGTATTTCTGTTATACAGCCTGGTATGAATATAGCTCGTACTGCTATAGGTTCCTCTACATTAGAGACAAATTCTACAATATGTGTATTTCTGTTATACAGCCTGGTATGAATATAGCCCGTACTGCTATAGGTTCGACTACGTTAGAGACAAATTCTACAATATGTGTATTTCTGTTATACAGCCTGGTATGAATATAGCGCGTACTGCTATAGGTTCGACAACGTTAGAGACATATTCTACAATATGTGTATTTCTGTTATACAGCCTGGTATGAATATAGCCCGTACTGCTATAGGGTCGACTACGTTAGATGGTATATTCTACAATATGTATATTTCTGTTATACAGCCTGGTATGAATATAGCCCGTACTGCTATAGGTTCGACAACGTTAGAGACATATTCTACAATATGTGTATTTCTGTTATACAGCCTGGTATGAATATAGCCCGTACTGCTATAGGTTCGACTACGTTAGATGGTATATTCTACAATATGTGTATTTCTGTTATACAGCCTGGTATGAATATAGCCCGTACTGCTATAGGGTCGACTACGTTAGATGGTATATTCTACAATATGTATATTTCTGTTATACAGCCTGGTATGAATATAGCCCGTACTGCTATAATAGGTTCGACTACGTTAGAGACATATTCTACAATATGTGTATTTCTGTTATACAGCCTGGTATGAATATAGCCCGTACTGCTATAGGGTCGACTACGTTAGATGGTATATTCTACAATATGTATATTTCTGTTATACAGCCTGGTATGAATATAGCCCGTACTGCTATAATAGGTTCGACTACGTTAGAGACATATTCTACAATATGTGTATTTCTGTTATACAGCCTGGTATGAATATAGCGCGTACTGCTATAATAGGTTCGACTACGTTAGAGACATATTCTACAATATGTGTATTTCTGTTATACAGCCTGGTATGAATATAGCCCGTACTGCTATAGGGTCGACTACGTTAGATGGTATATTCTACAATATGTGTATTTCTGTTATACAGCCTGGTATGAATATAGCCCGTACTGCTATAGGGTCGACTACGTTAGATGGTATATTCTACAATATGTATATTTCTGTTATACAGCCTGGTATGAATATAGCCCGTACTGCTATAGGTTCGACTACGTTAGAGACATATTCTACATTATGTGTATTTCTGTTATACAGCCTGGTATGAATATAGCGCGTACTGCTATAGGGTCGACTACGTTAGATGGTATGTTATATACAGTGGGTGGAGAATGTGCCCTCATAGATACACAGGAGAATACACTCTACCTTCGCTGTATGGAATGTTATGATCCCGTACAAAGACAGTGGATCCCTAAACCAGAAATGAAAGTTGCTCGTTCATTTGTTGCAGTGGCTACTGTTCATGGATTCTTGTATGCAATAGGTATCAATTTTACTCTCACTTTGTATTTTTGTTATCAAGCTAGGTTCATCATACCTAGTAAAACCACTGGTGATATTAGGAAGCCTTGTAGTGCATACTGTTGTACCAGGGGTTTCATTTCACTCTTGTTCAGATTGTAATAAACCTTTGACATTTATAGTACTGGTCAAGTACAGCATCGAAGGCCAGTCTAGGAATATTTAGCCCTGTTTTAAGAAGCCCAGTTTTAGAAACTTGGTCTAGATTTAAAAGCCAATCTTTATAACTATGCATCCCTGTTTTATGCATTGTTTAACCCCCAAGTTAAACACCCAGTTTAAAAGCTTGATAGCCAACTGCTAGTATAAGGACTGCTCAGCCCTGTTTTTAAATACAAATTTACCCAGTAAAACACCCAGTTTTTAAAGCCTGGATTGTCTAGCCTAATTTACGGACTAATCAGCCCTGTTTGAAATGTCCCATCTGTTATTTTAAGCCCTATAGTCCAGATGATGTGACAGTCTTCAGAACACTGACGATAATTTACTGTTTTAGGAAGCAAACTTCTCATGTATTACTATAAAATCATTGAATTTTGATGGGACAAAATTTCATAGTACTGTTAAAAAAGGCAATTTCGATGGGAGGTAAAAGTCGTGGATTCTGCATTTAAGGTAATAAATACAGGGGTCAAGATTATTTTTCTTCGGGATTTGATTTCGTTGTTGAAGGTGAACCACAAATTTTAATCCCCAACGACAATTAATGATTTTACAGTACTGTACTTATTGCTTGTTTATCAGGAGGTGAAGATAAGGCGTTTGGATATAATCTAGTAGAACGTTATGATCCTAAAGCTGACCAGTGGAACTTTGTACCGAGTATGAAGAGACGACGTGCTGGTGCTGGGATTACAGTATGTGAGGGTAGAATCTACGTAGCAGGTAACCTCTCTATGATGTTGTACAAATCGCTGGCTTAGACTAAGAAGGTCCTTACTACTACATACCACCTTATAAGACTAATGTATGCTTGAAATCTGCATCATAAGGCATTTCTTATGAGTCTATTTTCATGAAAATGGAAAGGTTATGTTGACCAAAATAAAGTTGTAAGAGCTTGTTTGTTCATAAGTAAAGAGTAAATTTCAGACAGTTTTTCCTGTTTTCTTAAAATATTGAGTTATTTTCTTGTTTTCTCAAAATATTGATTTTTTACTTACGACCTTCTCATTCTAAGCCAGCAAAATATTCTTACAATGTCCCTGAGAGAACATTCTCAAAATTGACATCACAAAAATAAAATGTGTGTAGATTTCATGAGTTCCAACTGTAGATTTTTCTGACACTTGGCCTAACTCTCTGATGTGAAGCAAAACTCAATTTGAGCAAATTCTCCTTGTCATGCTTCTAGACATTGGGGACAACCTTGTTACCGGGCAATCTGCACCAGATTTGTTACCAGGAAATCTGCACCAGATTTGTTACCGGGCAATCTGCACCAGATTTGTTACCAGGCAATCTGCACTGGACTTGTTGCCGGTTACTCTGCACTGGGCTTGTTACTGGGAAATCTGCACTGGACTTGTTACCGGGCAATCTGCACCGGATTTGTTACCGGGCAATCTGCACCGGATTTGTTACTGGCACTCTGCACTGGATTTGTTACTGGGCAATTTGCACTGGACTTGTTACCGGGCAATCTGCACTGGATTTGTAACCGGCAATCTGCACTGGATTTGTGACTGGGAAATCTGCACTGGACTTGTTACTGGCAATCTGCACTGGACTTGTTACTGGGCGATTTGTACTGGACTTGTTACCAGGCAATCTGTACTGGACTTGTTACCGGGCATCTGCGCCAGAATTGTTACCGGGCGGGCAATTTGCACCAGACTTGTTACCAGGCAATTTGCACCGGACTTGTTACCGGGCAATCTGCACCGGACTTGTTACCGGGCAATCTGTACTGGACTTGTTACCAGGCAATCTGTACTGGACTTGTTACCGGGCAATCTGCGCCAGATTTGTTACCGGGCAATATGCACTGGACTTGTTACCGGGCAATCAGCACTGGATTTGTTACCGGGCAATATGCACCAGACTTGTTACCGGGCAATCTGCACTAGATTTATTACCGGGCAATATGCGCCGGATTTGTTACCGGGCAATCTGCACTGGATTTGTTACCGGGCAATATGCGCCAGATTTGTTACCAGCAATCTGCACTGGATTGATTACCGGGCAATCTGCACTGGATGTGTTACCGGGCAATCTGCACTGGATTTGTTACCGGGCAATATGCGCCGGATTTGTTACCAGCAATCTGCACTGGATTGGTTACCGGGCATTCTGCACTGGATGTGTTACTGGGCAATCTGCACTGGATTTGTTACCGGGCAATCTGCACTGGATTGGTTACCGGGCAATATGCGCTGGATTTGTTACCGGGCAATCTGCACTGGATTTGTTACCGGGCAATCTGGTATCGACTCCAAGTTGCTACAGGTCATACCCTTTCATGAAAATTTGAGAACCACATTGATTTTCCTCCACATGTGGTGAAGATGCCAGGTGCTTGGGTGAAGATAAGGTTTAACTAGCTGAACATTGATGAGAAACAACATTGGACAAAAATAAACATTAGCATTTGTATGATTATGAATGTGTTGTAGGTGGTTATGATAGAACGTTACACATGGATAGAGCAAGCATGGAGTGTTATGATCCGACTACGGAAGAATGGATGTTTATGTCGGAGATGGAGAAAGCTAGATCCGGCCTCGTGTTAGCTACTATAGATCAGAATATATTTGCTTTCGGTGGAAGATATCGACATACTGATCAGTACTATGATTTAGTTGAAAGGTATTTAATCACTTATATAAATTATGTCTACCAAGTATAGTGTACCGGTAAAGTACGAAAGTTAGTAGTAGTTACGACTTTCTCATACTAAGCCAGCGATCAAGTAACTCTTGTAAATCTATTTCTGTATTGTCATAATATCTGTCTTAGTAATTTAAGTATTCAATGTTTTTATGCCCCCCATCTTTTATAAGGGGATAATTGACTTTGTACTTGACTTTGAGAGGAGAATGTGTTTTAAGGTACAGTCGAACTTCGATGCCTTGAACTACCTTCGGAACGGAAAAATAGTTCTAGCCATCTACCGGTTCGAGGCATCGAGGGTACGAGTATATATGCACTGTATATGTATAAGTTTGAAACGATTCTCGGTACATGTACCAGTCAATCATGAGTAATTGTCGTATTTTGAGTGTTTGTTCGTATTTCATATTAAATGCATATTCAATGCATTTGTGTCAAATTGTGAAATAATATACATGTACTGTAATTGATTGACTGGCTTAATAATGTTGAGTAGGGTGGCATGGTGATCAAACAGATTGTCCACTTAACTGCTGATAGAGAAGTCTCTGGTTCAATCCTATAGAGAGGTCTCCGGTTCAATCCTTTCTGAAATACTATCAGTGTTTCCCATCCAACTAGAAATGAGCTGGTTTTAGTCTCGTATGTATTTGTGCTGTTCACCGAGCATGTTAAAGAACCAAGGTGTCTTTTTGGAACGAGCTAGTACAGTACGTCCGGATACCTTGTATCTCCACTCGCTGTCCCTTCAGCAAAGACACAGGACCCAATTGGAAATAAGTGCTTGCACTTTTATGGGTTATCATTGACCGAAAGGTTTAAATGATTACACAGTACTGTTTTGGTAGCTTGGTGTGTGTTTATATTTCAGGTTTAATATACTAACGAGACAGTGGACAACGTTATCACAGATGTGTGTTTATATTTCAGGTTTAATATACTAACGAGACAGTGGACAATGTTATCACAGATGTTTGTTTATATTTCAAGTTTAATATACTAACGAGACAGTGGACAACGTTATCACAGATGTGTGTTTATATTTCAGGTTTAATATACTTATGAGACAATGGACAACGTTATCACAGATGTGTGTTTATATTTCAGGTTTAATATACTAACGAGACAATGAGTAACGTTATCACAGATGTGTGTTTATATTTCAGGTTTATTATACTAACGAGACAGTGGGTAACGTTATCACAGATGAGTGTTTATATTTCAGGTTTAATATACTAACGAGACAATGGGTAACGTTATCACAGATGAGTGTTTATATTTCAGATTTAATATACTAACGAGACAATGAGTAACGTTATCACAGATGTGTGTTTATATTTCAGGTTTAATATACTAACGAGACAGTGGACAACGTTATCACAGATGAACACTCCTCGTGCCTGGCCAGGTGTAGCAATATTTGATAGTAAGATATACCTCCTTGGTGGATTTGATGGAGGTTATCGTTTACGTAGTGGTGAATGTTATGATGTGGAGTCTGATCGTTGGACAGTTATAAATAACATGCTAGTTAGTCGTGCTGGATGTGGAGCGGCCGTGGTATAACAACAACCAAATATAGGCTCAATTCTTCTCCAGGACTTGTTCATAAACACTTTAACACTGTAACTCAGACTTATACATGGAGATGAGAAATTTATAATTTGCTAGTTTTCCATGTGTACTAAACCATTGGAACTATGTCTGAATATTTGTTGTTACCGCATCTAATAGACACATTTCATGTTTACATATTGGGGCATTCATATGCAAAGTGATACACAAGGATTTATTGGTCAGTGACTAGTTTGTATTGTTCATTCAGCCAATAGATTTCTGGTGGAACATGTATGGCGATTAACATATGAGTAGTTTTGTCATACTGAAATGTGTCTATAGACTGATGCTATCTTATACTGTAAAATCATTTAATGGGATGAAAGTTAGTGGTTTTGGTAAAATAGACCATTTTGATGGGACATTAATTTGTGAATTTTGCATTTTGGGTAACAAATACCAGGACCACAATAATTATTGTTCGATGGGATTTGATTTTGTGTTTGAAGGTTTACCACGAAATCGACGAAATTTAATCCCCCATGTAAATTAATGATTATACAGAACTGTCACTGCACTAAATACTTCACACTGTGATATGCTTGCATTGTGTAATCAAGACTTTGAAGACAATATATATTCAAAACATGATACTTGATGATAGGTTGGCATTTTAAAGTCGCAAACGGCAGATAATTTAAGCAAAATGCTGGAATGAGCATACAAGGTATGAAAGCAATGTATTAATTCTTGGATGACTGCAATAGTCTCTCTTATTCTCACATAGTGGAGCTATCAACCATCAAACATTATTGATCTATGAGTGTGGAAAGAACATCCAATAATTATTAATATAAGTCTGCATTTCAGTTTTAAATTCTTTATGATTAAGCGCCCAGTGTATAATACCTCTTAATATTTATTCATTGTGCATTTTCTATTTCTTCTGTAATAATGTATTGCCATATTGTTAAAGTATTGTCAGCAGTATTCTCTACCTAGAACTGTAATCTACAAGTTTGATGCATCCTTAACACTAGGTCTCACACTGCTCCAATGTGCTTTAGTATGCTAATAGATCCTTACAAAAACTTGATAAAGTCTGTTCAAGTAATGTTTTAATGTGGGAACTGATGATTGTGGACCAAATGTCATAAATGCAGTTCAAATATGGCCCGAATGTCAACATCTAAGAGTGTTTCATTGATTTTTTTCATGATTCTTTTTTCGTGACAATGAATAGGTGATTCGGTTGACTCAGTTTTTGAGGCCTGGAAAATAACATGTGTAACCGGAAGCTCTGCGATAGCATGAAAACTAATTTTTTATCATGCCATTTTCTCTAGCTCATTTTGAATGACCGTGAATGCACTTTATGGAAAAAGCAACAGAAAATCATTTGAAACATCAGTGTAACCCAGTGAGAGATGTGAAATTGAGTCATTTTGCACAGTTTTGATAGGGAGAAATTTTACTGGTGTGACACCTATAGACATTTATTCCAAGTCTTCTATGGGTAAAATGAGCGAAATTTCGTAATATTTTGATGTATCTTCTTTCATTTGTACATGTTTTACAAAGGATGAAATACCGCGACCCTTGCAAAGTGATTAGAGCTTCAGCCTTTAAAGAAAGCAGCAGTTTGAAGGTTTCTATTTCGGCGAAAGCTGGGTAAGAACTTATGTGGTAGTTAGTGAGCCACCAAGTAGTTAAAGAATGGTTACCATAGGCTCGTCTCTGCAGGCGCCCGGCAATATGAGAGGGGATTCGGGAGGTACTATACGCATGAAAGATAAGTGTCTCTTAAGTCAAATTTGCTGGCCCTTTCAAAAGGGGTGACACTATATAATAAAAAACAATTAACATTGGAGCAAGACTTGGGGAATATGGTATATACACATAGTGATTATAATTGTTCTTTGTTAAATCAATATAAAACTTGTATAAGGTGTCTTTATCTGTAAGTTTGTCATTTTGTAGACAAATCTCCATGTTCTCCGTATCCAGTGGTTATATCTGAACTTCACGCTCCTACCTTCTTAAGCATCTCAAGTAGAAATCTCATCTCAAATTGAGATTTTTCTCAAATCAGAGTCTGAATTTTAGATACATCTGAAGGTCAAGCTCTCTAAACTTTACTGTAATAAACTAAGAGTAGTGCTGTCTGTCTTGTGATGCAAATGTTTGAGTCCAGACTCCCAAGGAAATTATTTAATTGACACATGGCAAAATTTGAGATGAGATTTTACTCAGATTGAGATGTTTAGGGAGATGGGGATCATTTGGTGGCCATGATTTTAATCAAATTTGTTTAGATGTGAATAATAGCCTTTTGACTTTCTTACAGTAATATGAATATGTTTTGCAGTTTGTGATGTACCATAATTTTTATGCTCAACATTTTTTCATGACATCATATAATACACATGGCATTTTATTCTTGATCTTCTTTAAAACATTCTACAAAATGTTTAATGGATAGCTACTGTCCCAGGCATTCATAAAAGCCAAGTGACGGGTCTGTCTGTGAGGCTAATAAGTAGGTAAATATTATCAGAGATAATAAATATTGTCCCGCTTTATACTTCATGTACTGTAGTGACAACGACCATAACAGCATCATTCGAGAAACTATTTTTTAGCTCCTCTGATTTTTGAAAAAAAAGATGAGTTATTGTCATCACACGATAGTCGTGGGTGTCGGCGTCGGCGTTGTATGGTTAAGTTTTTTGTTTAGGTCCGCTTTTACATAAACTATCAAAGCTATTGCTTTGAAACTTGCAACACTTGTTTACCATCAATACCTGAGCCTGTAAAGCAAGGCCCATAACTCTGATCTGCATTTTGTAAGAATTATTGCCCTTTTTGGACTTAGAAAATAAAATGACTTGCTTAAGTTGTGTGTTTAGGTCCACTTTTCTCCTAAACTACCAAGAGTTATTGTTTTGCAACTTTCAGCACTTGTTTACCATCAATACCTGACCATGTCAAGCAAGACCCGTAACTCTGATCTGTATTTTATTAGCTCACCTGTCACAAAGTGACAGAGTGAGCTTTTGTGATCACTCTTCGTCCGTCGTCCGTCCGTCCGTCCGTCCGTCCGTCTGTCAACAATTGGGTTGTGTCCTCTCTAGCGGTCACAATTTTGGCCTAATCTTTATGAAACTTGGTCACAATGATCATCTTAACAAAATCTAGGTCAAGTTCGATATTGGGTCATCTGAGGTCAAAAATTAGGCTACTAGGTCAAGTTATAGAAAAACCTTGTTTTTCATTTTGTCAAAGGGAGTGTACTCTGTAATTATTACTGGTTGTGATCATGTAAGAGTTGTCTCTCTTACTATATTTTAGTTGTGTACTTGTTCTTTCTTTCTTTCTTTCTTCCATTTAATTTGCAGGGCCCACTCTGGGGCATTATCGTTAGCAGCTTTGAGGCTTTAATTTAAATTAAATGCAGAATGTGGATATTAGGGTTATCATCGTTTACAGTGATTGTATGTTTACAAACTATTAAACAATTATTAAGCTTTAATTATAGTCTTATGCAACCTTACTAATCGTTTTACATAGACTTATATAGGGAAAACATATAAAAATCTTCTTCTCTAAAACTACAATGCCTAGAGCTTTGATATTTGGTATGTAGCATCATCTAGTGGTCCCCTACCAAGATTGTTCAAATTATGCCCCTGGGGTCACAATTGGCCCCGCCCCGGGGGTCACCGTTTTACATAGACTTATATAGGGAAAACATATAAAAATCTACTTCTCTAAAACTACAATGCCTAGAGCTTTGATATTTGATATGTAGCATCATCTAGTGGTCCCCTACCAAGATTGTTCATATGATGCCCCTGGGGTCAAAATTGGCCCCGCCCCGGGGGTCACCGTTTTACATAGACTTATATAGGGAAAACATATAAAAATCTTCTACTCTAAAACTACAATGCCTAGAGCTTTGATATTTGGTATGTAGCATCATCTAGTGGTCCCCTACCAAGATTGTTCATATTATGCCCCTGAGGTCAAAATTGGCCCCGCCCCGGGGATTACCGTTTTACATAGATTTATATAGGGAAAACATATAAAAATCTTCTACTCTAAAACTACAATGCCTAGAGCTTTGATATTTGGTATGTAGCATCATCTAGTGGTCCCCTACAAAGATTGTTCATATTATGCCCCTGAGGTCAAAATTGGCCCCGCCCCGGGGGTCACCGTCTTACATAGACTTATATAGGGAAAACATATAAAAATCTTCTTCTCTATAACTACAATGCCTAGAGCTTTGATATATGGTATGTAGCATCATCTAGTGGTCCCCTACTAAGATTGTTCAAATTATGCCCCTGAGGTCAAAATTGACCCCGCCCCGGGGGTCACCAGTTTCTATATTTACGCTCTACCTTTGTTAGTCTAAATTGTGCAGGGCTTCATTTATAATCAGGTGAGCGATATAGGGCCATCATGGCCCTCTTGTTTGAATTTTTGCTGCTTTTTGGACTCAGTTAATTTCTTGGTTAAGTTTTGTGTTCAGGTCCACTTTTCTCATACACTATGTGGGCTATTGCTTTGAAACTTGCAACACTTGTTCACCATCAATACCTGACCATGTCAAGCAAGAACCATAACTCTGTCCTTCTTCATGCTAAGGTTGTCTGCCTTTTGACAGTGACAGATATCAGATGAGCGTCCGCACCTGCAAGGCGGTGCTCTGGTTTAGTTGTTTCAGTGACTCAGTCAGTATGGTCACGGTCACTTCACACGTTGGGGTCGTAAGTTGGAATCCCACCAAACTGGATGAGGGGTTATATACAATTTTCAACAAAATGGAGTTTGCTTGATGCTAATTGATTCTATCCGGGAAGCAGTATCCGGGAGTAATCATCACTTTCAGTAGATAATTGTTCATTCTGGTTTTCATGCCTTCATGGTGTCATGCTTAGTGCTTATTTATAACCAATCTTTCACATTTTCCTCAAGCTTATTTGGTAAATGTGTGACCAATTTAACTGTTGGTTATAAAGCTGTATATTATTAGACTACTGTATAGGGGGTATATTTCACAGTGTCCAATTTTCGCGTTAATTGAATCCTAATGAATTCAAGGTGTCTTGATTTTGCGCAAACAACCTAGACCTCGAAATTAAAACCTTATGATGTAATGAAATCGCGAGGTCCCTCTTATGTAAGTTTTTTTTGTGTGAAATAAAAAGTATGATAAAGTAACATTGCAATTTAAAATCTACAAGTAACACAAACAAATACTAATTTGACAAACATGCACCAGTTCTGCAAACAAAACTGTTATTAAAATTGAACAAGTTTGAAGCATCAGCTTACAATTCAGGTTGTGCTTCAATTAGTCACCGTTTTGGTTTGCCGTGCTGTGGGGCCTTTGGGAGCTTAGTCGAGTGTTGGCTTCGTTTTATTCGGCTTTGACCGCTATTATATAATTTCCTTGTGAATGTGGGTCATCCTGCATTTTGTCGGCAGGGACTTGGATCTTTGGTTGTATCTTTGGCTTATGTGTGGGCATTGCTCATTGTAGTTGCTAGGAATATATAATATTATTTCCCGCCATGTTTCTGCCATGCCCACATTTTAACTAGGTCAAGTCTTACCTTGCCCATATTTCAACTAGGTCAAGTCGTATTTGTGCCGCTTTAGGTGGCATAACGTTAGGTCACTGTCCTTGGTGTTTTAACCTAGGTCACACCCCGGGGTTGTTGTGCCTCATTTGGTCGCCTTTTTGGCATGGGTTTCTGTGGGCACTGCTCAGGGTAGTTGTGTCGTTCTGATTTCTGTGCTCGGCTGGTTGGGTTGAGTGCTACCTTCCCTGTCGGATTTTCTCATACCTTTTTTTCATAATGGTGGAAAAACATGCACATTATATTGATAGAATTGTATACATGCAAAGGTAATCGTTTTGATCCAATCTTCATGAAACTTGGTTGGAATGTTGTTCTCCATGAAATCTAGGCCAGTTTGAAATTGGGTCATGTTGGATCAAAAACTAGGTCACAAGGTCAAATCTTAGAAAAAGCTTGTGTACATGCTAGTGGTCATCATTTTGTTCTAATCTTCATGAGACTTGGTCAGAATGTTGTTCTCCATGAAATCTAGGCCAAGTTTGAAACTGGGTCATGTGGGGTCAAAAATAAGTCACTAGGTTAAATCTTAGAATAATCTTGTGTTCACTCTAGAGGTCACAGTTTTGTTTCAATCGTCATGAAACTTGGTCAGAATGTTGTTCTCCCTGAAATCTAGGCCAAGTTTTAAACTGAGTCATGTGTGGTCAAAAACTAGGTCACTTGGTCAAATCTTAGAAAAACATTATGTACACTCCAGAGGTCGCCATTTTAGTCCAATCATAATGAAATATGGTCAGAATGTAAGTTGTATTGATACCTAGACCAATGTGCAACAGGTGAGAGACCTAGGGCCCTATGTGCTCTCTTGTAATATTTTATGCATGTCTTGCCTATTAATTATTTTTGTCTTTGTAATGTTCTTTACTGAACCAACACAATATTGGTTCAACGTTGGGCTATTACTGAACCAACACAATATTGGTTCAACATTGGGCTATTACTGAACCGACACAATAATGGTTCAACATTGGGCTATTACTGAACCGACACAATATTGGTTCAATGTGGGCTATTACTGAACCAACACGATATTGGTTCAACGTTGGGCTATTACTGAACCAACACAATATTGGTTCAACATTGGGCTATTACTGAACCGACACAATATTGGTTCAACGTTGGGCTATTACTGAACCAACACGATATTGGTTCAACGTTGGGCTATTACTGAACCAACACAATATTGGTTCAACGTTGGGCTATTACTGAACCAACACGATATTGGTTCAACGTTGGGCTATTACTGAACCAACACAATATTGGTTCAACATTGGGCTATTACTGAACCGACACAATAATGGTTCAATGTTGGGCTATAACTGAACCAACACGATATTGGTTCAACATTGGGCTATTACTGAACCAACACAATATTGGTTCAACATTGGGCTATTACTGAACCGACACAATAATGGTTCAACATTGGGCTTTTGCAGCTTTGTATAACTCAAAATATTTTCGAGGTGATTATTTCACAGGGTTTAGATTTCGTGAATTTGATGTTTACCATGAATGAAGAGAAATTTAAACCCCCGCGAATAAAACCCGCTATACAGTATATGTATGTCTATGTAGTAATACAGCCTTTTCCATGACATCCAAATGTATTTAATTTACATAAGTGAAATTTCTCAATTATAGAACTGGTTCAAACTTTGTATATACCGATGTAAGCAAAAGTCATATTCTTACATAACCTTGAATAATATGGCCCACCATGTTCCCACCTACGAGGGGTGTTCGAAAAGTAATGCAAATTGCCCTCTAACTTTTTATTGACTGAACCGATTTCAATGAAACTTACTGACAATCTTCATCAAAATCTCCGCTTCAAGATGTACACAAATTGCATTATTAAATTCAAGATTGAAATCATGTTTCAGCGTCTGCAATAGGTACTACTTTCATGCACTGAAATACGGTTGACCACATAGGCTTCCTGGAAACGTACCTTCGCTATACAGAATGCGATCTAAGACCAAGAACTTAAAAATAGTCGCATGGGACTAGATCTATAGAATATACTTGTTTATCAGGCATATTTATCTGATTTTCGTTCAAAAACTACTCTGAAGTAGATTCCTGGAGCAAAGAGGTATTTTCATGTGAAAGGGGCATAATGCTCAGTTTCAGTAACAAATTGACGCTTTATGAAATATTTCTAGTTTTTCCTGCAGAAACTATCTGTAGAACCTATTAGGTACCAATTTACGCATTGATTTGGGCAATTGAACAGTAGGGCCTTGGTCGGTGGACAAAACTCATATGATCACCTTCGTCACTGACTGCGTGTAATTTAAAAATACGAGCTTCTTAGAATTTCAGGAATCAAATACATAATACTTCTGGTTCAGACTTCATAAATGATAGTGAGTCGGTGTTTTGCCATCTGTTACGCTTCGTAAAAACATAGTTTGTACGTATCAGGGGTATAAATGAAATATTTGTTGGCATTTAAAATAAGATGATATTTTAGACACCACACAGTGAGCATGGTACCCATGTGGAACAAATGTTGTTAATTTCTAGAATTTTCTTCAAAATGATGTGAAAGTGGGATAACATCCAGCATGTGCGATCAGCTAACTGCCCTACTACCAATATTGCAGCTTTGAGACCAATATCTAACTTTTTATCAACATTTTGTTTGCTTGTTGTTGTTGTCGACTGATCATTTTTGTTGTTGTCTTTCAGCAGCTATTGGTCTGCTTTGAAACATGTTGAATAAATAAAACATTGCTAAAAGACATCCTAAGATGTCTGTTAATCTTAAAAAGTTCATAGTGTATCAATTTTTCACTTTATCTAAGTTAAATCCTTCCTTTGATATAAGGCATATTTCAGTCAGTTTTACCATACGTTTTTCCAACGCTTTTTAGCTTAGTGTACATTAGTAGGTACAATTTAAACCCACATTATGACACAACTGATGAATCGTAGTCAACCAAATTTTATCCCATTATAAACAATGGTTACATAGATAAACATGCAAAATTTAACGCCTTAAAATCCCGAAACTACAAAGATATGCATACATTTGCATTACTTTTCGAACACCCCTCATACTGTAAATTGTCTATAAAATTGTTCTTATTTTGAGTTTAATTTGGGTTGAATCTCTTCTTGAAACATGTTTAGTAAACTGCTGGGGTGAAATGTGACCATCTATTTATTATAGGTTAAACATTGATATGTATGATCAGCATCTCAGTAAATATCATGGTCCGGCTTGTTGGATTATAGTGTCACACAAAGAATGGTAAACATATTGATGCTGGATGTTTGTATTGTTAGGTAGATGTTACTGGATGTCCATCTTGTTAGGTAGATGTTACTGGATGTCCATCTTGTTAGGTAGATGTAACTGGATGTCCATCTTGTTAGGTGAATGTCACTGGATGTCCATCTTGTTAGGTGGATGTCACTGGATGTCCATCTTGTTAGGTAGATGTTACTGGATGTCCATCTTGTTAGGTAGATGTAACTGGATGTCCATCTTGTTAGGTGAATGTCACTGGGTGTCCATCTTGTTAGGTGGATGTCACTGGATGTCCATCTTGTTAGGTAGATGTTACTGGATGTCCATCTTGTTAGGTAGATGTTACTGGATGTCCATCTTGTTAGGTGAATGTCACTGGATGCCCATCTTGTTAGGTGGATGTCACTGGATGTCCGTCTTGTTAGGTGAATGTTACTGGATGTCCATCTTGTTAGGTGGGTGTTACTGGATGTCCATCTTGTTAGGTGAATGTTACTGGATGTCCATCTTGTTAGGTGGATGTTACTGGATGTCCATCTTGTTAGGTGGATGTCACTGGATGTCCATCTTGTTAGGTGGATGTCACTGGATGTCCGTCTTGTTAGGTGGATGTCACTGGATGTCCATCTTGTTAGGTGAATGTCACTGGATGTCCATCTTGTTAGGTGGGTGTTACTGGATGTCCATCTTGTTAGGTGGGTGTCACTGGATGTCAATCTTGTTAGGTGGATGTCACTGGATGTCCATCTTGTTAGGTGGATGTCACTGGATGTCCATCTTGTTAGGTGAATGTCACTGGATGTCCACTTTGTTAGGTGGGTGTCACTGGATGTCCATCTTGTTAGGTGGGTGTCACTGGATGTCCATCTTGTTAGGTGGATGTCACTGGATGTCCATCTTGTTAGGTGGGTGTCACTGGATGTCCATCTTGTTAGGTGGATGTCACTGGATGTTGTCCATCTTGTTAGGTGGATGTCACTGGATGTCCATCTTGTTAGGTGGATGTCACTGGATGTCCATCTTGTTAGGTGGTTGTCACTGGATGTTGTCCATCTTGTTAGGTGGATGTCACTGGATGTTGTCCATCTTGTTAGGTGGATGTCACTGGATGTCCATCTTGTTAGGTAGATGTAACTGGATGTCCATCTTGTTAGGTGGATGTCACTGGATGTCCATCTTGTTAGGTGGATGTCGCTGGATGTCCATCTTGTTAGGTGGATGTCACTAAGATTGTGTCTGGTTGTTCTCCTTAACCAATTGTTTAAATTCACCTTGCATGGATACCAGTAGTTGATTCATAGCCTTGTTACACAAAATTTTAGATCAGATGATTTTTGTCAAAGTTATGACCCTTTTCGTGGGAGACATTAGTTCTTGTGTGTCGACAATGTTGTGTAGTTTTATTAATGGAATCATGTTATAAATGTAGAAGAATGTACATAGTTTATCCACAGTGCCATTTGAAAATGCCGAATAATCAAAATGCCGAATAATCAAAATGCCGTTTTTTTATTGTTTTTATACCTGTCTATCGTTTTCCCGCTCTTAATATGTGCTTATCTGGGTTAATTAGCCTGTGGCAGACCCTCAAATCATCACAAAACAAAAAAGCCGAATTTCTATTTGTTTTCATTTGGCACGAAGAAGAAAATGAAAATCATCAATTGCATTATATGTATTATTACCTTCCTATTCAAGAGGATGTTTTGTGTATGAAATATATTATTTACTTCTATATTCAGTGATTTCTAAAGAATTTTAGTTTTCAGAAAAAACTGTTTTTCGCCTCTCCTGAAAAGTGGTGTTTTGATTATACAGCATTTTTGAATGGCATTATAGATATGATACTTAATCTTGTTACGGAACGTGTTATACAGATTTTTATCATATTGTATATCAGTAGAATCTTGATTTGACTTTTTCTTTTTACATTTTTTTTTTCAACTTTATTGTGTTGAAAATTTGAGGTTTGATCGTGCTATGTGAAAGTGTTTATAAGTGCTTACAAAGAGTATGTGATTGTTTTGCTGTGTGCCCTATTGTAATGTGATATCTGCTGTCTGTTATTACAATTTAAGCTTGTCGCAATATGATTTATATGCCCCCCAGCTTTGCTCATGTTTGTCGGTCAGACGGTCTGTCAGTAAGACCAAATGGTTTCCGTTCAATAACTCAAGAACGCTTCGACCTAGGATCATCAAACTTTGCATGGAGGTTGGTCAGCAACAGTTGATGACCCCTATCAATATTGAGGTCAGTAGGTTGAATGTCACTGTGACCTTTACCATTTTCGATAATTGGACTGCCATGGGACATACAAACATCACTGTATGACCTTGATTGGTGACATATTTTCACTGACCTTATTAAGTCCATGTTTTGGTAATTAAAGGATGTTTTTATGAAGATTTTACCAGTAAAAAAATAGTTAACTTCACTGTATAGTATGTGATTATGGTCAAGATGGCAGGATTACGGATCTGTAGTGTGAAGTATCTGAGTATCAGTATTGAACACTGTAGATTTCTGGGCATCTATTACCCCCTGGCCCCTTTCAATATAGGGGATTCTATAGTTTTAGTAGTATTTTCAAGTTGGCATTGTGCTTTATTTGTTTCTGACAATAAACCTTGGTAATTACTGTGCACTACTATGACAGAACATGTCAGAAGTAACAACAATGGACAAGGCACTTCCAATGATATTAATTGGCCAGTACATTAGTAGATATAGTTTATAATACATGATTGATATTATTTATTTGTCCGCCCTCAGAGGAAAGGAGTTTTGTTTAATGGTTGATTCAGATAAACAATAAATGCTTGTATGTTCCCGTGGCAGCTCAATAGTTGGAAACGGTAAAGTTCAGGAGACAAATGTCCTCTATTTTGGATATGTCGGGGTGGGGTTTAGTCAGAAATGTGTTTTCTCGGGGTTTAAGTTCATGAAGAGGGGATTCTGGATGTTTAAAGGGGTTTAGGTTGCTTGTATACTATGGGAAAGGATTGTAGTTTTGGTATGTTTGGTTTTATTTTGTGCCAGGTTTTTTGGCTCATATTTCAAATATTTACTATAGCATGCATTGCTATTTTTAGCTCAACTGTCACATAGTGACAAGGTGAGCTATTGTGATCACTCTTCATCAATTGTCCGTCCTTCAACAATTTGTGTGTGTGTGTGTGTGTGCACTCTAGAGGCAACCGTTCAAATCTGGGTCATGTGGGTCAAAACTAGGTAATTTGATCAAATCTTAGCGAATTATTGCGTTCACTCCAGGTCAGAATGTTATTCTCAATCAAATCTAGGCCAAAGTCGAAACTGGGTCAAAAACTAGGTCACTAGGTCAAATCTTAGAAAACCCTGATATGTTCACTCCAGAGGTCACAGTTTGGATCCAATCTTCACAAAACTTAGTCAGAATGGTGTTCTTAATGAAATCTAGGCCAAGTTCGAAACTGGGTCATGCCAGATTGAAAACTACCAGTAGGTAAAATGTAAGAAAAACTTTGTGTTCACTCTCAAAATCCTTGGTTTGATACAATCTTCATGAAACTTAGTCTGAATGTTTGTCTTACTAATTTCTAGGCCAATTTTCAAACTGGTTAATGTTGGATAACAACTAGGCCCTTGATAAAATGCACTTTATGTATGACTCAGTTTTGATCAAATATTCAAGACACTTGTCTCTTAGAAGTTGTAAGACATAAGGTGCATTCTAAATCAGGTGAGCTACCAAGGGTCCAAAGGGTCCACTTGTTTTCTTGACTTACTTCTACCATTTGTGATGGGATATATTTCTTATTGGTTACCTCAATAAACTTGTATAAAATACTCTATTCTTTGTCTGTTTTAATAGTTTTGTTTTCTATTGTTAGCTCGACTATTCGGAGAATACTCAAGCTATTGTACTCCCCCATTTGTTGGCGTCCCTGATGGATATTAATGTTACGATTTTGCGTGTTAGCTGGCATCTCTGTAACCACTGAAAAGAATGGTTTACAAATTCAAACACTTGTTTACTGAATGTCTAAGCTGATACGGACAGGTCCCATAACTAGGAATTTTATTTGGCAGAATTTTTACCCCTTTTGGGACTGGGAGATACGGGAGTCATATACAGGCTGCCCGGTCTGGGAGATACGGGAGTCATATACAGGCTGCCCGGTCTGGGAGATACGGGAGTCATATACAGGCTGCCCGATCTGGGAGATACGGGAGTCATATACAGGCTGCCCGGTCTGGGAGATACGGGAGTCATATACAGGCTGCCCGGTCTGGGAGATACGGGAGTCATATACAGGCTGCCCGGTCTGGGAGATACGGGAGTCATATACAGGCTGCCTGGTCTGCTGTCTTGTTATTCCCATTGAAACTTTCTAGATTTTGAATCTCCCATCAAGGCAATGCTTTCAAACTTTGCATATTTGTTATTAACCTTGTTTCATATTTAGAAATACTCTGTCCACTAGAAATACAAGTCCATGTCGGAATGCTATGTTTCACAGAGGAAATTGCCACTTACGACCGAGAGTCTCCTTCGTAGGCATCATTGTCCCTGTCATAGGCATTTCACAGAGGGAATTACCAATTACGCATCATTGTCTCCGTCATAGGCACTTCACTGAGGGAATTATCACTTACGACTGCGAATCTCCATCTTAGGCATTTCACAGAGGGAATTATCACTTATGAATGCAAATCTCCGTCGTAGGCATTTCACAGAGGGAATTATCACTTACGAATGCGAATCTCCATCTTAGGCATTTCACAGAGGGAATTATCACTTACGAATGCAAATCTCCATCTTAGGCATTTCACAGAGGGAATTATTACTAACGAATGCAAATCTCCATCTTAGGCAAACAAATAATCATAAATTTATTTTGGTGGTTTGTTTTTGCTCAAGCATACTAAGTATGTCTGTCCATCAGGGTAACCCATCCTAAGTATGTCTGTCCATAAGGGTAACCCATCCTAAGTATGTCTGTCCATCAGGGTAACCCATACTAAGTATGTCTGTCCATCAGGGTAACCCATCCTAAGTATGTCTGTCCATCAGGGTAACCCATCCTAAGTATGTCTGTCCATCAGGGTAACCCATCCTAAGTATGTCTGTCCATCAGGGTAACCCATACTAAGTATGTCTGTCCATCAGGGTAACCCATCCTAAGTATGTCTGTCCATCAGGGTAACCCATCCTAAGTATGTCTGTCCATCAGGGTAACCCATCCTAAGTATGTCTGTCCATCAGGGTAACCCATCATAGGTATGTCTGTCCATCAGGGTAACCCATCCTAGGTATGTCTGTCCATCAGGGTAACCCATCCTAGGTATGTCTGTCCATCAGGGTAACCCATCCTAAGTATGTCTGTCCATCAGGGTAACCCATACCCAGTATGTCTGTCCATCAGGGTAACCCATACTAAGTATGTCTGTCCATCAGGGTAACCCATACTAAGTATGTCTGTCCATCAGGGTAACCCATACCCAGTATGTCTGTCCATCAGGGTAACCCATCCTAAGTATGTCTGTCCATCAGGGTAACCCATCCTAAGTATGTCTGTCCATCAGGGTAACCCATCCTAAGTATGTCTGTCCATCAGGGTAACCCATCCTAAGTATGTCTGTCCACCAGGGTAACCCGTACTAAGTATGTCTGTCCATCAGGGTAACCCGTACTAAGTATGTCTGTCCATCAGGGTAACCCATCCTAAGTATGTCTGTCCACCAGGGTAACCCGTACTAAGTATGTCTGTCCATCAGGGTAACCCGTACTAAGTATGTCTGTCCATCAGGGTAACCCATCCTAAGTATGTCTGTCCATCAGGGTAACCCATCCTAAGTATGTCTGTCCATCAGGGTAACCCATCCTAAGTATGTCTGTCCATCAGGGTAACCCATACTAAGTATGTCTGTCCATCAGGGTAACCCATCCTAAGTATGTCTGTCCATCAGGGTAACCCATTCTTAGTATGTCTGTCCATCAGGGTAACCCATCCTAAGTATGTCTGTCCATCAGGGTAACCCATACTAAGTATGTCTGTCCATCAGGGTAACCCGTACTAAGTATGTCTGTCCATCAGGGTAACCCATCCATTTGAATACAGACACTTGATATCCTGGTAACTTATGAGCAAAGATAACATCGACCAAAAGGACCATAACTCTGGCCAAAATAATCTCACCTAAATATCCTCACACTTATATGCACAATCTTGCTTAGTACCGAGCATTCATCAAGTATCATCAAATCGGACCAGAGCAGACATACTTTGTGATATCCATACTTTGTCCAAGGGCCTTATTCACAAACATTGAAGACTGAAATTAGACTTGAATAAAATTGACAACATTTACAATCCCTGCCATTTCTTTGCAATTAGATTTATCAATGTGAAATGTTATCTGATTGTTTGTTGTTACCCACTAAGCATGTATACCCATTTATATCAAAATTGATACATTTATAACAACATGAGAGTAAATAGAACATTTTGACAATGTAAAGTTTGAGTTTTAGACAACCTAACAGTGTTTGTGAATAAGGACCCAGCACAAAATCAATATGTCTCCCACTATTGTATATATGTATAGTATACGAGGGTTGTCCCAGAATAGCGTATAATTCTTGATTTATTTACTCCAACATAATGATATAGTTTGATAATTTTGCATGTGCATATCTACAACCATAGCACGTTTATTTGACGAAATTATTTTATATCAGTATACGTCGTTTTCGATAAATGGATGTATTTGGAACCCATGGTAACGGTTAACGGCCAGCACGAAAAAAGTATGTATCACAAAAGTGAATGTAATTATTTAATGACAATGATACTTAAGCAGTTTAAGCCGCATCGCGTCATAATATATATAAGAATAATTGGCATCTTTTGGCGAGTTTTTATACAATGCTTCATAGTGATGATGTCATATTTGATGGGTTAATGAAGTAATATAGCACAAAATCACGACGTCAGACGACATAACGGAGTGACTGCCATTTCCTAAGCATTGTGTTATACCGTACATAACATAGAATAGTATCCGGCGGAACGATAAATTATGTAAAATCCACAGCACAATACATCAGGGTGATTCGGCAGTTGTTAAGATTGCCCAACGTTTTGTTTGGCACAGAAAGGAAGCGGAACCAAAGTGATCAGACGGACCAATCAATACAAAAACTCAGATCACTTCCTACACTATCCAAACAGAATGTCAGCCCAAGCTGTCCAATTTGAAAAACATTTAATGACTTTTTAACAGTATGTAAAGAAATATATTTCCAAAGAGTTGATAACAATTTCGGAGTACAATTTCTAAAGTGTAAAGCCCACGAATGGGAGTTTTTTGGCAAACTGAGGTAGCGTGACGTCGTAGGCGAGTGTTGACGTTGACGTTCTGTGGGCCGTAAAGGGTCACCTGGTACTCGTCAAATGCAAACACTTTGAATGTTTTTGGAAGATATATCATGACACTTGGCTAGTATGACAAGAAATAATTTCTCTAAAAGTCGATTATAATTTGGGCATACAGTACTTGAAAGTTTTTATGATATAACAGGATTATACGGTATTCTTGGACAACCCACGTATAAGATATAACAGGATTATACGGTATTCTGGGACAACCCACGTTTAAGATATAACAGGATTATACGGTATTCTGGGACAACCCACGTTTATGTGGGAGACATACTGGATTGCAAAACAGACCGAACATTTATTTTCTGATAAGTAAAATCAACCCAAGTTTATTTTGTTTTCTAGTTTATTAGAAATTAAAGATAAACTCAAAAATTAAATATTCTGTAAAATAAGATCTGTACTCCCAACACCAAATAAATATAGGTATTACATAAAACTAGCAGCTATAACATAATATTGTACGAGACAAAGGAAACACGACTTGGGTGTTTCTACGTAGCTCCGTAGTTAGTAAGCTTGCCACATCTAATCTGGCAACCCAGGTTCAAATCCAGGTGGCAGCACACATATATGCCTGTCAGCAGAAATCTGATTGGCAAAACAAGGCTATGCTCGACATTATGCTTGGATCTAACAAAGGTTTATATGTACTTTCACATAATCAATATCAATAACGCATGCATCTGACGTCATGAACGCGTTCCACATTGGCTCATTCTCACAAATCGTATTGTTTTTAAGAAAAGTCAATCAATAGGGAATTAAATCATGCTATATACAATACAATACTATTCCAAGCTGTGCACAAAAAAGCAATTTCGCACCAACCGTTACGCATGGATGATTTTGTACATGAATACGTCATTTCTTTCCGGAAATCGATAGATTAGTGTGTGGAATAAACAAATAACATAGCCTAAGATTTATTGATAAAATATGTCCGATGATATACACTTGTTAAATGTTATAAGTACACCAACATGTAATGCATATATCTTTTTTACTATACATGATATCATGTTCATTTTTTGCATGTCAAAAATGTATAGTATAGCAGCAATATCCAATAATTCGATAATTGTAATTTGCCCGCTGCGAGCAGTGAACCGTGATTTTTCAAAATATGCCAAATGCACGTGCAAAACAGATCTTTTTCACACGAAGTCCCAAAATGTTACAAACACATTGTCCATCAATACCCACACCAGGAAAACACAAAACCGGAAGAATTACGATAACAGACCGTACAAGAGAGGTTTGTGAAACAAACATGTCTTATGGCTGTAAATAGCCTAGTGTAGCTAAGGTCACCACTACCTTGATCTTTGACCTATCGACCTCAAAATAATAGGAGCCTACATCTGATTATTAGCAACCTCTCTGTAAAGTTTTACGATGTAATATCCTGTATTTCTTATGGTGTGGACCAGTGATTGTTGTGTATTGAAAGGTCATGGTGAGTTTGACCTTTGATCCAAATGACCTTGAAATTGAGTCGGTCCGTCTGTGGAGGATGAATAATCTCCACTTGAAATTTTAGAATCCTAGGTCCACCCGTTTTGGAGTTATTGTTGGAAAACCATTCGGCATGTCGACCGACCGATCGGCAAGCATGCACTGTACATAACAACATATCTATACAAGACATAAAACTTAAATACTTACAAATTTTAAGATGTTTAGACATAATTTAACGATCATGCATTTAATGTGGTTATATTATACACTTAACCCGAATTTCTAATTGGCCACCCTAAAAAGATATTACACTCATTAAATGTTATAAGTACACCAACACAGTACATAGCAGTACGTGCAAATAGTGCCGATAAAGTTTTTCTAGCTTGAAAAATGACAACATTTAGAACTGTTATATTACGTCCATGACGTATTATGTCTAAACATCTTAAATTAGCAGACGAAATTGCAATTTTTTTTAGTGTAAACGTTATTAATTTGATCATGTGATTCTCCACACTGAAGAAATAAAGAACGATGTGGCTGTTACTTTTTATACATTAAATCTATAGTTATGTAAAAACCCATCAGTATGGCAATACAGTAGCAATTTGTAGATATGTTAAACTATGTGTATATAAAGGACAGGACTTATAGATCTCAGTAAACTTGAACATAGCAAGACTAAACCATGTAGTTTATATGAAATAATGAAGGAGTATTTAGAGTTTGTACAAATCGCACATTCTTTAAAACAATGTGATTTTAATCGATTGGCAAATTTCCTGGCCGTTCGTCATCTTTTAAGTTTTATTGATATCATCATTTAATCAACTTTATATTTCTTTCTCAGTAGTACAGTATTGAATGTAGTTAAGATAAAAAAATAGCTAATTCAATGGCGTTACGCATGTTAACATGAACGGGTGAGTACACAAACTTTTGATACCCACTTGTATATGTATGTACAGCTTATGATCTCCTTAATGTATTGATATACACTAAGACATGTTGATATACACTAAGACATGTTGATATACACTAAGACATGTTGATATACACTAAGACATGTTGATATACACTAAGACATGTTTCCCTATCAGCTTTATATAAGAGATGAAAAATGGACTGAAAAATTCTACAATAGATATTTGGCACAAAATATATAACAATACAAGAGCACCGCAATATGGGGCAATATACGCCCGAAGGGTTTTGTTTCTGGTTTTGGTACCAAAATTTTGACAGTTGAAGGCAAAAGAACAGCCACGAACAAAAAATGGAAGAAATCCCCCTCAAGAGTGACAGAGCGGAAGGAAAACAAAGTCATATGACCTTCAACCCCTAAGTGCGACCTTGACCTTAAAGCGACCCCTCCAGAACATGCGCTCTGCACGTCGTCTTGATGTGGTGAACATAAATGTCAGGTTTCTTTAAAATCCTTCAAGAGGTTCAAGAGTGACAGAGCGATAGGGAAACAAAGTCATATGACCTTTAACCCCTAAGTGTGACCTTGACCTTAAAGAGACCCCTCCAGAACATGCGCTCTGCACGTTGTCTTGATGTGGTGAACATTTGTGATAGGTTTCTTTAAAATCCTTCAAGAGGTTCGAGAGTGACAGAGCGGAAGCGAAACAAAGTCATATGACCTTTAACCCCTAAGTGTGACCTTGACCTTAAAGCTAACCCTCCAGAACATGCGCTCTGCACGTCGTCTTGATGTGGTGAACATTTGTGTCAGGTTTCTTTGAAATCCTTCAAGAGGTTCAAGAGTGACAAAGCGGAAGTAAAAGAAAGTCATATGACCTTTAACCCCTAAGTGTGACCTTGACCTTTAAAGCGACCCCTCCAGAACATGTGCTCTGCACGTTGCCTTGATGTGGTGAACATTTATGTCAGGTTTCTTTAAAATCCTTCAAGAGTGACAGAGCGGAAGGGAAACAAAGTCATATGACCTTTAACCCCTAAGTGTGACCTTGACCTTAAAGCGACCCCTCCAGAACATGCGCTCTGCATGTCGTCTTGATGTGGTGAACATTTGTGTCAGGTTTCTTTAAAATCCTTCAAGAGGTTCAAGAGTGACAGAGCGGAAGGGAAATTGCTAACGACAGACGGACAGACTGACGGACGGACAGACAGACGAACACAGAGGCCATAACATAATACGGCCTTTCTGGCGTATAATAATCAAAACAGTAATTATTGTATAAACTTTAAATAATCTATTATCTGAATATATCCTGACCATCATGTATCAATGGGTGTTCTGAACGCTGTTCTTTCTGTTCAAGAACAGGGAACACACACTTATGAAAAAATGTTCTTGACATGTTCTATCTCTTCCCATGGAACAGGTGCTACACTCAGGTGCTACACTAATATCATTACAACAACTAATTGTAGCAATAGTATGTCAACAGGGAAAACAGAAATGACCGAACTTTTACAATGGGAAATTTTCTAATGGCATATTTCTTCCACCAATATAACGGCTACAACTTACAATAATGGCCACCTTAATAGTTTAATTTCTTTATGGTAGTAAATGGTTGGAATGTTTGAATTCTTCATTATATATGTCGCAAAGAGCAGAATTCAGAAGACAACTTAAACTAAATGGACACGCGAATAATGTCTAAACATGCCAGAACACCCAATGTATCACTGTACTCTAAATTGGTGTGCAAAATATATACATATATACAGGCAACAACTCTCAGTTGGGCTTAAAGGAGGTTTTAGAAATAGAGTTTCACAATTATACAGAAATAAGTAGTGCATACAAATGAACCTTGTCCGTGTACTAACAAGATGCGGTGGCTGCGGGGTTGTCCGTGTACTAGATTGATCAAGATTTGGCATGAAATAAAATCATTACCATCACAATTTAAATATTTTTAAATATAAAGACAGTTCTTATAGCTGCATATAAAATGTATAAACTAACTAAAATAGAAAAAAAAATGACTGATTCATTTTTATTGAACAAAACAAAAAATTAGAGCAGAACCAACTACCAGTGTGCAATTTTAATTTTGTAAGTATCAGCATAGATCCTAGGGCAACACGTTCTTGAGTTTTTTAACAAAAAACATTTGGTCTACCGTCAGACCGACATCAACTTCCATCAGACCGACATATACAAAGCAATATAACCCCTGATCTAATTAGAGCTTAATCAACTCCCATCAGACCGACATATACAAAGCAATATAACCCCTGATCTAACCAGAGCTTAATCAACTCCCATCAGACCGACATATACAAAGCAATATAACCCCTGATCTAACCAGAGCTTAATCAACTTCCATCAGACCGACATATACAAAGCAATATAACCCCTGATCTAATTAGAGCTTAATCAACTTCCATCAGACCGACATATACAAAGCAATATAACCCCTGATCTAATCAGAGCTTAATCAACTACCATCAGACCGACATATACAAAGCAATATAACCCCTGATCTAATTAGAGCTTAATCAACTTCCATCAGACCGACATATACAAAGCAATATAACCCCTGATCTAATTAGAGCTTAATCAACTTCCATCAGACCGACATATACAAAGCAATATAACCCCTGATCTAATCAGAGCTTAATCAACTCCCATCAGACCGACATATACAAAGCAATATAACCCCTGATCTAATTAGAGCTTAATCAACTCCCATCAGACCGACATATACAAAGCAATATAACCCCTGATCTAATTAGAGCTTAATCAACTCCCATCAGACCGACATATACAAAGCAATATAACCCCTGATCTAGTCAGAGCTTAATCAACTAGCAGCAAACAATTTTAGTTTCGTAGTATTAATTGGTAAGTATCAGCGTGTACAATGTTTCTGCCAGCAATACCACCATGGAATATCACTCTATCACCAGTGTTTATACATACATGTGATGCTCGACTTACAGCAGAATTACCTATCTTATAGTAAGTTAGTCGTGGCTTGGTTACAAGAAGAAACATTTCCCCGACGGGTTCACGTGATCGTCCATCAAACGTTTCCCCACCATGCATTATTATACACCCTGAACCAGCAATTGTTATATGATTTTTTCTAGTATTCGGTGGCTTAGGTAATGGTTTCAAACTTGCAGCAATATCAGAGAATTTTGACATCAAACTTCCAGCTGGCTCGTGTGAGGTGTAACCCGAGTGAGACTCGACGATATTATCATCCCGACCACCAATGATGTATACATTTCTACCTACACAGTTCACTGTATGACCAGATCGTGATGACGTAGCGTTTGTCATCTTACGATACAAGAATTTACCGCTCAGAATACTTCCAGTCAACACGTAAACATTGCCATGTTTTCTCTGCAGACGGAGACTACCTTCTCGACCAACAATTAAGATTTCACCGCTAGATATAACAGTTGCTGCGTGGGAACTTAGCCCCGCCCCTTCTGGAAAACCAGAGTCAGTCATAGTAAGCCAACAATTTTCCTGAGTGTCGAATGCGTAAATTTTTGTCGTCCTTTTTCTGCCGTCCCAACCACCAATCAGCATCATGTAACGATTCTCGACAGCGACACAGACATGATGACTGAGTGATGGAGCACCTGGGACCGTTATCTTTATCCAACGTGGAGACAATAAATCCAGCTTGTATAGTCTATCTGATGGTAACGTAACACCATATTTGGTCACACCACCATGTATATACATACTGTTGCCTACTACACATCCTACATGGTTTGTTAGACTAGGACCATCTTTACATAACAGCTCCCAGTCTACAGCAAGTTTGTCAGTCACAGCAGACGCAAGTTTGTCAGTCGAAGCAGACGCCAGTTTGTCAGTTGCAGCAGACGCCATCTTGATTCTTCCTGTAGTCAACAATCACACCCTGAAACATAAATATAATGTACAAGATTTGACCTAGTGATCTAGTTTTAGACCCCACATGACCTAGTTTCAAACTTGGCCTAGATTTCATAGAGAACAACATTCTGACCAAGCTTAATGAATATTGGATCAAAACAGTTACCTCTGGAGTGAACACAAGCGTTTTCTAAGATTTGACCTAGTGACCTAGTTTTTGACCCGACATGACCCAATTACGAACTTGGCCCAAATTTTATGGGATAACAACATTCTGACCAAGTTCCATGATGATTGTATCAAAACTGTTGCCTCTAGAGTGAACACAAACTAATTGTTGACGGACGGACGGACGCCCCCACGATCGCTACCTTAGGTGGTCATTCCATTGTTTAAGATCAAAGGAACGACCACTTAAAGGACAAAAGAATTAAGTGGTCACGGAATGAATTGAATAGATTTCTATTGTGTTAGGCCACACCTCCGACCACCTAAGGTAGCTTTCGTGTGTGCGACGGACGGACGGACGACGGACGAAGAGTAATCACAAAAGCTCACCTTGTCACTATGTGACAGGTGAGCTAAAAACATCTGCAGAGGTAAATCTCTGTAACCGACGTGACAAGTATATCGCAAGTATGTTTTCACTTATAAATGGTGTACAATAAATACTCTATACAAAGAAGTGTGACCCATTGGCAATTCTTCTTAGGAAACATTCAAACTAATGAAGAAAATTTTGCATAAATTGCCTTAGCGGATGAATTGAAAAGTACTTCAACTGCTTCTTTTGTGGGGAGATGAAATTGGTTTTAAGTAAACAAGCTTGTCCAAATTGGCAAGTGGTCTGAAAACATTAAGGTAGAGTGCAGACTATACTTTATAATTTACGCCAGGCGTACGCCAAATGTACATTTAACAAGTGGATGGCGTACGCCAAATTTTACCTGTGTAGAGTGCAGACTATATAATAGTAAGGTCTTACATGACCTAGATATGAATGTTACACTTACAAACATGACCTAGACATAAATGTTACACTTACAAACATGACCTAGATATGAATTTTACACTTGCAAACATGACCTAGATATAAATCTTACACTTACAAACATGACCTAGACATAAATGTCACACTTACAAACATGACCTAGACATAACTGTTACACTTACAAACATGACCTAGACATAAATGTTACACTTACAAACATGACCTAGATATAACTGTTACACTTACAAACATGACCTAGACATAACTGTTACACTTACAAACATGACCTAGATATAACTGTTACACTTACAAACATGACCTATATATAACTGTTACACTTACAAACATGACCTAGACATAAATGTTACACTTACAAACATGACCTAGATATAACTGTTACACTTACAAACATGACCTAGACATAAATGTTACACTTACAAACATGACCTAGATATAACTGTTACACTTACAAACATGACCTAGACATAAATGTTACACTTACAAACATGACCTAGACATAAATGTTACACTTACAAACATAACCTAGATATAAATCTTACACTTACAAACATGACCTAGACATAAATGTTACACTTACAAACATAACCTAGATATAAATCTTACACTTACAAACATGACCTAGACATAAATGTTACACTTACAAACATGACCTAGATATGAATTTTACACTAACAAACATGACCTAGACATAAATGTTACACTTACAAACATGACCTAGACATAAATGTTACACTTACAAACATGACCTAGACATAAATGTCACACTTACAAACACTACCTAGATATAAATGTTACACTTACAAACATGACCTAGACATGAATGTTACACTTACAAACATGACCTAGACATAAATGTTACACTTACAAACATGACCTAGACATAAATGTTACACTTACAAACATGACCTAGACATAAATGTTACACTTACAAACATGACCTAGATATAACTGTTACACTTACAAACATGACCTAGACATAAATGTTACACTTACAAACATGACCTAGATATAACTGTTACACTTACAAACATGACCTAGACATAAATGTTACACTTACAAACATGACCTAGACATAAATGTTGCACTTACAAACATGACCTAGATATAACTGTTACACTTACAATCATGACCCAGACATGAATGTTACACTTACAAACATGACCTAGACATAAATGTTACTCTTACAAACATGACCTAGATATAAATGTTGCACTTACAAACATGACCTAGATATAAATGTTGCACTTACAAACATGACCTAGATATAAATGTTGCACTTACAAACATGACCTAGATATAAATGTTACACTTACAAACATGACCTAGATATAAATGTTACACTTACAAACATGACCTAGATAAAAATGTTACACTTACAAACAAAGCATCATGTGTATCAAAGCTGTACTTTCAATTCATAGCAATCACCATACACCACGTTTCTCCACGCCACACCACCATGAAATATAATCCTATCACCAGTGCTCACACATACGTGACCTGAACGAGCCACCGAGCTCATACCTAACTTGTAGAATTGAACTTCTGGTTTAGCAATCATCAAGTACATGTCATTGACAGAATGTCGAGATCTACCGTCAAATGTTTCACCACCGTGTATAAGAAGGCAACCTTTCCCGCTGATAGAAACGTGATGTCGTCGTCCACTGGGATTTCTTATCAACGGCATTAGTTGAGATTGTTTTAAGGCACTTATAAATGTTGAATTGAGATGTCGGGATGTATGAGCGGATGAGAAACCATGATGATGTTCATAGAAATCGTCCGTACGTCCACCAAGTATGTACACAGATTTACCTATAGAATTCACTGTATGACCTGATCTAGATACAATACTGTCTGATATCTTTGTGTATATAAATTCACCTTTCTGAACACATGCAGTAAGTAGGTAAGCATTAGCATGTTTCTCCACTGTTCTCAAACATCCTTCTCTACCTATCACTAATATATCTCCAGTATCTAGCACCATAGCAGCATGAGAACTTAACCCAGCACCTTCAGCAAACCCACTATCTTTGACAAACAGCCATTCATTGAGAAACGTGTCAAATATATGTATTGTCGATATTCTATCATGACCGTTCCAACCACCAATCAGTACCATATATCTATCTTCTAGTACTACACATACGTGATGACTTAATGCCGGTGATCCGTCTACTCTCACTTCATTCCAGATGAGTGTCGACAGATTAAGACGGTATAATTTGTTACCAGGAATCTTGCTACCATATTTGGTCACTCCACCATGAATATAGAAGTTGCTATTGATGATACATCCTGCATGTTGTGTCAAGGCGGGACCTGCAGGGAGTAATATCTGCCAATCTAAGGCAAGTCTCTGTGTAGGTGAAGACATGATTCACTATGATAGCATGTGTTTGAACACAATATTAAGTCAGCATTTACATCCATCCACATCTGTTTTAACTAGTATATGTCTCACAATAACTTACAACTCAGAATTAGTCATGAGTCGTAATAGCTCACTGCTTAATGGAGCACACCTCAGAATAACTAGTGAATCACAATAGCTCATGGCTCACAATAGCTCCATTATCAAATCACATTGTCTCCTTTTTTATCAAAATATTTTATCCAAGTGAGGTTGGAGCTGAAATGTAAGAAGTTGAATACTGTAAATTGTTATTCATTGAGTTCACACAAGCACTAGCATAGTGTCATGTAAACAAAGCTGTCATATTTACATGTAGAAATCACCTTATAACTAATACAGGATAGGAATGTTACAGCTTAAAACATTTTGCATGGAGCCCATACATAGTCATGCTTGTATGTCACCCAATCAGATCTCTTAGTTCAACTAAATCAAACATTCTTACAGCTCAATGATAAAATCATGCAAGGATTTATTGGTGCCTTGTTAATAGTTTTCTTCAATACTAAAACATTGAAGTGTATTGAGTATATATGGACAAAATTTGGTCCAATTTCTGTTCAAACATCTGTAACTTAGATCTGTCACATTATCAGATACCAAATCACTTTATCAATAACCCAACACAGCATAGTTTAAACATGTACACCGTGTACTGGACTATTGAATATAACAATATTGTAATTATATATAGAGTCCAGTTAGGATATGGTGACAGTGATGTCATCATTTATGTGATCCCAAAAGATTAAAACCATTGCTTAAATGGGTAGAGTTTAGTTTGGTATTGAACTTTTAGTATAATCCTTTATACTTGTTTTAACACCGTACTAGTGAATTGTTTCACTGCGTCACTGGATTTTTATCCTAACTGGACTGTACTGTATTTTATAAATACTGTATTGGGCAATGATGGGATCAATTATAACAATATGTAATGATACTGTATTCTATAAATACTGATTTCACATACAATTTGTATGGATCCGCTTCTCTATAGAAATCTGTCTATACAAATTACAAGAAATCTATACCAATTATCGCTTGACTGTTTACAATTTTATTATAAAATCATGATAGATTTAGTCAGTAGTCTCTATTTAACTGTCATCAATTTATGTAAAGAGTTAATCAGATAGCAAACATGTTCATGTATTGAATGGTTACTACAGATAGCAAGCATGTTCATGTATTGAATGGTTACTACTAAGTGTTAAACATGTAAATGTGGCAGCTCTAATCTATAATAAGGTACATATTAAGATAATTAGCTACAAATATACAATGTTAGAAAAGTGAGCATGAATTGACTTCATTCACAGTATCCAACTTCTTACATCTATCCGGGTACCCTTAACAAATTACTTGAAATACGTTTGATAATACTGTTCACTCATTAGGCCTAAAAAATATGTGTTTGTTCCCTGTAACATGCTAAAAAGATGGGTAGGGATATATATAATTTTTTTTTGGAAAGGGCACATCGTTTGGTCCCAACAACCAAATTTTTACCCAGATTTTATTCTGCATCCCCAACCTCTATCATTATAATAAGTAATTAAATGATGAAACACAAATGAATTCATATTTTTGTTGTCTAGAAATAAAATGACGAAATTGACATTGGAGATTTCAATAAAAAGTTTGGGTAGGGGGTAAATTAAGAGGGTCAGTAGGGTTACAAGAAAAAAACATATTTTTAGACCTTAGTCTAAGCAATGCGAGGTAATAAACCCAGGTATCGGTAACCATTTAATAATTAATATGTACATCTTATTTAAACAACAAAAAAATGTCATTCATTGTTACTTGTGGCTACTATGTGAGGGGGGGGGGGGGTAGAAATGTTTTCATGTAGCCAGTCAATCTTCAAAAGGAGGCATTTGATTTGATATCTCATTCTAGTATAGCTTGGCTATTTTGACCTGAACCTGAACTTTATGCAAGAATATATATTACAAGGTTTTTGCTTTAAATATATCAATTTTCGCAAGCAAATCGTGCGATATCGGTATTTCAAATTTTTAGTTTCTAGCACATCTCAAGCGTCTTCGTGATACTCCCTGATTATGAAAACAAACAATCGGTGTTGTATCATAGGTAATTTATCAACTGTTGAATTATGCTAATCAAAAGGCCAGACTCGTGTCAAATTAGCCAAGCTATAACAAAGAAGAAAATGACAAAAAGTTGCCAGCAAGCATGTTCAAATACCCAGGGAATTTTTTGACCATCCCCCTCATTTCTACTTCCTTACTATGTGAGGTTTTGCAGATTTTTTAACCACTTATGTCGATACGGTAAATACCTATAATCATCTGATCAGCCAATTTAGGTTTTGATACGGTGAATTGTACACATATTATGTTGAAACAAGAATTTAATTGCATACAAAAGGAATCGCAAATATTGTACCATGTTGTTGTTTAGGTTAACGGCCGGCATCCTGAGACCTTACACCGGAATTTCTGCCTAACAGGATTTATCCAACAGTATAATGTCAATATGGTCTTGAACTATGGATAATTGAAAGTTAATTAATTTAACAGGTGCTTCTTGTATACACAATTTAACTCCAAGTTGATCCACAGAAAGATGTCAATCAAATCACAGGAGCCTGTTATTTTTATATAAATGACCACAAAACAGTTATCCAAGACCTCATCACTAACATGCACCCTTAGAGAAATAAAAGGAACGAAAGGCGTTGGTCCGCCACTCATGCACATTTCCTTTACGATGAAATTCATTTTGACAAAGTAAAACAGCTTAAAATTCCTGTCCATGCAATCACTGAGGGTTGAAATTAAACTCGTACGACGATGCTGGTGACGTTTGTCGTATATGCGCTCCTTAATCCTCATTTTAAATATTTTTCTAAACTCCGAGAAGCCATTGCATGACGTCATTTGGTGCATTGAAATGTAAGATGTTAACTCCGTAAAACCATACCGGTCCGTACAGAACAATTTATATGACATGATATTTCTAGAAGGTTTTGTGGATTTTATATTAAAATTATTTTTAAAACAAATGGGATCTTCCAAACATTGCCATTTATAAACAAAATAATAATATTGACGATGTTAAACAAATTATCTGAAATTCAATAATAAATGTCTGAACGGACAAATGTGGATTAGCGAGCGCATATACGACAAACGTCAAGATTAACGTCGTACGAAAATAAATTCAACCCTCGGTCATTGCCTGGACAGGAATTTGCAGTTGTTACTTAGTTAAAAGGAAGGGAAAAGGTAAAGGAAAGGTGAGTGGTGGACCAACGCATTTCGTTCCTGCTATTTTCTCTAAGGGTGCATGTCAGTGACGGGGTCTTCAATAGTATTTTGTGGTCATTTATATAAGAATAACAGGTTCCTGTGATCAAACGTATATAGGTAGCTCCCAAACAAATAAGTATTACAACCAATACTAAACAGGTGTCTAAGTGTGAAAAATGAAAAAAAATTAGGTTTCAGTAACAGGAATATTGATAGGGCCTAATTGTAGCATGGACTTTTACATGATGATAAAATAAACTATATAATGCGAAACTATAAGAATATCATAGCTCGACAGTTGAATAAAAGTATTATAAAATATTGTTTACATTCGTTGTTGAGGGAGGCCGCCATTTTATTGCGCGCATTTACTTCCTGTTTACCCCACAATGCATTGCGCAGTGATGGCAGTCGGTGGCGAGTAACACGACAAGAATTACAGAAAAAAACGAACCTAGCCTCACAGTGATTATGTACGGTTTACATATTTTGCCTGTAGAATTATTATACATTTATGCACCTATAATACCCACCATTAACGCCTTATTTAGGATTTCAAAGTCATGAGCATGCTAAATCGGTGGGTCAAATTGCACACGTTTCTGTCAGGGCGCCATATCTTGTCCAGGGTAGATAAGTGGTCTCTCTAGGTGCATACATAGTGTGGCAAACTTTCTGTCTGTCTCGACCGGTTTCGTTGTTGTATGGCAAATATAATATGGTATTAATGACATAATTAGTCACTCTATTTACCTGGCAATCAAATTGCAGGAAATGTGTACAGTATAATCTGCAGCCAATGTCAGGTTTGTCTGTCTTAGTCTAGTTTCAGTTTAGAATTGATGAGTCGTTTTGTGTGTCGTATTTAAAAAAAATGGTTTTCTGACTTTGAAATGACCGTAATTTCTGCAAGTTGGCTAGTTGTTTCGTTGCCAATTATAAATAGTGCTGGGCAGACACACTCACAGTGCTCCAGATAATTTTTAGGTGCAATGAGTCGTTCACTCCCTGTTTTCAAAACTAATGTGTGAAACACTCCGGAGACAAAATATCAATGACTTCTGATTGAAACTCATAGATTGATAGTCACATTCAATAAGTAAGCAATAAAAATTCCCTTTTTCCAAATGCTGTGCTGTCCCATTGGCATATGTTCAGTTGCTAGAGCGGGGTCGGCCTTTGCCGAATGGAGTCTAATTCCGAACAGTACCAATTTTAGCACGTTTTTATACCTAATAACGTATTTTTATATTTTATTCCATCGAACATTCATATTTATGACCTATCAAACCATAACCACCTTAGTTGACACCGAATATAGGGATATTTGACATCAGAATCAAAAGTATGTGTGAAGTGGTCTATTTCATAGTTTTTCAACTGAAAATGGTTCCAATGGATCATTGCAACATGAAATAACTGAAATATCACCGACTGCATAGATAATTTAAAATCGTGATGATGATATCTGCATATATGAGTTTTACTTTGGAATAAAGAAAACATAATGCGGGTACAGCATTATTACAAATCATTCACCTGTTTACTATGGTGAATTTAAGTTGTGGATTTAGTTGTTTTTATCAATGGCGACATTTAATCTAATGGTAGGATCACACTCAGGACTGAGAACCAAGTTGGTACATACTCTTCACACACACACAATAATATACCTGACGATTTACCATATCAAACATTTAACATAATCGCTGATACTGCTCCAAATTGTGTTTCATCGTTTCAATCTTAGTAGGAAACAGTAAATATAACATCTAACTACACATTAAATGACAATTCCGCGTATGTACTTCATTGTTTACACCAAGTTGAAGCATTGCTATCAATGTGGGGAGTCTTAGATTGGTCGACACTGGAACCTAGATTATTATATTACCAGTCCATAGGTGCTGTGCATACTTCTATTTGCAATTATATGTGTAATTATATCAATATATTGTGTGTTCGGAATTACCCGACATTCTGTTCGGCTGACCCTCCATGTTCGGAATTAGACTCCATTGGTCGTAATGAAAAATACGTTCGTTCTGGGTAAACGGAAAACTTACGGGAAATGTGTAGTATTGTACGGAACGAGCGGGCTTTTTTGTCAACTCCAAATCGAAAGTGTTCGGAATTACCCGATATAAATCGATGGAGGAAAATTCTTGCTTAAGTGTTCGGAAATTGCCGACCCCACTCTATAAACCCTTATCAATATATTGACAAAGTGGAAATAAAATGCATCTGTTTTTTTTCATGGCACAATGTAAAAATGAACTATGAAGCATTTATATTGAATGATCTGCATTCAAAATTATTTTTAAAGTTTGTTTTGAGAATTGAATTACGGTATAATAGATGTATCTGTTACATCGACTTTAACTAACCGTGAAACTCGCATTTTTCGTGTGTTGTCAATTGCTTCTGCCATGCATGTATTTTCAACTATTTTCAATTTTTGTGTTGGAAAGTTTCAATTCAAGCTTTTATTATAGCCAGGGGTCGAATTTAGCGATATTTTCTACTAGCTAAAATTAGCTTGTGCCATTTGGGTTCACTAGCTAAAAGGAAAAGCTACTAGCTAAAGAATTTATTAACCAATTTAATTGAAAATTAAATGCTAAAAAGTGCTAAGTCTTGATCGCTATGCCTGAAGCATGAAACAGATTATAAACAAAAAATCAAGATACATCAAAAAGGAAACTTCAGTTCACATACGTGTTAAATCATTTAAAACTTAATGCTTCAACATTCATGCATCTATTTATGCTTGGTGCGAATGTCGGGTACGAAAATTGTAAGTCCGTTACGTCGATTTCCATCGGTGTCGCGGAAACAGGTGACATTTCGATTTGTTGCTATTATTGCATGTTTTGATGCTCCTCTTAGTCGTAAATCAATTCATTGAATTTATTACTAACTGTAACAAACTTGTACTCGATGATTGTTGGTGTATGTAAGCGGATATCTGCGATCCAATGAAGCAAATGGCATAAATAAAAAATTGCAATATCTCTGCCATAGAATATCGAGTAAAAGTGCAGAGTCATCCGAATGTGGATTTCCTGTTTACTCGTTTGACAGAACAATGCCAGTTTCAGCGATAGTTAGCGACTTAAAACACATTGTTTTGTTGAAATTTATAGTTGACCATGAACAATTCGTAAAGGAGGACTTCTATTGGTGTTTTCTCCTTGTTTTCATACTCGCTAAAATATGCGAGTGACTTTTAATGTCACTCGCCATTCTGAATTTCTACAAGCTATTAGCGAGTATGCGAGCTTAAATTCGAACCCTGATAGCATCTCCCATGATAATAATATGCAAGGTCGTACATACTCTGTGTTACCACATCTGGTTTAAAATACACGCATATCTACTTCTACTTTGGTACTCGTTAACATCCGCTTGGCAGACATAAATAATGAGGGAAAGGGGTGCAAATTCTACCTCAGGTGCAATGTTTAAAAAATGTTTTTGAACTGTGAAACTGTGAGATATAAAATGTCTTAACATGTTTATACACTGTACAATGCTTCTGTTCCATTTACATCATCAAGGTTGGCTGAACGGCTTGCTTGAAGCTGCTCAGGCTATCCAGGTTAGTGATCTTGGTTGGTAGGCTGTTTAAAGGGACGACAGTTCTAGGGAAGAATGAGTGTTGATACACTGTTAATCTGCAGTGGTATGTCACGAATCTAACTGATTCTTGGTATCGTGTCGAGCGTAGGGGTAAATATGATACTGGAACTGCCACAAGGTTGTTAACAATTTTGTACATGAGAATAAGGTCTGCTGTTGTACAACGCTGTTCAAGTGATGGCCATTGTAATTTCTGCAACATTGATGTGACACTATCAGGTTGGTTGTGATTGAAAGGTTTATTCAAGACGAATCGGGCTGCATTTCTCTGGGTTTGTTCAATTTGTTTGATATGTGTTACTTGTTGTGGATTCCATATTGTAGAGCTGTATTCTAGTTTGGGTCTTACAAGTGATTGGTATGCTCGTTCCTTGACGACTTTAGGGCAATGTTTGAGGTTACGTTTGATGAATCCCAGGACACTGGAGGCTTTACTGGTTATACTATCAATGTGCATGTTGTACTTCATATTATCAGTGAGCTCTACTAAAGGGTGCGGATGGTGTTTAACAACTTGGACAATTTGGTCTTTCATCTTGTATTCAAAGTCTGATTTCGTTCTTTTTGTTGTTATGTTCATGACTGCACATTTATCGACATTGAACTCCATAAGCCAAAGGTTACTCCAATTTACCAGTTTATTAAGATCGTCTTGTAGAATGCTGTGATCCTCTTTTGTTATTATAGGGCTGTATACTAACAGTCATCTGCAAAAAGTCTAATGGTGGAGTTAATTCCATCTGCAATGTCATTAATGAATAATAGAAATAAACTAGAACCGTGCCTTGGGGTACTCCAGATGTAACCTCTGATGCCTCGGAAGATTCACCATCTACCATGACCTGCTGTAAACGACCGCTAAGGAATTTGTTGATCCAGTTATTGGTGTTTCCTCTTATTCCATAGAAGGACATCTTTTTTGACAGACGCTGATGTGAAACTTTATCAAAAACCTTTGAAAAGTCAAGAATTGCAATATTGACCTGATGACCTTGGTTCATGCTCTTGTTAACGTCGTCGGTTGTGAGTAGTAATTGTGACTCACAAGAGCAGTGCGCTCTGAAGCCATGTTGGTTTTCGTGAAGGATGGAGTTGTTATCAAGATGGTCCATAATTTGCGATACTACTATGTGTTCAATCATTTTGGATGCCACGGCTGTAAGGCTGACTGGTCGATAGTTGGATGGTATTGCCCTGTCACCTATTTATGTCCCCCGTAGCGATAGATCGGAAGGCATATATATATACTTAACAATTTTTCTAAGTCCTCATTTTCATTTATCTATAACTTTTTTATTATAAATAGTGAAGTGGTAGAGTTTCTCATGTGAAGTTTGCACAAGGAAGACATAATAATCCACGTCACAAACTGGACGTATGTCACGCAGTTTGTACGTCATGACATTGACGTACGTTTTGTGCTTTTTTGACGCCACACGTTTACTCATCCCTGGAGTGTGTTCCAAATGCCTTCAACTTATATCCAAGGATTAACCACGTGTAAAAACAGTTTAGAAATAGTTTAGGTAACACACAGTGAGTATGCGTCGAATGATGTCAGAATAATATGAAGTGACATCAGTGAGATACATAGCAGTTTTTTTAAATAAGTATTTTTTCTAAAAACATAATTACCTTAACAACCCTGTATGGTTTATATACGTGTACAAGTCTGTGAGTGATTAATTAAACGTAAACGTATCGTTTGCTTGTCATACTACGCTGATTGCAATAACGTTAGGCATTTATTGTGACGTTATGTCGTAACAACGCTCTACTCCGAAGACGTATGTCAATTTTGAGTTGAGAAGGTACAATTCAATGAATCTCTTTGTCCAGCAATGATTCCCAATAGTGGCATTGACTGTCAATAAAAAACATACGACTACATGGTGGTCATCAAAGATAACAAAATCTGTATTTGGGACTTTTAATTTCTTTTGTGGTTATGTGATAAGTGTTTTCATTCAATAAATATAAATCAAACTTGACTCTTCGTTCTACAATTGTGCAAAACTATACCTTAGCATAATATGGCCAAGTTTCATTAAGCTACATGCATGGTTGACAAAGGTATCTACACAAATGTAAGTGAGGACTTAGAAAAGTTGCTAAGTATAGTAATTCACCTGTCCATCCATCCGTCCGTTCGTTTGTCGGTCCGGCCTGGTTAACCCAAATTGACCGTTTCTTCTAGCATTAATATGGCTTGCTACAAAATTTTCAAACTTGCATGGATGTTGTATATGACCACTCTCCACGCGCCTGTATCACCTGACTCCATTTTGACCTTCACCTTGACCTAATTTTGGACTTTGACTTATTGAAAGGCCAAATTCTTGGTTAACCCAAATTGACCGTTTCTTCTTGCATTAATATGGTTTGCTACAAAGCTTTCATACTTGCATGGATGTTGTATATGACCACTCTCCACACGCCTGTATCACCTGACTCCATTTTGACCTTCACCTTAAGTATTTTTACAATAAAATTTGTTTGGAGCGTATCTTCAAAACTATTCAACATATTGACTTAAAACTTGAAATATAAATAGATGGCAACTTGGAGAAGTGCATTGACAAAGAATCATAACTATGTCTGTCTTAAATTTTGAGTTATCTCCCCTTTAGTGATTTTTTTATAGTCAAATTTTGCTCCTAGTATATCTTCAAAACTATTTAACATATTGACTTGAAACTTGGAATATAAATAGATGGCAACTTGGAAAAGGACAATGACCAAGAACCATAACTCTGTCTGTCTTAAATTTTGAATTATCTCCCCTTTAGTATTTTCAGAATCAAATTTTGACCGGAGTGTATCTTCAAAAGTGTTTAAGATATTGCCTTAAAACTTGATATATAAATATATGGTAGCTTGTATAAGTGCAGGGACCATAACTCTGTCTGTCTTACATTTTGAAGTATCTCCCCTTCAGTATTTTCATGATATTTGTTTGTCCGGAGCGTATCTTCAAAAGTA
Source organism: Spisula subtruncata (assembly GCA_963678985.1). Classification (NCBI taxonomy): domain Eukaryota; kingdom Metazoa; phylum Mollusca; class Bivalvia; order Venerida; family Mactridae; genus Spisula; species Spisula subtruncata. Next base: position 31,885,698 of record OY787676.1, read on the forward strand.
TTTAAAATAATGACTTGAAACTTGGTATATGAATAGATGTCAACTTGGAGAAGTGCAGTGACAAAGAACCATAACACCTGTATCACCAGATCACACATGAAGTCGATCAAGGCACTGCTTTCAAATGTGGCATATTCGTTTACCATCATAAGCCCCTTATAGTTCAAAGCCATGTAACACTATCAAACATTTTAACTGAATAATGGCCCCTGATTGACTTAGCTTTTATGGACATGGCTTCCACGGGGGCATAGGTGTTTATTGAACGCAGTCTTGTTTTAATATGGGAACGATGTGAGCGTTCTTCCAATCTGAGGGTATTTCTGATGTATCTAAGGATTGCTGAAATATGCTTTGCAATATTGGTGCTATTTCATTAGCAGTTTCTTTTAGCATGATGATCGGCATCTTGTCTGGTCCAGTTGCTTTTGCTGGGTTCAGTCTCTGGATGCATTTGATTACCCCATTATGAGTCACATGAATATTAGAAACATCGCCAGTCCGTCGTCAGTGAAAGTGAAACATCGCCAGTCCATCGTCAGTGAAAGTGAAACCATCGCCAGTTAGTCGTCAGTGAAAGTGAAACCATCGCCAGTTAGTCGTCAGTGAAAGTGAAACCATCGCCAGTCGGTCGTCAGTGAAAGTGAAACCATCGCCAGTCGGTCGTCAGTGAAAGTGAAACCATTGCCAGTCGGTCGTCAGTGAAAGTGAAACCATCGCCAGTCCGTCGTCAGTGAAAGTGAAACCATCGTCAGTCGGTCGTCAGTGAAAGTGAAACCATCGCCAGTCCGTTGTTAGTGAAAGTGAAACCATCGCCAGTCCGTCGTCAGTGAAAGTGAAACCATCGCCAGTCCGTCGTCAGTGAAAGTGAAACATCGCCAGTCCGTCGTCAGTGAAAGTGAAACCATCGCCAGTCCGTCGTCAGTGAAAGTGAAACATCGCCAGTCCGTCGTCAGTGAAAGTGAAACCATCGCCAGTCCGTCGTCAGTGAAAGTGAAACATCGCCAGTCCGTTGTCAGTGAAAGTAATCAGCCAAATAACTGACATCAATTGTAACACATTGGAGTTGCTTATGGTTTTCTTTCAAAATCATTTTTATTTCTTTAATACTTTAACCAATATCGGTGTAAAATGACTTGAAATGTTTCAATCATGCTTCAATGACCGGTGGCTGACAGCATTTCCATATTGAAGAGTTACTGACAAAAAAGTAACAAAAAGATTATGTATCAAAAAGACTCAATATTTTCAGAGTGCGCCCACATGACCTACGGCAACATCTCAATGGCGCCATTTCAATGTTTAGGGTGTCAATGGCGCAATGGTGCAGCCTAGATTGAACACTGCGCACATATTTTCAAATATTTTGTGTTGGAAAGTTTCAACGCAAGCTTATCAAAGCTTATTCAATGATAAATTCTACTCAAGGACGTACATACTCTCATTTGACCTCATTTTGTTTGAAATACACGCATGAGAGAGCTGGAATCCTGCATATTTACTAGAGATGGGACCGAATATTCGAAAATTGAACGAATATTCAAATCCAATTTCAATATTCGAATATTTGTAAAAAATAAAGAAAAATGGTCAATTTCACCAAATATTGATACATGTAAATTCCAATTATTTTCTTATGCTTAATAACAACATAATTTGTAATATAGTGTATAATCAAGTCCCTAATTGACACTTTTATGACATGTTCATGGATATATTAACTGTATACTCGGAATAAACAGTATGACACTTCTCCAAAATACTTCCGTAAAACGATTGCATTTAGACACCCGAAACGCTTGCATTTCGTCTGTATTCAAGCGTCGTAATAACACGGATTTTGCAGGCTACATTAATTACCTGACTAATGTGTGGGATTCTTTTGATTCGGGGGTTTCTTCCACTTTATGATAAGCTGTTTGCATAGATGAATAAAATTGAAGTTGTTGGTAAAAGTGTCAACACATTGTCAACACATTGTCCGCAGTAACAGTGTTAAACACCCATCGGATGATGACAACGATTTTTAGGCTGGCGATTTCGCGCCAGACTATTACAATCCTAAAAAATGAAATCCACTAAGATGAATTTACTCCCGAAACTGACAACACAGAATCTATACACTCGATGCAAATAGTTCCTCCTCATTAATCAGTTTTGCAAGATAAGAACATTCAACTTTCCTTGTTTTATTTATTCTGTTCGATTGTAATATATTAGTTTCTTCCTGAAATGGAAGGAAATTGTATGAAATTAAAAGAAAAGGTGTTTAAAGGCGTTGATAATTATTACTACGCGTTACGAACGCGATGTATAGCGTGAACGTGTTCCATGTTCTATTTATAGCACAGCTAATATTAGTACGGGCGAGTACAGATTACACCAGGTATAGCGCGGCGCATCAATGATTTTATCATGTAAAATGATTTAGGTCAATATTCTTCAACGAGATCGTGGTCTAGTGGTTGAGCAACTGGCTTAGTAATTTTCTGATGCTAAGGTCCAGCGATCAAATCACGGCGGCTCCAAATTTTTTATATTTTTATTTTTTTATTTTTTGTTAAGTCCAGCACTTACCTCTCTTTCGACTTAGAAAACCACTTGATGTTATATTACTTGAAAAGCTATTGTTCCTTAGCAGTTCGCCAGCCTGTCAGTACTTTCAGTACTTTGATTAAAACTGCGTAGTCGTACAAATTTTCACAATCTTCATTAGAAATATCAAAACAATGAAACTCATTAAAACTTTATTCACACGTCCCTGAAGCCCGAAAGGTAAAGAAGTACGACGATTTATAGAAAAAAACATGTTTATTACTTTCAAATCAGGTTGAATGTATATCAATAGTTCAAAAAGAAATAATTAAGCTAACGAATATCGTAGCTTTGCATAAGAGCGGTAATGGAACTTTTGTTCAATAGGGAAGTGAAAAAAATGAATGAAATCTTTGACATCGATAATCGAACGAATATTCGAATATATTCGAATATTCGAATTTTATTGATTTTATTCGGTCCCATCTCTAATATTTACCGATAACTTTCGTTTTTGAAACAGCATTTGTCAGTGGATTTTCCTACCTGCGCAACGGACGACTGACCAATACAACTGACCGGATTACGGATTAGTTACTTCCCTTTGACGCATTAGATTGAATAGAAAATGTGTGATCATCTTTTTCAATGCGTTTTACAACCAAAGGTAAACGCACATAAATAATTTTTGATGCGTTTTTCGTTTATCTTAGCTCTATGCGCATCGTGATATATGTAAGCGCTTGGAACACACTTCTTCCATTGCTTGAGAAATTGGCAGCCAAGCGATATATAAACCCCTTTTTCTGGAATCCAGAATTGAACGATAAAGGGGTCTCGGTCAATAGGCTTCATATAGCAAGAGTATATGAAAAATTCTTTTTTCAATGATTGAACATATAAAATGTATAAAGAATAATTGTACATTATCACGAAACATAATATTTTAAGCTTCAGCAATAAAATATCTATATACATGTTTGAAATATTGCATTTTATTTTCCAATTTCGAAGCTTACATTGATGTAGAGAAAATGTACGCATATTTAGCTCATCTGATTTTTGAAAAAAAGATGAGTTTAAACAGTGCCCCAGCTAGACGCTTTAAGCAGGGGGCAACGCCCTGTTGCCTTTTTGTCAAGCGCTGTTGTGCCCTTTTGTGATCAATACCGCCCTGCCCTTTGTGAAGTACTTATGTGTACAAAGAAATGTGTCAAACGAGTAATAAACAAAGTGACAAGTCGTATATTAACAAGATACCCTGAGATATGTCAATCACCCGTAAAACACTCTCTAATTAGGAACGTTGGGTGGAGCATATGTCTCTTTGCATCCGCTGTCAGCTAATCAGATCGCGTCTCGCGGTTACGCATTACCGACGTGCGAATATTTTTTAATTGACAACGGCAACCGACGTTAATTGTAAGTTTCAATAGAAAAGTTATTCATTCCGTAATCCAAAATATTGTAGAAAATCGTGACAAATTTATGCCTAAATCAGACCCAATTTACGTACGTAAATTAATAATGATTAGAATCCCGTAACATATTAAAATCTCAGTAAAGCATGTGTGCCATCCAAAATATGTTTAAATCACGGGACCCACCATATTTCGTCGTGATAATAAATCCACAATGAAACGTGTAGTCTGTGAGTTACACTCGTTAGATGACGTCATTATGCATAGCTCGACGCTTGTATCACTGTACAGTGTACACGCTAGTTTTGACCAATAATAAAAACAAACTAATGAGTCAATTACGCTTGGAAATGCTTGGGTGTTACCTGTTAGTTTTAATAGACCAGGAACGTAAAGAAAATATTCCTAAATGGATTGTTAGCGGTGACAAATTCCCAAGTAAGTTCGGCTATTTCAAGGCAAATTACTCTTCGAATTATGCTAGATTATAAATTGTATTAAACTATTGTGTAAATGTTCACATATTCCTTAATTGATTAACGCGTGGGTTATAAAATAAATCCAAACAATTTACTTTCGACAACAACACAAACAAAGTCGAGTTTCCAAAGAACATGCCTTTAAATTCATATTGCGGGCTGATAATTCCTTGATTAAAAATAGCACAGCAATCCTAACACAAGCCATGATCCAACTGTACTCGATAAAAGGTTGTCAGTTTCAATTATCAAACGCACATGCGGCGACAATTTCTACATCAAGGTCGTTTGATGGAACCGACGCAGGTAACTTCAAAGAAGCAGTCTTGCCATTCGGTGAGCTTTGATCGTGCCACATGTGAACGTTATGCCGTAAATTGTATTCAATATCCCTGCGTTAAATTATAAAATATGACTGATGCATCCAGTGTGACTTTTTCTGAACTTTGCTGTTTTAGTTCACTTGCAAACATTCATGATTTAAATCGTGTCAATGACGAAATGTATTAAAAAAGAATCGAATGGTGTTGGTATGATTCTAGTTTTAACACAATTTATTGCATCCAAACATATCAATCATTTTACGTGTTTTGGCTACAATTGACCGTGAATAGAATAAAATACGACATGCAAGTTACAGTATTTCGGATACGTACATATTTTCAGATCAGCTCGATCTTTAAATTATTACTAGATGTACTACACTAATTAATTATTACTAGATGTACTACACTAATCAATTATTACTAGATGTACTACACTAATCAATTATTACTACAGTCGAACTTCGATGCCTCGAACTACCTTCGGACCAGGAAAATAGTTCGAGCCATCTACCGGTTCGAGGCATCGAGGGTGCGAGTATATATGCACTGTATATGTATAAGTTTGAACGCTTCTCGGTACGTGTACCTGTCAATCGTGTGTAATTGTCGTATATTGAGGGTTTGTTCGTATTTCATATTTAATGCATATGTAATGCATTTGTGTAAAATTGTGAAACAATATGCATAATATAATAAAACATATTTTTGACAAAATTGACTTGAAATCGTCGCTAGCTCTTCAAATATTCACATTTGTAAACAAAGTTCCCTGTTCTATTAATCGCTCTGTACGGTAGCCTGTTTAATGATTGTTTTAATAGCGATTCATATGTCAAATTTGTCCATCAGTAATAAAATGATTGTGAAAACAGAAACATACCTTGCAATATAAATCGAGTTAAGTTTGTTTAAAAGAGTGCAAACATTTAAATTAATGAAAAATAAATAAGTTATAATGTCCTTCATTAAGTAATTAACGGACCTATATGTGTTAAAGTTTTTTTCACAAACATGTAATACAGCCGTAAACGGTACAAAAATTGTCACAAGGTGCTTATAACACCTTTCACCGACTTCCCGTCGACAAACAATGGATTTCACAATCAATGAAAGGTGCGAAATTTGCATTGTTTTTCTATATGAATAAAGAAGGGATTTTGACGGGACCGGAGAACGAGTTCGAGGCATCTTGGGTGTTCGAGGCAAGTACTGTTCGAGGCATCGAAGTTTGACTGTAGATGAACTACACTAATCAATTTTTACTAGATGTACTACACTATATAGCAAGAATGTTATGAAGATGTAAATTGTAATTTTGGGGGGCGGGGGGAGGGAGGGAGGAGGTATGAATGCTGATTGTATCAGTCATAAATAGGTTAACATTCAACATAAAATAATTAAGCTGCTTAAAAATGACAATTGATATATAGCTAGTTTGCGATAGAAAAAAATCGTGTTTTTTAAATATTTCTTTGTAATTACTACACCTACAAGTATGAAATTTTACACTGATAAATGAAATATATCTACCTAATACACACTGAAATTTCAACAACATCAGAAATGAGTTAAAAAAGTTTTGTTCATAAGTTCTATGTAACATATTTGTAGTTTTGTATGAAATATCAAGTTAGAAGACTTGATACTTGCAACAGCCAATTTTACGGTCACGTGATACTCATAACGGTATATTTACGTATTTGCAACCTACTTACTTTAACACATGCGAGGCCCGTCTGTGAATATGATGAAATATATGTTATTGCTGTGCATTGCTTACAAGTGACACACCTAAATAACCCGAATTACAAGGGCCTCCTAAGTCTTGTCTTTATAATAGCAATCTCAATCCCGCCGATCACGGATTGTAACGGTTAAATAATTGATAATAAATCATCAATGGAATACCAGATTACCTCCCTGCGTTAAACTGTAAATACGCACGTTATTTCAATATGTAATAAAGAATAAATGTCTTTTAATTGGTGACTAAAAATTATGAAATTCAAAATGGGAGTAGGTAGGAAGTTATTGTAATTCTGTGTAATTTTTTATCAAAATCTGATGAATAGATTTTCAGAAATCTTTAAAAAACACGATTTTTTTCTATCGCAAACTAGCTATACAAATAAACATTTTTATTGGTAACAAAAAAGCAGGAAAAGTAGATCCATAATTCAAATCAAACTTTTCCCCAAACCGACTTGCAGGAAGGGGCTACCCCGCACTCCCCCACTCTTAGCTCTGATTGATTCCTCAGGACTCCTACTTTTTGCAAGAAGGAGTTCTGGGACTCTGATTTTTACTAAGATTTTGGCTGTTTCCTGTGATGACTCAGTTTGTACAATGTACTTCTTACCCTTTCAATTGTTTAGCAGAAAGACCACAATTCCAACCAGAAAACATAGCAGATGCCATGTGCAGAGTCTAAACTTCCAAACCCCAACCCCCCCATAAACCGGGCGGGGGACACCCCCTCCCGCTACCTCCCCCAACGTGGCCTTTTCCAAACTTCCACCCTGCCTTTTCAAATCCTGGCTGGAGCACTGAGTTATTGTCATCACTTGATCGGTGTCGGCGTTGCATGGTTAAGTTTTGTGTTTAGGTAATTTTTTTTCATAAACTATCAAAGCTATTGCTTTGAAACTTGCAACACTTGTTCCTGAGTCTGTAAAGCAAGATCCATAACTCTGATCTGCATTTTGCAAGAATTATTGCCCCTTTTTGGACTTAGAAAATGCCTTGGTTAACATTTGTGTTTATGTCCACTTTTCTCCTGAACTATCAGGACCAAACTACACATTTGGACCATTTTTATACGCCCGTTGAAAAACGGGACGTATTATGTCAACACCCTTGGGGGGCGGGCGGGCATGCAGCGGCGTCCAGTAATTTGTCTGTACTCTAACTCATACAGTTTTTGTCCGATCATCTTCAAACTTGGTGACAATGCTTATGGGTGTAATATCTAGGCCAAGTTCAATTATAGGCCAAATTGGTGCTGGCCTTCTTGGGTTATGGTCCTTCTTTTACCAAAAAAAATGTGAAATTGGCCTTGTCTGTACTCTAACTCAAGTAGTTTTCACCTGATCGTCTTCAAACTTGCTCACAATGCTTATGGGTGTAATATCTAGGCCAAGTTCGATTATAGGCCAATCAGTGCAGGCCTTCTTAGGTTATGGTCCTTCTTTTACCAAAAAAATGTGAAATTGGCCTTGTCTGTACTCTTACTCAAACAGTTTTCTCTTAACTCATACAGTTTTCGTCAGATCTTCTTCAAACTTGGTTTAGTTTGTGATTATAAAGATTAGTTTAAAGATGATTGTTTAAAAATGTTTTGACATAATATGTGGTTTATTTCATAATCAATTTTTTTTGTCACTAGCACCACCAAGACGGGCATATTTTGTGACATTTTGGCATCTTCAGGGGTTTCACTAGACCTGAAAACCCGAGGGTCCCAGGACCCTTCACTCAAAATTTTGGAGGGTCCTATTCTGAAACCCGGGAGTCCTTTCACGAACATGCCTGTCTACATTAATGGTTAATACCACTAATTATGCAGCTCTTGCTAAGTAACATGAACAAAGTTTATTAATAAAATGTGTTGTTGTTTTATTTAATGTCAAATAAATTTAATATGTACATAAATATAGCCAAATAATGGCTTATTTACAACTTTATATGATTTTCTATTAATTAAAGTAGGCTACAAAAGTGGTAGTCTTGAACAGGGTTGTGAGCCTAATATAGATTCATGATACCAAATACAATATACAAATACACGTATCTGCGTGTATTTATAAACTTCTTGGTGGATTAAAATAGCACTTAGTAACTTAGTTCTACTTTCGTTTTTCTGAACGATACGCCAATATCGCGAAAACATATGACATTCGAAAGTGACATTGTAATTTTGGTTTTCGTCACTACTGGTGGCAAAATAATATCAAATTGGGATATTTTGGTAACTTATACAAACTTATCGTGTGACTGTGACTAACTTATTGAACACACGAGTCTAAATATAAAATCGCGATCTATACGAATTTGTTTTGTTTTATTATCGATCCGGGCACTTACAATTAATTAATTATCGATTAAAATGACCGTCCGGTGGCTTTTTAAATCGACCGGTCAAATGCATCGGCGGTTCTTTTAATTCTCTATCCAGTGGTTTAAGACGACACGTGCGTGTCACAATCAACGCATACAATTAAACACCAATTAATGCCAACTATAACACCTTTCGCGAATCTACATAAACAATTTACTGCCTGTCAATCTGCATATAAGTCCCGCCTCGTGTTTACATCACATACCACGACCTTGGGCATTTTACTATGTAATTTATTCAAGCCACGTCTTCCGACGACAATCATTGGCTTCTAACCGACTCGTGGATGTCGTCACGCATCCGGGTCCCCATCCAAGCGTTCATCGATTGCGATCATGCGTTGATTGATAGCGATTACTCAAGCGTCCAGTGATTGTTTACACGCTAATATTTACAGTTTTATGACAGGAAACGTGCGATAATTTAATGGACTGACAAAGGAAAAATCCCCCGGGTCCGGAGTGACGCACAGACTTGAACTACGCCGGGTCCTTTCTGCGTCTTTTGGAAATCTCCCGGGTCCGGACTCGGGTCCTCGGGTCCATTGAAACCCCTGATCTTGTTAACTTTGTTATGGAAGTTCTGTATAATGTTTTGCTCCAAATAGCTTTTCTTTCTCTGCTTTTCTTTATCTCGGAAATCAGGAAATGTTGGCCCTCTTCCTTTAGATAAATTATTCATTAAAACTAAAATATCAGTATACCAAGGGTGTTTTTACTCATGCATTGACACTCTTTAGTGACTTTTTAGTCACATAGTGACATGGTGAGCTTTTGTGATCACTCTTCATCCGTCGTCTGTCCGTCCGTCGTCCATCAACAATTGGCTTGTGTACACTCTAGAGGCAACAGTTTTGATCCAATCATCATGAAACTTAGTCAGAATGTTGTTTTCCATAAAATCTAGGCCAAGTTCGAAACTGGGTCATGTGGGGTCAAAATTAGGTCACTAGGTCAAATCTTAGAAAAACCTTGTGTACACTCCAGAGGTCATGTTTTTATCCAGTCTTCATGAAGCTTGGTCAGAATGTTTTCCTTTACGAAATCTAGGTCAAGTTTGAAACCAGGTCATGTAGAATAAAAAACTAGATCACTAGGTCAAATCTTAGAAAAACCTTGTGTACATTCCATAGGTCGCCATTTTTATCAAATATTCATGAAACTTGGTCAGAATTTTTTTCTTTACGAAATCTAGGTCAAGTTTGAAACGAGGTCATGTAGGGTCAAAAACTAGGTCATTAGGTCAAGTCTTAGAAAAACCTTGTGTACATTCCATAGGTTGCCGTTTTGATCCAATTTTCATGAAACTTTGTCAGAATGTTGTTCTTCATGAAATACAGGCCATGTTTGTAACTGGGTCATGTGGGATCAAAAACTAGATCACTAGGTCAAATCTTAGAAAAACATTGGGAACACTTCATATGTCACCGTTTTGATCCAATCTTCATGAAACTTGGTCAGAATGTTGTTCTTCATAAAATCTAGGCGTTGTTGGAAACAAGGTCATGTGGGTTCAAAAACTTGGTCACTAGGTCAAATCTAAGAAAAACCTTGTGTTCACTCTAGATGTCACCAATTTGATCCAATATTCAAAAACTTGGTCAGGATGTTGTTCTCCATGAAATCTAGGCAAAGTTTGAAACTGGGTAATGTGGGGTCAAAAACTAGGTCAATAAGTCAAATCTTAGAAAAACCTTGTGTACACTCCATATGTCGCCATTTTGATCGAATCTTAATAAAATATGGTCAGAATGTAAGTTTTATTGATACATAGACCAATGTGCAACAGGTGAGTGACCTAGGTGTTAGCTTACCTGTCACATAGGTCACGCTTTGTCCGTCGTCTGTCCATCCATCAACAATTAGTTTGTGTACACTCTAGAGGCAACAGTTTTGATCCAATTTTCATGAAACTTAGTCGGAATGTTGTTCTCTATAAAATCTAGGCAAAGTTCAAAGCTAGGTCAAATGAGGTCAAAAACTAGGTCATTATGTCAAATCATAGAAAAACCTTGTGTTCACTCCAGAGTTCATAGTTATAATCCAATCTTCATAAAAGTTGGTAAGAATGTTGTTCTACATGAAATGTAGGCCTAGTTTAAAACTGAGTCATGTGGGGTCAACAACTAGGTCACTAGTTCAAATCTTAGAAAAACCCGGTGTTCACTCCAGATGTCACTGTTTTAATCCAATATTCATAGACCTTAGTCAGAATGTTGTTATCCATGAACTCAAGGTCAAGTTTAAAACTGGGTCATATGGGGTCAAAAACTAGGTCACTAGTTAAAATCTTAGAAAAACCTTATGTTCGCTCTAGATGTCACCGTTTCAATCCAATCTTCATGAAATTAGTCAAAATGTTGTTATCCTTGAACTCAGGTCAAGTTAAAAACTAGGTAATGTGGGGTCAAAAAGTAGGGCACTAGGTCAAATCATAGAATAACCTTGTGTTCACTCCAGAGGTCACAGTTATGATCTAATCTCAGGGTTGGCACATAAAACCCGCCCATTATTAATGAAAAAAAATTAAAACCCAACAATATTTTTATAAAACCCTTTTTATCCTTTAAAACTCCAAAACCCATTTCGGTAGGGTTTTAAACAAAAAGTGAGTTTTATGCCAACCCAATCTTCATAAAACTTAGTCAGAATGTTGTTCTCCATGAACTCCATGTCAAGTTTTAAACTGGGACATGTTGTGTCAAAAACTATGTTACTAGGTTAAATCTTAGAAAAACTTTTGTGCTCACTTCAGAGGTTACAGTTTTAATATAATTGTCATGAAACTTAGTCAGAATGTTGTTCTCTATAAAATCAAGGACAAGTTCAAAACTTGGTCATGTGGGGTCCAAAACTAGGTAACTAGGTCAAATTTTAGAAAAACCCTGTGTTCACTCCTGAAGAAACAGTTATGATCCAATCCTCATGAAACTTAATCGGAATACGGGTACGAATAAACTTACTTTCAATTCCAAGGTGTAATTTACAGTGAACGCTACAGAAGTTGATTTCATGGCATAATGTATGAATAATATCAGTTAAATACTCTGTTCCTTGTTTCCTCAAGTACTGAAATTGTGTGTAATTTAAGGGTGTAACGATATACCGTTGGACGGTATATTGAAATTGTTCGGTTCACGTAACGACGCATAGACTGCTACGGTACGGATTTTATCCGTTCTTCAGTTAAAATGAAGAAAAAATATGCATCATTCGCTTGACATTACTAAGCGATTAAACGAACGGCTGTCAATATTTTTATACGCCCGTTGAAAAACGGGACGTATTATGTGAACACCCTTGGCAGGCTGGCGGGCGGGCGGCCGCGTCCAGAAATTTGTCTGTACTCTAATGCAAACAGTTTTTGTCCGATCATCTTCAAACTTGCTGACAATGCTTATGGGTGTAATATCTAGGCCGAGTTCGATTATAGGCCAAGTCGGTGCATGCCTTCTTGGGTTATGGTTATTCTTTAACCAAAAAAATGTGAAATTGGCCTTGTCTGTACTCTAATGCAAGCAGTTTTCGTCCGATCATCTTCAAACTTGCTGACAATGCTTATGGGTGTAATATCTAGGCCAAGTTCGATTATAGGCCAAATTGGTGCAGGCCTTCTTGGGTTATGGTTCTTCTTTTACCAAAAAAAATGTGAAATTAGCCTTGTCTGTACTCTAACGCAAACAGTTTTTGTCCGATCATCTTCAAACTTGCTGACAATGCTTATGGGTGTAATATCTAGGCCAAGTTCGATTATAGGCCAAATCGGTGCTGGCCGTCTTTGGTTATGGTCCTTCTTTTACCCAAAAAATGTGAAATTAGCCTTGTTCGTACTCTTACTCAAACAGTTTTCATCCGATTTTCTTCAAACTTGGTGACAACAATGGCAAACATTATATATAGTTTCTGATTAAAAAGATTAGTTTAAAGATGATTGTTTAAAAATGTTTTGACATAATATGGGCTTTTATTTCATAATCAATATTTTTTGTCACTAGCACAACCAAGACGGGCGTATTTTGTGACATTTTGGCATCTTGTTTTAGTTTTAATTACGAGTGGGACATCTCAGAAGCAATGTTGTGTTTGTTATCAACGAGCGTGGGATTAGTGATAGGACGATCGCTGCCATATTGGTTATGCAGAATGGCTAAAGTCCGTTCAGGACCATACCATACGAATCCGGACCGAAAATATGTTCAGGATTGAAATAAATACGGACAAAAATCGTAAAATTTTAATTGACAGCTCGTACAATGGAAATATTCATTATGTTTGAAAAAGAACTTTAAAGAAACAATAATAAATTAATCAGTGAAACTAAAGGTGACAGTTGTGGGCTATAATAGGGATCTTCTAAACTTTATAAGACCCTTACATACAGTATATAGGGACATGTGCAGTATTGGGGAATTATTTTTTTAAGTGAACTTCATTTGTTGGTAAAAGTAATTGCTTTTAATAGGTAATTTCTTAAGAGAAGAGGTCTTATAAAATGTCTGCCTGTTTATATAAGGAAAAAACCTTTATGGGTGTAATAATAAAAGTTTCAACAGTGAACATACTATGTTATACAGTCTTGATGAAAAACTATAATGTGTATCGTGATACGTATCGTATCATAAGGTCTGTATCGTGATACGTATTGTATCGTAAGGTGAGCGTATCGTTACACCCCTAGTGTAATTAGTTATTACCTGATTATTTAAAGGATTCAACATCCAAATATTGGTCTGCTGACCGAAAAATAAACAACTCCAATCTACCCAAATGAAAATATGTAGCGAAAAGTATTAATGTGTTTCTAAGATACCATAGATACTAGTGATTATTCTAGGACCTTAAAAGGGGCAGGGTGCTATAAAAATAGGGCAGGGTTGCCAAAACATTGGCAGACATTTCCGCTTGATTTTGTGACACATTCAAACACTAGGCAAAGTGACCCTGGAAGCGCATAAGTTGAAACGCTGCATATAATTATGAGAATATAAAACATTCTTATTATTGTGGCAGGTGAATTGTGTGTATCATTTTACTGACTGTGTGATTTTTTCTAAACTTTTAAATAATGTATGGTTCGATCCTCAAATTATATGAGGGATAGATCAACTAAATAAGGTAATGCCACACTTGGAAGTTAAACAGAACGAAAATGTAAACAATGTTACATCACATTAGAATATATTGTACAGATCTATAAAGGTATTTGTTGTGTGTTTTCAGAGTGCGGTGTACAGATGGCATCTACGTCTAGCAGGCCTGACTCACCAGATGTTGACTTCTCGGTCATCAAAACATCTATAGATATGGGTCACTCAATGATTGACCAGATATTATATGGAATACATTACGGATCTGATGAAGTAAGAAGTTTACTGAGGGATGAATGTGACTTCATACTGGAATGTAAAATATGTCGAAATCTCTTCAGAAGTTTTCCAAACTTTGTGGCACATAAGCGAGTATATTGTATGGAATGTCATGCTGACAAGAACGTACTGGATCAATTTGAACCTAACGTTAATGATGAAGATACTGTCATTATTCAGCCAGAAGCTCCAGAGGACAGAAACAAACAACCTCAACAAGAACATAATGCTCCTAGTGTTGTAGAAAATGTGATCAATAATAATTACAAAGGGAAGTCCAAGGAATACCAGTTTTACACGAAAGTTGCTGAGGATGTAGAAAGACGTAGAGTCACTAAGACAACAAATACTATCTCATTAACTCCATTGTCAGGTAGTACTAATGCAGTCAAGGTGAATCAATCAAAGGGTGACAATACAACTGCAAGTCCGAAGAAAGCAAGTCCAGTGAAACATAAAGAAAAACTTGATAAAAGTGAGTCTCCGGGAAAAAATAAGAATTCCATAAAATCAGTTTGTGCTGACCTTGTTAAGAAGAAGTTAATGCAAGGAACGGATCAGGGTGTTAATATGTCCAAAGTGAAACCAGCAAGATTGACAACTAGGTCCAGGAAATCATCTCCTAGAAAATCGATAGACTATATGGAAGAAGGTGATAGTTGTAAGGATAGTGATGGTGAGGGCATGGAAGTAGATGTTGAGAATGTTGATGATACGGCTACATCAGCAAATGATGTCAACAAGAAAGATTTGATGGAACTATGTGATCTCAAAACTATGAAGTGCAAAGTGTGTAAAAAGGCATTTACTCGTTCCAATGATTTATTATTCCATGTAAAGATAAAACATGTGAAACCAGTTTTGCAAAAATCTTGCCCATGTTGTATAGACACATTCGACAATTTCTCTCTGCTAGCACGCCACTTGAAAACTTCTCATCACAAGAATGAAGCTTTTATAAATGAGGTGAAAGTCACACTCCGCAGAACACACTCAGGTAGTGCTAATGCTTCCATAGTTAAACCAGGCAAAGGGAATGTGGTTAAGATTTCTGATGGTCTATCATACACAGCTGGAGGCAAGAAATGTGATAAATGTGACAAGGTTTTCTGGAAAACAAAAAGCTATAAAAGACATTATGCAACTTGTAAGGGTCAAGGTTCTAGTCAGAGTCAGCCTTCTGAAATGGACAAATCAAAGCAGAAAAAAGGATCAATGAACAATGAAGCATTTTTGAAACTTGAAGAAAAGTTAAGAGCTGGAGTTATACATACTATATACCCTGAAGATATTAAAAATAAAACAAAAGACTTGAGTAAGGATAAGAATGTTTCTACCATTACAAATGTTATACAAGACTCAGTTAAATCAAAAATGGACAAAAAAACTGTAAGTACCCGGGGTAAACAAGCTGATGTCAATTTGGCTGTAAAGTCTTTGGAAGTTAAACAAGTAACGAAAGGTGGTGCAGCGTCATCTGAGAATCCCAAAACACCTATAAAAATGCTGATAAGCAAAGTTAATGATCAACCTAAGATCACGACTATGTTTGATGCCTCTCAAACAAAAACTTACAACCTACGCCTTGGAAATTCATCCAAAGAACAAGTCAAGCTTCATACAGAACACTCTAAAGGTGTGCTAGCAGCAAAACTTCCTGTGGAAGAGCCGAGGACACCAGAAAAAGATGTGTCTAAAGTTAGCAAAGATGTGAACAATGGTTCTCCAGGGTTCAAGAAGTTGGAGCAACGTTTGGTTCGTGAAGCTGGACTTGGGGTTGAAGATCCAGTAGTTGTTACTGAGATAGTTGGAGACATATCACGTGCAAACAGTGAAGAAAAAGCAGCAACCAGTACAAGGAAGATCAGCACAGAGCAGGAACTAGATGTGGTACCTATTTCTGGTTTGAAAGAACAGAAGCTTCAGCGAGGATCTCCTGAAATCAAACAGTTAATGGAGAAGTTGGCACGTGATGTACTAGAACCTAAACCCTCCACGAATGATGGTACTGATGAATCTGGTATAACAGATGCAGGAGAAACTGGTTCTATCTCTGTAGAAGATAAAAGTGAAGAAGGAACAAGAAGAAGGAGATCTAGTCGAATGTCTAGTCAGGAAAACAGGACAGAGAAAATAGAGAAGCATATTGAAAGTGAAGATGTGTGTCCTAGTAGCAATAAAGCAAGCGTTAGTCGAGATAGTAATGTTAGCAGAGATGGTAACACTAGAAAGGACAAAACGCCGGAAAAACAGATGGATCCAAACTTATCTCCTGTATCAAGTCCGGGGAGAGGAACAGTTTTACCCGCATCTCCCACTCCATCCTTACAATCAACTGACAGTTATAATTTGAAATTTAAAATGACAGTGCAGGAGATGGCAGAGCTCGTAGAATCTACCAGTTTGACAAAATTTGCCAAGGACAGGAAAAAACGAGCACATACTATTTTGAACAAGAAACAAATCAAAGAAGCACAAAAGATCAACCCATCATTATCAAAGCCAATGAAACGTCACATACAGAAGAGGAATATAGTGATACGGAATGTGTATGGAACCAGAAATAAAGGTATCAAAGATTCCAAACCTACTACAACAGGTACTAGAAGTTCTACCATGTCAGAGTTCAAGCCAACACTGAAAGAAAATCAAGATCGCTCGAAGAAATTATCGAGAGAACAGAAGCGGCTGATGAATTCTGCTGGTTTTGTTGAAGAGAAGTTCTATGCTGTATCATCGCTGATGAAAGAACGATCTGACAGTGACCCAGAAAGTAGAAGAAACGCTGTAGATAATAGAAGACTTGTGGCTAGTGATCAAGTCGGTACAAGCTTTCCTCCTGATTCAGACCCATCTTCAGATCATGTTAAGCCTTCTAGGTCTGACAGGAAGGTTAGTTTAGAGAATATTGGCGACACAAGTTGTGAAGTTACAGATGTGAATGATACAGTAGTAGAGAAAGGTGACATCAATGAATTGATAGATAGAGGCAGTAGTGGAGATGTGGATAAAGGTTGCAAAAAGACTTACATGAAGTTAACTAGTATATCTGATAGGAATGATATATCCAGATATTCTTTGAGAGGATTAGATGAAGGGCATATTGATAAGGACAAATCCCATGAAATTGTTGCGGATAAACCTGAACTTAGACCAAGTAAAGAGAAAACCTGTGAAATTGTTACTGATAAACATGAACATAGACCAAGTAAGGAGAAATTCTGTGAAATTGCAGCTGATAAACATGAACTTAGACAAAGTAAGGAGAAATTCTGTGAAATTGCTGCTGATAAACATATGTTAAGACCTATTGTTAGAGTAAAATCCTGTGGTATTGATATAGATAAACATACACTTGGACATGTTGTTAAAGAGAAACCCATAGTCATAGATGAAATTAGAGTTGATAAAGTGAAATCTACAGATATAAATGTAGTTAAACATGCTGTTAGTTCTTCAAGCAATGATAAGGCCACAGAAAGGGGAAACTCTGCCGATGTAGGTGAGAATTCAAGAAAGGACAATGTTATACAAGAGTCTAGCTCTGTTAAAATAGGAAATAGAAACAGCAACACAAAAGGTAAATCTTATGAAACAGAAGAGACTCCAACAGACACGCGACACAGAACCAGGTTGTCAACTGGAAGTATTTACTTTGATTCCGAGTTGTTAACAATGAGTCCAACTAAAGCGGAAAAAATTGTAAGTGATAGAAATAAACAGTTAGAAATGGAGAAACGTGTTGATAAACCAGTGGTTAGTTTGGCATCCAGGTTAGCAGGTATTGGTGATAAATTACAAACCGGACATCAGAGGACCAATAGTGGACCACAAAGGTATTCATTACAAACTGGTGTACAGCAATGCCAGAAATGTCAAAGAAAGTTCTGGAAGAATAGCACATACAGAAGTCACATGATACATTCCTCTTGTAGCGACCGTAGAAAATCAAAGTTTGGTAGGAAAAGGGCTTTGTCAGTAACACCTGAAAGTAAAGCTGGAAATAATGAAACAACAGGTGATGTGTCCGGTACAAAATGTAAACGTTCTAAAGGTGTGCATGGTGGCGATGATGTTGTTAGCGATAGAAGGAAAGTTTCTAATCGACGTAAACAGCTAAATAGCAAATCTAATGAATCAACTACACAAAACAAAGACATTGTTAATGCTAAGGTAACTCTAGATAATAGAAAAAGTATTAGTACAAGAGGGAAAACTACTAAGGAACAAATTGATAGAACAAGAACGAACACTTCACAGCAACATGATACAATTGATGAAGTGGACTCGTTAAATACATCAGTACGGTCAAGTATCCAAGATCTAGACAGCAATGAGACATGTGTGTTGTCGACAAAGATGAAGGAAGGACGTACTGAGACACATGGTGTCTTACCTGATGAGGTTGCTGGCCCATCTGGTATAAATCTACACAGTGAGGTGGACTCTAGTATAAATCTACACAGTGAGGTGGACTCTAACAGTGATGATGATAGTGACTTTAGTGGTTTCTCCGAGGATGATTTAAGAAGTAAAGAACTGGAGCTCTCACAGATAGATATTGATGAAACTGATGATTTAGATGGTAAATATTTATTTCTTATTTTTTGTTTTTAATAATGTATGTGTTTATATGTTTGTTGGTAAAAACTGGATGAATTTTGAATTTGAGACATTCAGCACATGGAATTATTAGCGATTTTAACAATTTCTTTATGCAGTTCTATGTTGGTAAATCTCAGTTATGTTTGATGACATGTTATTGAATTTATACTATAGTGTGCCTAGGATAATGTGATATTTACAAACATTGACTGGATTGGTCTACTGTTGGAAATTTGGTTACTTGAATAAACACATACTGTCAATTGTATACTAAAATAACTATGATAAATTGTGTACACTTGTTTTTTCCACCTATGTGGCTTATACAATTTTTTCCCACCTTTCTCGTATTTTGTAGACTATGTGGACGAGTGTGCAGAGGATATGTTGAGTGATGGCGGTAGTGATGTTGGTAGTGACGATGAGATGATGGATGACGGGAAACTGTCCGAGGCTGAAGAGGCTAAACGTCCTGTCAGGAAAAGTGCACTGAATAGGTACATGTATTTGTTTAAGGGTTCAACTAGTAAAACCTTATGTACTTTGGTCATTAAAGTTTGTCAGTGAGTTTCTCTTTCTCAGTAAGTGTCTCTCATTTAACTTTCATAGTTAATCAATGCCGTAGTGGTTAGTACAGCTGCATCAAGCGATAACAATGTATTGCAGTATTTTGGCCAAACGATTATAGATTCACATTTTGAAATATCGATTCATGAGCCACCAAAAATCCTTTCTTGGTTATTAGAACTCTTAAATTCCAATCAAAGCCATACTATCTTCAAACGCTGAATTTATTTCCAATTGTATACACTCAGGGACTAAAGAAACGCAAAACATATATAATGGTATTTTTCAAAGTTATTTTTTTTTCAAAATCACTGAAATTTTACACAATCATTGGTGCAATATCAATGAGGCATACTTCAAAAATTCCATTCATTTCTGTAATTAAATAGTATTTTTACATTGGCTTTTATCTAACAGTCCAACATTGCAAAAGTCACATATTTGTCACATTCATTATTTGGTGAAAGCACCACGATTACAAATGCACTTTAAAGGTCATATACGCAAGATTATTTTTTTGCTGTTTCAATAAGTATATGGTATAAATATAGGAATACAACAATCTCTACACCTCAGATATGATTATAACACACAATAAACGTCATCTCTAATTTCGATTATCTTATTTTGTGAATAAACTAACCCGAGTTACTTCCCTTAGCTTGTGACGTATTTTTGGAACATCTGCTTAACACAGAGGCTGTATACTATTAGTATATATTCGCACAAATCTTGATCTCTATTGAATATGTTAGGTCTAAATGCATTTAAGTTACATGAAATGCATGTGCTATTATGTAAAAGTGGGTCAAATATAAATCACAATCATAAAAAACTCTCCACGGGGGTTGTATATATACACAGCGTCGATCTACAGAAGTGTCATACAGTTAATCTTGGTACATTATGCACATCACGGGGGGTTATTACATGCCAAAAATCGCGATTATAATCAGCTGCTGTCTGTCTTTATCTGACCCATTTGATGTTTAATTTAATTGTTTATGTACGTATAAATTGGTAAACATTGCAACTGGAGATGCATGTACATTACGCTAGTTATAGTAAGGTCGTTGCTACGGACCAATTATTAATAATATAATTTTGTCCAAAACAATGCATAAAACAGTGTATTATACCTGATATAAAATGTTAAAATGTTTATTAGTTTATTTAGTATGGAACGATGAATTGCGTTTTGCTTTATTGGTAATTAGTGAAAAAATACTGCCAGACTATTCGAGATTCTAGAACGCAGGATATATAAAAAATAGAGCGGTATCAAAGATTAATTCTTTTGTAAGTGTTCACTTCCAATTCAATTGAAGGATACCGTATGGAACAACGCATGGGCTCGTATACAGTATTGTTTTGAAAAAAGTATGTCAAAACGTGGCGTGTCCTTACCCTGTACGAACATCGTGAATTTTACAAAAACAAACAAGATTTATGTTTGTAAGGAACTCCACTGTTGGTAAACTACATCCGTAATTATTATAATATGACTAAATTCTTGTTACAAATCACAAAACAGTACTGTCTGAGAGTTCAAACACACGCCTAACTTGCCTAAATAACAACGCTCGGTCAGACATTTTGGTCCTATAATATAGACCGGATTACATTTGAAAGCTAAACATCAGTGAAATGCCGACACTGCACTATATGCCGCCAATAGCGGGCGGTCTATTTTATCTTTAAATAATATATAGATCACACGGGATCCAGCTTCTGAGGTGATCGTTAGCACTGTCATAGGTCATTCAGGTGCTAGGGGGCGTGGCGAATTTATTACAAACCTATTTGTATTAGCCAATCAAAATTACATCATGAATTGAAATATAAGAATTAATTATGGTCAGTTGAGTGTGTAAAAAACGAATAATTAGATATCCAATGAATGTTCGTCATAAACCAAGTTTATTTATCAATGTGTGATCCTTTTTGAAAATGACAAGGATTCATGTAAACTCTAATAGGTTTTCTGGCGTAATGGGAAGCTTTAAAAGGTAAAACAAATGTTCAAACTTCTGTGTAAACATCGCACTTTTATTAATACTGTCGTTTTTCTATGATACTGGGAATAGCTAATAAATTTAACATGAAAGAGGTGGCATTCAAAGAAACCATGCTTTTTATTACATGTGTATTGCTATACCATCAATATCGAAAATCTCATTACGCCGTTAATTTTGTTGGTAATGCGTGAATTTACATTTCGAAATCACGTATTTTTCGGCGCACTTATTCTAACGTGTAATATTTATATATATGTACCAGTCAGAGGCATCCACGGCACACCACTTCCTGGGATGGGATTTTGGGTTGTCACCACCGCCTTCCACGACCTGCAGGGGACAGCTGGTGGGAAAATCTTCGGTATTTCGCAACAAATCCTAACATTTCACCGGCCATGCGGGGGAGGGGAGCTTGGAGGTAAAAACACGACCGTCTCGCCGTCTATCCCCGAGGGTTTGGGCGTTGGTGCAACTGACTGGTGCAGTATGTGAATTTGAAAAAACCCAAATTGATTCAATTAATGCTCACTCGAGCTCGTTTGATTTTTATCGTTAATTGAAAATGATAAAATACCGGGATTAACTCGGCATCCAAGAACTAAGGACACTTTCTGAAACTTAGCCGTTTATCTACAAAATTATTTCAAATTTTCCGTATACCATGTTGCGTCAATAATTTCCTTGTTAGAATATTTATTTCTCAATTTAGGAATTCAGTAACTTATGGTTAGTTTATAAATTCCTTACAATTAACGACAGAAACTGCCAAATACGAGTCTTTCCATAAGAACTACCAATACACAGCTTGACAACATATTTATTTTATTTTTCCTCATACGGAATGCAATATTACTTATTGTTAGATGTGGGGCAATCTGCTAGGAGATTTTTTAATTTCTGACCTTTATCTCCATCGCAAGAAGTGGATACTCTAAGTCGAGATTGTTTGACTAACTTATTGTCTGTTGCAAAAACGAATACATAAATATGCAAAATAGTGACTCCTGCGCGTGAAATTTTGTAAGACTAGACATTATTATATAAATATCAGAAAGGAAACACACTTAGCCGAACCCTTAATAAATTAATTAAAATATAAGTTCTGGTAAACATTGAACATAATTCCATTTATAGATATTTAAAATCACTCACAGATGTATACACACGTGTCAATTGTATAAACCGCATGCTATTAATACCCCCTGAAGCGCGACTGCGCTGCTTGAACTGCTGCGTTTGTAATGTATAACACGCCCAGCAGTTGAAGTCAGTAATGTCCACATCGGTATGCGGTCGTTGTTTTGTTTCTTAAATATTGAAGGGAATTAAAACGTGGTTACAATGACAACACATACAATGCTTAGAACATACCACATTATTGTAATTGCCGTCACTGATCACGAATTTAATCCGATAAAAACTCGACAGGACCCATTCAAATTTAGTTAAACTAAAGAGGAACAGTTCCACATATGTCCAATATGACGTCACACGGTCTAAAATTCAAGGGAGACAACCAGGTTGGATTTACATTGTCATTTTGTTATCGTCAACTTTATCGTTTAAAATCATCTTAAATATTGCAATTCTGTGGATTTCAAGTATGCCATGTCTTTTATATGATATTTATCTATGGAAATGTGTTACTTTAGTTAAATTAAGAAATTCTTTCGTATTTGACCTTTAAATATCCACGATATAATTTTTGTGATGCAAAGTTGTGGGATAATGTTTCACTCGCGAATAATTAAGGCCTCCCACGTGCTGTGAAGCCAACAAAAACATAGACGAAGTTTCAAATCATTGTTAATATAAAAGGGTTGTTTATTACCTACCAATTGCAAACTACGAAACTGTACATGAATGGTGTTGGACGAATGCACTAGGAAACACGTGTTTTACATATGTTCATGATAGATGAATTTAGTTAGTGTTTATGATACTGCTGTTAAACTGTTTAAGAGGTGTGACGTTTATTGGCTAAACATAGACGACTTTGAAGTGTATCATTGTCGTCGTGAATGTAAAATGAAAAGAAAATTAATCAAAATGAACGTGCGATATTTTTAAAAAGGAACTTTATTTTTTCGAACAAGTTGTCTTTTTGCCCACACATGGGTGCCTATGTATCCTATCTGTAATTCTGGCTGGTCGGAAGCGGTTCCTGCGATATAGCATGCGTATGGTGCAGTCTTGTCGTCGAGTGGTTTCCCTTGATTACGCTGTTTATTTGCAGTCCTTAACCGTTCCAAGGGCCTGGTATCTTTCATGTTGCCATGCTATAGTTGAAGGGTGGTAATGAAATTGTCCGACAACACCAGAAGGACTCGAACCCATTTGGAGCAGTCCAACTGCTTCAGACCTTGTGCGTGCCGGCAAACATGGCATGTTTAACTTATTTCACATGTTTTTATTTGATGAGTTTTCATAAGTGTAATGGATACACTGTCATTCGGCGAAAAAACTGTTTCGCTTTGCGATTTCGCACGTGCAACAAGTGCAAAAAATGGGTTTTACCATAAACTGGTAAAAAACGGTTAAAAAACACATTTATTTATGCAGAAAAGTGCTGAGATGTCAAGGTTGTAACCCATGTATCATTTACATTAAACGAAAACAATATATCGCACTTATTAAGAAAATTATGACGCCCGAAAAAGTTTTGCGTTTCTTTTGTCCGTGAGTGTACTACATTGAACTGCTTAAAAGGTAAACCATGTCTGATGTGCCTGAGTCATCTATATGTACAAGTTGATATAGGCTTTACTTACTTACTTACTTACTGGCGTTCACTCCACACGATCAAACCAGTATCTGCGATGAATGATGTGGTCTATCTCAGGTCATCAACATCACCATAGAGTTTCTAATGGAGGGTTGTCTCTTGAGGCCACTTTTCCTTTTGCTCCTGGTTGTGACGTTTACACAGCTGGAGGATATGTTCCGTTGTCTGGTCTTCTGTGTGACAAGTCGGTGACGGGGCCAGTCTGTACTTCTTGTGCATGTGTACATTGAGTCGATTATGTCCTGATGGAAGTCTCACCAATACCACTTGTTCTGTCCTGCTTAGGAGATGATATTCATCTGCCCCTAATCTCGGCCTGGTAAGTGATTTGATGATCGTGACTTTCTCTTTGTAGGTTGCATGCACAATTTGTTGCTCTGACTGAGCACTTCGCTTCGCTAGTTGTTCATTTCCGGCCACTCCACAGTGTGCTGGGATTCACTGGAGGGTCACGCTGATATATGTGCTGATTCTTTGCAAGGATTTTGCTAGCTGAGGAACCTTGTTGTTGGTCAGGGCTTCCAGTACAGACATGACATATGTCTGGAAGACTACTGAGTTGACAGCTTCTGCCGAGTGTTCAATTATAGACACTGCCTTCATGAGGGCTTCTGTCTCAGCTCTGTAGTTGCTGCAATGTATTCCTGTTCTCGTGTGGTGTGTCTCTCTTTTCCCCAATGGGTGTAGGATGACGATGCCGACACCTCCGTCTTTGACTGCTCTAGTGGCAGAACCATCTGTGTAGACATGAGTTCATGTGTCCGATGGGTAGTCGTGATAGATCATGGAAAGTGTGTGGCTCCTTCTGATGCGGTCATCCTCTTGTTTGCCTGGTTGTAGGTGGGGAACACCAAGTCTCACAGCAACATTAGACAGGTCGTTCTGGACAGGATCTGTAATGTCTTTTTATGCTCCACGAAAATTCGGGGGAGCATATAGTTGTCGCTTTGTCCGTCCGTCCGTAGTTCCGTCGTTCGGACCGAATATTTTTGTCCTGAGCCTATCTCAAAAAGTATGTGAGTTATCATCATGAAACTAAGTAGGTGGATAGATCTCAATGATAAGAAGTGCAGTGCTGAAGAACCACAACTCTACATAACCTATTTTTGGAGTTATTGCCCTTTGTTTTTTTCATACTTTATTCATACTTAATTCTTGTCTGGGCCATAACTCCAACAGTATTTGAGATATCAACTTGATACTTCATAGGTGAATATATCTCAATGAGTAGAAGTGCAGTGCTTAAGAACCACAACTCTACATAACCTATTTTTGGAGTTATTGCCCTTTGTTATTTTTCATACTTTATTCATACTTAATTCTTGTCCGGGCCATAACTCCAACAGTATTTGAGATATCACTTTAAAACTTCATACTGTAAAATCATTAAATTTCGTGGGGGCTTAAATTTCGTGGATTTCGTGGTTCACCTAAACCACGAACTTTAATCCCAACAAACATATATTTTGACCCTTGTTTTATTACCTGAAATGCAAAATCCACGAATTCAAGTCCCAACGAAAATGTCTTTTTTACCAAAACCACGAAATTTCGTCCCAACGAAATTAAATGATTTTACAGTAGGTGAATATATCCCAAAGAATGGCAGTGCACAGGGTTCGAATTTAAGCTCGCATACTCGCTAATAGCTTGTAGAAATTCAGAATAGCGAGTGACATTTAAAGTCACTCGCATATTTTAGCGAGTATGAAAACAAGGAGCAAACACTCATAAAAGTCCTCCTTAACGAATTGCTTATGGCAGTCTTTGACTTTAACGGGTTGCCCGAAGTCCGGGACAAGTAAATTGCCGTTCGGACAAGTCAAATTCAAAAGAACGACGCCTGAACAGACTAGTGAACATTTCGGCGAGTAACGGGCAAACTGGCAGTTAGTTATTCCAATTATCCAGACTGGTCCGCCGTATCACAATCAGGATCTCAACAGACGCTTATGATTATATAGCGCGCTCCGTAGTAACAAGCGTTTGCCGATCGGACACCAGTCTATTACCTATTTATGCGACCGAAAACAAAAATATTCTAAAATACGATATCGTCGTTTTTCATCTATGACAGACGATCGTCCTTTGTTGAAGCATGAACACTTTTCTAATGAATCGATTTGCGACTAAAAGGAGCATCAAAACATGCAATAATAGCAACAAATTCTAATTTCACCAGTTTCCGCGACACTGATGGAAATCAACGTAACAGACTTACAATTTTCGTACCCGGCATTCGCACCAAGCATAAATCGATGCATGAATGATGAAGCTTGAAGTTTTAAATAATTTAACACGTATGTGAACGGCAGTTTGCTTTTTGATGTATCTTGATTTTTTGTTTATCTGTTTCATGCTTCAGGCATAGTGATCAAGGCATAGCACTTTTTAGCAGTTAATTTTCTATCAGTAAATTGGTTAATGAACTTTAATATTTTTTTAGCTAGTAGCTTTTCCTTTTAGCTTGTGAACCCAAATGGCACAAGCTAATTTTAGCTACTAGAAAATATCGCTAAATTCGACCCCTGGTGCAGTGCACAAGAACCATGACTTTTCATTACATATTTTTATGCTCCCCGAAAATTCTGGGGAGCATATAGTTGCCGCTTTGTCCGTCCATCCGTCCGTAGTTCCGTCGTTCCGACCGAATATTTTTGTCCAGAGCCTATCTCAAAAAGTATGTGAGTTATCATCATGAAACTTCGTAGGTGGATAGATCTCAATGAGTAGAAGTGCAGTGCTCAAGAACCGCAACTCTACATAACCTGTTTTTGGAGTTCTTGCCCATTGTTTTTTTTTCATACTTAGTTTTTGTCCGGAGCCTATCTCAAAAAGGATGTGAGGTATCATGATGAAACTTCATAGGTGGATAGATCTCAATGAGTAGAAGTGCAGTGCTCAAGAACCGCAAATCTACATAACCTATTTTTGGAGTTATTGCCCTTTGTTTTTTTTCATACTTTATTCATACTTAATTCTTGTCTAGGCCATAACTCCCAACAGTATTTGAGATATCAATTTGAAACTTCATAGGTGAATATATCTCAATGAGTAAAAGTGCAGTGCTTAAGAACCACAACTCTACATAACCTATTTTTGGAGTTATTGCTCTTTGTTATTTTTCATACTTTGAAACTTCATAGGTGAATATATCCCATCGAATTGCAGTGCAGTGCACAAGAACCATGACTCTTCTTTACATATTTTTTTAGTTATTCCCCTTTGTAATTTTTCATACCTAATTCCTGGCTATGCCATGACTCATCAGTATTAGAGATATCAATTTGAAACTTCATAGGTAAAAAGATCTCATTGAGGGAAAGTGCAATGGCTAAGAACCATAACTCTCTTTTGCATATTCTGGAGTATTTTTTCTGTGACAAACATCCCACGGGGAGCATCACCCGTCACTGACGGCTCTTGTTTTAGTTATTCCCCTTTGTAATTTAATAAAATAAATTTTTAATTCGTTTGCGAAACTTTTGACGCTCAGTATATTTACTTCTCTGCCTGAAGCAAGATTTTGGAATCCCTTCTTGTAGTGGTTGTACACCAGTTATCTTTTCCATGAAGGCAATTGGCGTGGACTTGGTTGCTACTGTCTTGATGGGCAGAGCTTTATTTTGTACTTTGATCAAGCACCTGGCGGTTGGATTTGGCTGTGATTGACCATGTAGGGGGCTGCACTCTATTTGGGGTCTCACTGGACCTTGGTAGACAGTCTTGATTATGTGCTCGTTGGCGCCCCACGTTTTTCCCCGCTAGTTTTTGAATCATTGCAAGTTTCCTTCTAGCCTTTCCTTCTGCTTTGATGAGGTGTAACTTCCACGTTTGCCGCTTGTCAAAGGTAACTCCAAGGTATGTTGCTTCATCAGCTCCATTCTCACCGTACCTGCTTTCTGCTTTGACTACAATGTTAAAAGTGTGGTGGAAAACTTCTCTTTGTTGATCGTTACACATCAATCTTCAGCCCATGTGGTAAGCTTGTCTATTGCTCCTTGCATTTTGTATGTGGCTGTAGTGGCATATGCTCTTCTTTGCACGTCATCCGCATATAGTGCAGCACTCATCACATTTGGCAAATCAGACACGAGATCATTGATAAAAAGTAAGAGAAGTGTTGGGGAACAGAACTCCACCTTGGTGGACACCATACCATAGCAAGAACTTTCTACTGCTATTTTAGTTCCAGCTGACTCTTGTCCTTCTGATGAATAGGTAAGACTTGATCCACTTCAACATGGTTCCTCCAACCCCATTCCTCATGAGGTTGACTTGGAGCCTGTCAGTCCAAGCTTTATCGAAGGCTCTTTAAAGGTCTATCCAAGCGGTCAAGAAAACCTTCAGTTCCTGGAAAGCATCTTCGATTTCTTGTGCCAGGTATGTAGTCTGGTCCTCGATGGAGTGGAATTGTCTGAATCCGGCTTGTTGAGTTGCAAGTAAGTCGTTCGTTTCCAGGTACCACTTAAGGCGTACATTTACAATTCACTCAATAGTTTTTCCAACGCAACTGGTGAGACTGATTGGACGATTAAACTTACAGCCTTCTTCAGATCCTTGCCTTTCTTGTGAATGGGGATCATATAAATAGCCTCTTTCCAGACTTGGGGAAGTTTGCCTTGCATCCAGCTGTAGTTATAGATTTTAGGTGTTTGCACATTGCTGAATTGCCTAGATGGGTGAGTATTTCATTTGTCACTTTGTCTGGTCCTGGGGACTTCTTTGTTTTCAGCTGCTTGAGGGCTGTCTGTAGCTTGTGCAGTGTCAGGCGCTTACTCATACCATCTGATGTCACATCATCTTTCTTCCTGTTCCTTTGTTCTTGTCTTACTTCTCTTCGCCTCTCTCTCTACTGACAGGGATGTCACTAACATCTTTGTAGTTGTTGGCGAAACGTTTGCCGCTTATTTACCTGTCAATAGCTCACCAGAAGTTGAGTGATGTTGTTTTATTTCTCCAGCTTTTCCTCTGTGCTTTGTGTCTGAGGAATTTGGCGTTGGCTTGCGGTAGTGATAGGTTACTTTCTTGTGATTGGTTGGTTTCTGCTTCAATCCTGGCTTCTGAGAGTTTTGACTGAAGGTCTTCCAACCCCTCACTCCAGTATAGCTTGAAGTTTTTTCTGGCCCCTCTTGGTATTTCCTTCTGTGCTGCGTTGAGTACGGATGCATTGAAATATTTTACAACTTTGTTAATGTCTCTACCATCCACTCTGATGTCTTTACAGAGGTCATCACTCAGACATTGATATAAGGTCCAGTCGGCGGCCCTTCTTGTAGTTCCATCTGGGAAGACTTGATGATGTAGAGGCTGTCTGGTCCATAATAAGATAAGCAGGACGATGGTCGCTACCTCCTAGTTGTTCACAGAGTTCTCTCTTGATATGCCCCTGTATGTCATCAGTACAGAAAGCTAGGCCAGGGGTTGAAGTTGTATGTCATCTTCTGGAGTGGAAAGTTGCCAGGTTTTCAGGCTGGTTGATAATGTTCAACTTGTTTTCATAAGGCCATGTCTCCACTTCCTCTCCACGTCTATCCAGAGCTTTGTCATTTGGGGAGTAGAGATCACAAGTTTCAAATTGAAGTCATTCTTAATGAGACTCAGAACCTGGAATTCAGAGTCATCCATATGCGTTTTAGTCTGGATAGCATTGATGTTGTTCCGGACTAATGTCAGGATGCCTCCTTTCTTCTGCCAACTCTGTCACATCGGAAACTGTGGTATCCTCTGACCTTGAAGGATTTAGCTGGTTGTTGGTGAGTTTCCTGAATGCAACAGACATTGATATCTTGCTCATGAAGGATATGCTGTAACTCTGTCTTTTTGTGAAAGACTCCTTCTGCATTCCAATGCATCACCTTGAAAGGTTGATGTTGGACTTTTCTCCTCCTACGCTTGTTGTAGCCTAATGTCTTACCTCCTCTTCTCTTGGCACGTTGTGGAATGAAGGAGGGCCCCCAGTAGCTGTGGGTGGACTCTGTCGAGGCTCAGAGCCCAACACTGGATCTCCCTTGAGGGAACTCAAAGATTCAGCACCATTGGTTAATTTTGTAGTCATATCGATGTACATGACGTCATGGTTTGTTAAGGAAGTGCCAATGGCCTAACATCTCTGATGTCAACTCACTGGGTTTTCTGTCGGGGTTACCTCACCCTTAGCCTTTGCCGATCCAACGACAAACAACAACAAGGCAACGGTTTCCTACTTAACCCAGTAGGTGGGGAACCTTATATCCCTGGGAACACAGGGACCATTTTACGCCATGACCGGGGGACCCTGTTAGTGGGCAATACCGGACGTACCGCATACCAACGGGCCAGTTACCTTTCTGACCAGTTACCTTTTTGCCCAGTTGATCTGTTTCACCAACGGAGAGGCACTATGATTGGTCTTGCTGCGGAGAGGCTGTTATACTGACAGGGGAAGGACTAACTAATGCCCTCCCGAACAGGTGACCCTGCTTGTGTCAGCGTGATAAGATGAGGGTGAGAGATGTCAAGACACAACTCGCACCCTCCCCTAACCCACAAGACACATGCATGCAACCATTTGACACAGGATAGAGGCTAACAATTGATACATACGATCTAACACTAAATATTGTTGAGAAAATAATAGAATGTCTATGTTTCTGTTTGATTCAGGTTTTCACACGTAGAAGAGATCTGGGTATATAAGGAGCCTGGTAAACCAGTCACTGAGAAATGTAAGGTTGTCAAGAATCGTGAGTTTGTATCAGATGCTTTAAATCCAGCCAAATTTCATTGTCATAATACGAAAGATGTAGACAGACTTATTGATGAGGTGAACTTAAAATGCAAGCAATGTGATACCCCGTGTACGAGTATATCCAACCTTCGTAGACACGTTATCAGACATCTTGGCTGGAAGCGATATAAATGTCGGCTGTGTTCATTTACGTGTTACGACATGTCAAATTGTCGTCAACACACACTGCGTGTTCATGAGGAGACTCTGACATCTAGAAACTTTGATACGTTTATGACTGATCTTAAACGTGAAGCAAATTGCCGAAGATCCGCCAAGCGGTCGAAAACGATTCAGAAGCTGAAAACCCAAAGTCCTGAAGAAGAGTTATTTATTAAATCTAAACCAGTTACACCAAGTCAAGGGAAATCAGGAAAATTGACAAAAAGGAAGTTAAATAAACAGTCAGAGTTATATGAACTGGGTGAGACTGATAAACATGCTGCTGGTGATAGTGAATCAAGTCATGTCGTTAATACTGACAATACTGAGGTAGAAAATCTTTGACATTGATAATTCAGGGTAACTCATTTACAAATTACAGTGGAAATACAGTTTGAAGTTTTTATGCCCCAGCATCTACTGATACGGAGGCATATAGCAATGCACCTATCTGTTTGTTCGTTGCAAACTCAAATGTTTTTGAAGTCCATCAATGCATTGCTCCCAAACTTGGCATACTTGTTTACCATCATAAACACATAACATTACCAATGTCATGTAAAACTATCAAACATTTCGACAGAATATGGCTCCTGAATGACTTATATACCAGACTAAGGGTATGGTTGACAGACAATGTTCATACACTGTGAGTGAATGCAATATGTGATGACATGTTTACCTCTTACCTGTTTTACCATTCCATGTTCTATTATCAAACTTGCTGGGGCAGACATTCCGACTGACCACAGTACATGTACAGACACTGATTTAAGGTGGGGGGGGGGGGGCAATGTAATAGCAAAATTAAGATTTTGCTAACCATTTTTAGCTCACCTGACCACAATGTGGTCATGGTGAGATTTTGTCATACCGAGATGTCCGTCGTCCGTCGTCCCTCGTGCGTCGTGCGTCCGTCAACAATTTCTTCAAACAACTTCTCCTCCTAAACCGCTTGGCCAAATTTGATAAAACTTAACAGGAATGTTCCTTGGGTGGACCTCTACCAAAGTTGTTAAAAAAATTCCAGTCCGTCGCATAACTAGGTCACACAGGCTAAAAATAGATTTTCAAAAAGGAAACTTCAAAAATCTTCTTCTCTGAAACCGTAAGGCCTAGAGCTTTCATATTTGGTATGTAGCATCACCTTGGGGTCCTCTACTAAGATTCTTAAAATTATGTCCCTGTGGTCAAAATTGGCCCCGCCCCGGGGGCCCTTAGTTTTACATAGAGTTATATAGGGGAAACCTTAAAAAATCTTCTTCTCCAAAACCGCTTGGCCCAGGGCTTTCATATTTGATATGTAGACTCAGCTAGAGGTCCTCTACAAAGATTGTTCAAATTATGTCCCTGGGGTCAAAATTGGCCCCGCCCTGGGGGCCCTTAGTTTTACATAGAGTTATATAGGGGAAACCTTTAAAAATCTTCTCCTCCGAAACCGCTTGGCCCAGGGCTTTCATATTTGGTATGTAGACTCAGCTAGAGGTCCTCTACAAAGATTGTTCAAATTATGCTCCTGGGGTCAAAATTGGCCCCGCCCCGGGGGCCCTTAGTTTTACATAGAGTTATATTGAGAAAACTTTAAAAAATCTTCTTCTCCGAAATTGCTTGGCCCAGGCCTTTCATATTTGGTATGTAGACTCAACTAGAGGTCCTCTTCAAAGATTGTTCAAATTATTCCCCTCAGGTCAAAATTGGCCCCACCCTGGGGGTCACCATTTTACTGAGACTTATATAGGGAAAACATATAAAAATCTTCTTGTCTTAAACTACAATGCCTAAGAGCTTTGATATTTAGTACGTAGCATCATCTAGTGGTCCCCTACCAAGATTGTGCAAATTATGCCCCTGGGGTCAAAATTGGCCCAGCCCCGGGGGTCACCGTCTTACATAGACTTATATAGGGAAAACATATAAAAATCTTCTTGTCTAAAACTACACTGCATAGAGCTTTGATATTTGGTATGTAGCATCATCTAGTGGTCCTATACCAAGATTTTTTAAATTATGCCCCTGGGGTCAAAATTGGCCCCACAAGGAGGTCACCGTTTTACATAGACTTATATAGGGAAAACATATTAATATCTTCTTGCCTAAAACTAGACTGCCTAGAGTTTTGATAATTGGTAAGTAGCATCATCTTGTGGTTTTCTACCAAGATGTTCAAATTATTCCTTTGGGTGAAAATTGTGCAGGGTTTATAATCAGGTGAGCGATATTGGGCCATCATGGCCCTCTTGTTATATTTATAACTGGTTAGCGGGGATAAATATGTTGGGTATAAGGTTTCCAAACTTTATAGATAATTTAGTCATCATCATTAGATGAACCTATACATTTAAGGTCGCAGGTATATTGAGGTAGCAACACTAAGATTTGGCTGTCATGTGATATAAATGATTCTGGCTCATTTGTCATGTATAATTGTGGGATGCTTTGTTACATTTATTGAATGCGGTATTTACTAACAATAGTTTTGATATTTTGACTGCTTGTCTTTTATTTAACCACAGATATATATTTAGAATATATATCTGTGATTTAACTTAACAATATTCTTTCCATGTTATTAATGTGCATGTCCATTCTAGATTTTCATTGAAATTTGTAATGTGTAAATAAAGCATGAATTTTGACCATAGTGTTCGTTATAGTGTTCTCAGATATATATAAACATGATACATACTGTATTAGTGGATATTTCTGTGTGTCCAAACGTTCACAAGTTATAAATGTCTGACATTTAACCAGCAGATGAGCTATATTTACACATGCCTGACATTAAGTCAGCAGATTAGTTGTATTTACATATTCCTGACATTAAGCCACTAGATGATCTGTATTTACACATGCCTGACATTAAGTCAGCAGATGAGTTGTATTTACATATTCCTGACATTAAGCCACTAGATGAGCTGTATTTACACATGTCTGACATTAAGTCAGCAGATGAGTTGTATTTACATACACTGAAACGAATTTCTAATTGGCCACCGTAAAAAATATTATATCATCTGATATATTATATCAATAGGCTATGTTTTTTATACGCCCGAAGGGCCGTATTATGTTATGGCCTCTGTGTCCGTCCGTCTGTCCGTCCGTCTGTCGTTAGCAATTTCCCTTCCGTTCTGTCACTCTTGAACCTTATGAAGGATTTTAAAGAAACCTGACACAAATGTTCACCAAATCAAGACGACGTGCAGAGCGCATGTTCTGGAGGGGTCGCTTTAAGGTCAAGGTCACACTTGGGGGTTAAAGGTCATATGACTTTGTTTCCCTTCCGCTCTGTCACTCTTGAACCTCTTGATGGATTTTAAAGAAACCTGACACAAATGTTCACCACATCAAGACGACGTGCAGAGCGCATGTTCTGGAGGGGTCGCTTTAAGGTCAAGGTCACACTTAGGGGTTAAAGGTCATATGACTTTGTTTCCCTTCCGCTCTGTCACTCTTGAACCTCTTGAAGGATTTTAAAGAAACCTGACACAAATGTTCACCACATCAAGAGGACGTGCAGAGCGCATGTTCTGGAGGGATCACTTTAAGGTCAAGGTCACACTTAGGGGTTAAAGGTCATATGACTTTGTTTCCCTTCCGCTCTGTCACTCTTGAACGTCTTGAAGTTTTTTAAAGAAACCTGACACAAATGTTCACCACATCAAGATGACATGCAGAGCGCATGTTCTGGAGGTGTTGCTTTAAGGTCAAGGTCACACTTAGGGGTTAAAGGTCATATGACTTTGTTTCCCTTCCGCTCTGTCACTCTTAAACCTCTTGAAGGATTTTAAAGAAACCTGACACAAATGTTCGCCACATCAAGACAACATGCAGCGCGCATGTTCTGGAGGGGTCGCTTTAAGGTCAAGGTCACACTTAGGGGTTAAAGGTCATATGACTTTGTTTCCCTTCCGCTCTGTCACACTTGAACCTCTTGAAGGATTTTTAAGAAACCTGACACAAATGTTCATCACATCAAGACGACCTGCAGAGCGCATGTTCTGGAGGGGTCGCTTTAAGGTCAAGGTCACACTTAGGGGTTAAAGGTCATATGACTTTGTTTCCCTTCCGCTCTGTCACTCTTGAACGTCTTGAAGGATTTTAAGGAAACCTGACACAAATGTTTACCACATCAAGACGACGTGCAGAGCGCATGTTCTGGAGGGATCACTTTAAGGTCAAGGTCACACTTAGGGGTTAAAGGTCATATGACTTTGTTTCCCTTCCACTCTGTCACTCTTGAACCTCTTGAAGGATTTTAAAGAAACCTGACACAAATATTCACCACATCAAGATGACATGCAGAGCGCATGTTCTGGAGGTGTTGCTTTAAGGTCAAAGTCACACTTAGGGGTTAAAGGTCATATGACTTTGTTTCCCTTCCGCTCTGTCACTCTTAAACCTCTTGAAGGATTTTAAAGAAACCTGACACAAATGTTCACCACATCAAGACAACGTGCAGCGTGCATGTTCTGGAGGGGTCGCTTTAAGGTCAAGGTCACACTTAGGGGTTAAAGGTCATATGACTTTGTTTCCCTTCCGCTCTGTCACACTTGAACCTCTTGAAGGATTTTTAAGAAACCTCACACAAATGTTCATCACATCAAGACGACCTGCATAGCGCATGTTCTGGAGGGGTCGCTTTAAGGTCAAGGTCACACTTAGGGGTTAAAGGTCATATGACTTTGTTTCCCTTCCGCTCTGTCACTCTTGAACCTCTTGAAGGATTTTAAAGAAACCTGACACAAATGTTCACCACATCAAGACGACATGCAGAGCGCATGTTCTGGAGGGATCACTTTAAGGTCAAGGTCACACTTAGGGGTTAAAGGTCATATGACTTTGTTTCCCTTCCGCTCTGTCACTCTTGAACGTCTTAAAGGATTTTAAAGAAACCTGACACAAATGTTCACCACATCAAGATGACATGCAGAGCGCATGTTCTGGAGGTGTTGCTTTAAGGTCAAGGTCACACTTAGGGGTTAAAGGTCATATGACTTTGTTTCCCTTCCGCTCTGTCACTCTTGAACGTCTTGAAGGATTTTAAAGAAACCTGACACAAATGTTCACCACATCAAGATGACATGCAGAGCGCATGTTCTGGAGGTGTTGCTTTAAGGTCAAGGTCACACTTAGGGGTTAAAGGTCATATGACTTTGTTTCCCTTCCGCTCTGTCACTCTTAAACCTCTTGAAGGATTTTAAAGAAACCTGACACAAATGTTCGCCACATCAAGACAACGTGCAGCGCGCATGTTCTGGAGGGGTCGCTTTAAGGTCAAGGTCACACTTAGGGGTTAAAGGTCATATGACTTTGTTTCCCTTCCGCTCTGTCACACTTGAACCTCTTGAAGGATTTTTAAGAAACCTGACACAAATGTTCATCACATCAAGACGACCTGCAGAGCGCATGTTCTTGAGGGGTCGCTTTAAGGTTAAGGTCACACTTAGGGGTTAAAGGTCATATGACTTTGTTTCCCTTCCGCTCTGTCACTCTTAACCCTCTTGAAGGATTTTAAAGAAACCTGACACAAATGTTCACCACATCAAGACAACGTGCAGCGCGCGTGTTCTGGAGGGGTCGCTTTAAGGTCAAGGTCACACTTAGGGGTTAAAGGTCATATGACTTTGTTTCCCTTCCGCTCTTGAACCTCTTGAAGGATTTTAAAGAAACCTGACACAAATGTTCACCACATCAAGACGACGTGCAGAGCGCATGTTCTGGAGGGATCACTTTAAGGTCAAGGTCACACTTAGGGGTTAAAGGTCATATGACTTTGTTTCCCTTCCGCTCTGTCACTCTTGAACGTCTTGAAGGATTTTAAGGAAACCTGACACAAATGTTCACCACATCAAGATGACATGCAGAGCGCATGTTCTGGAGGTGTTGCTTTAAGGTCAAGGTCACACTTAGGGGTTAAAGGTCATATGACTTTGTTTCCCTTCCGCTCTGTCACTCTTGAACGTCTTGAAGGATTTTAAAGAAACCTGACACAAATGTTCACCACATCAAGATGACATGCAGAGCGCATGTTCTGGAGGTGTTGCTTTAAGGTCAAGGTCACACTTAGAGGTTAAAGGTCATATGACTTTGTTTCCCTTCCGCTCTTGAACCTCTTGAAGGATTTTAAAGAAACCTGACACAAATGTTCATCACATCAAGACGACCTGCAGAGCGCATGTTCTGGAGGGGTCGCTTTAAGGTCAAGGTCACACTTAGGGGTTAAAGGTCATATGACTTTGTTTCCCTTCCGCTCTGTCACACTTGAACCTCCTGAAGGATTTTTAAGAATCCTGACACAAATGTTCACCACATCAAGACGACGTGCAGAGCGCATGTTCTGGAGGGATCACTTTAAGGTCAAGATCACACTTAGGGGTTAAAGGTCATATGACTTTGTTTCCCTTCCGCTCTGTCACACTTGAACCTCTTGAAGGATTTTAAAGAAACCTGACACAAATATTCACCACATCAAGATGACATGCAGAGCGCATGTTCTGGAGGTGTTGCTTTAAGGTCAAAGTCACACTTAGGGGTTAAAGGTCATATGACTTTGTTTCCCTTCCGCTCTGTCACTCTTAAACCTCTTGAAGGATTTTAAAGAAACCTGACACAAATGTTCACCACATCAAGACAACGTGCAGCGTGCATGTTCTGGAGGGGTCGCTTTAAGGTCAATGTCACACTTAGGGGTTAAAGGTCATATGACTTTGTTTCCCTTCCGCTCTGTCACACTTGAACCTCTTGAAGGATTTTTAAGAAACCTGACACAAATGTTCATCACATCAAGACGACCTGCATAGCGCATGTTCTGGAGGGGTCGCTTTAAGGTCAAGGTCACACTTAGGGGTTAAAGGTCATATGACTTTGTTTCCCTTCCGCTCTGTCACTCTTGAGGGGGATTTCTTTCATTTTTTGTTCAGGGCTGTCCTTTAGCCTTCAATTGTTTAAATTTTGGTACCAAAACCTGAAACAAAACCCTTCGGGCGTATATTGCCCCGTATAGCGGTGCTCTTGCTGTTCATTCCACGCACCAAATTATCGCTTTCCGGAAAGAAATGACGTATTCATGTACAAAATCATCCATGCGTAATGGTTGGTACGAAATTGCTTTTTTTGCACAATGGTCTCGTGCACAGCTTGGAATAGTATCGTATTTGGTATGAATTTGTTCCCTGTTGTTCGACTTTTCTTAAAACACTATAATTTGTGAGAATGAGCCATGTGGAACGCGCTCATGACGTCAGACGCATGCATAAATTGAACGAGTTTATGATTGGACACGTGTTATTATAAATTAGTTTTTACAAAAATGCTTTTAGAAGAATACAAATAATAGAAACCCCGATTATGTCCTATTTTATTGATAGAAAATATGTTTCCCGCACTAATTCGAGCTAAACCCCACGTTATTATAAATATCGCTTTTTCAAAATGACATTTTGACGTACATGTCTGGATTTTGGTTCTGGTAATCGTCATTCTAACGGCCTCAGCGCGCCCCATATTACCCATTCTCGCCAGAACTAATGCTTTTTATTAAGCCAATCGACAGAGAATAAAATTTTGACTAATTTCAAAAATCAAACATGTCAGACACGTGAACCACGTGCAAGTAAGCCATTTTGCACTAACTGTTCCGCATGGAGTTTATACGTGCATGCGTAATCTATTTATTGAAATCGATAGAACAGTGCATGGAATAAAAATAACCACAATGTTAGAAATATTGATTGAACATATGGCATTATATAATATTTTATTGGGTGTCCAATTAGAAATTCGGTTAAGTGTATGCCTGACATTAAGTCAGCAGATGAGTTGTACTTAAATATGTCTGACATTGAACCAGCATATGATCTGTATTTACACATGCCTGACATTAAATCAGCAGATGAGTTGTACTTACATATGTCTGACATTGAACCAGCATATGATCTGTATTTACACATGCCTGACATTAAGTCAGCAGATGAGTTGTACTTACATATGTCTGACATTGAACCAGCATATGATCTGTATTTACACATGCCTGACATTAAATCAGCAGATGAGTTGTACTTACATATGTCTGACATTGAACCAGCATATGATCTGTATTTACACATGCCTGACATTAAATCAGCAGATGAGTTGTACTTACATATGTCTGACATTGAACCAGCATATGATCTGTATTTACACATGCCTGACATTATGTCAGCAGATGAGTTGTACTTACATATGTCTGACATTGAACCAGCATATGATCTGTATTTACACATGCCTGACATTAAATCAGCAGATGAGTTGTACTTACATATGTCTGACATTGAACCAACATATGATCTGTATTTACACATGCCTGACATTAAGTCAGCAGATGAGTTGTACTTACATATGTCTGACATTGAACCAACATATGATCTGTATTTACACATGCCTGACATTAAATCAGCAGATGAGTTGTACTTACATATGTCTGACATTGAACCAGCATATGATCTGTATTTAC
This sequence comes from Spisula subtruncata, assembly GCA_963678985.1. NCBI lineage: Eukaryota > Metazoa > Mollusca > Bivalvia > Venerida > Mactridae > Spisula > Spisula subtruncata. Next base: position 31,925,341 of record OY787676.1, read on the forward strand.
AGATGTCTGCAACTCCTACAACAGCTATTTGGGATCAAACAAGGCAAGACTGAAACTTAAAATTAACAACATTTATAATCACTGCTATTTCTTAGCAATTAGATTTAACCATGTGCAAATTAATCAGACCATTTGATGCTACCTACTGAACATGTTCAACAATTTATATTAAAATCTGTACATTTACAACAATCTGGGAGCGAATAGAACGTTTGGTCTTACAGCTTTGGTGAATAAGGTCCCAGTACACCCAATACCCGAAGCGAACGCTCAACCACTAGGTTATTGGTGAATAAGGTCCAGGACCTCCAATACTCGAAGCGTACGCTCAACCACTAGGCTTTTGGTGAATAAGGTCCAGGACCTCCAATACTCGAAGCGGACACTCAACCACTAGGCTTTTGGTGAATAAGGTCCAGGACCTCCAATACTCGAAGCGGACGCTCAACCACTAGGCTTTTGGTGAATAAGGTCCAGGACCTCGAAGCGGACACTCAACCACTAGGCTTTTGGTGAATAAGGTCCAGGACCTCAAAGCAGACACTCAACCACTAGGCTTTTGGTGAATAAGGTCCAGGACCTCCGATACTCGAAGCGGACACTCAACCACTAGGCTTTTGGTGAATAAGGTCCAGGACCTCGAAGCGGACACTCAACCACTAGGCTTTTGGTGAATAAGGTCCAGGACCTCCAATACTCGAAGCGGACGCTCAACCACTAGGCTTTTAGCGAATAAGGTCCAGGACCTCCAATACTCGAAGCGGACACTCAACCACTACCCAGCAGGCACACAACGTTTAATCCACGTGGATTAAACGTTGAATAAACGTTGACAATCGTTGCAACCATTTTCAACGCGAGTACAACCTTATATCAACGAAAAACTGAATGGTTTCATCTTCAACGTTGATAAAACGTTGAATAAACGTTGGCATTCGTCAGAAAGTTTCTTCTTAGCTTCAAAACAAGGATTATAAAGGATTATATCACCATACTGGATTCTTATCAGATAAAAGTAAATAGCTCAACAGAAGATTGATAAATTGTGCACTTAATACAGCCATGGACTTAACATCACCATAAATTTGCCAAAGAGATTAAATTGATTATTGCAGATCTTAGTGACATATAACATCCTCCTTTAACTGTTTAATGGTGAAGCCAGCAAAACTATTAACCAAGTGCTATACCTTATGTTCAACTAAAGATCAGAAAGGCCAGATTATAAATAACAGTTACTATAGAATTTGCCTTTTTGAAAGTTGTGGTTACTTTGTAGAAGACCAAGACTCTGCTTGTACAGCGAGTGTTGCTATACGGACAGGAGTTTTATGGTGGTAATTAACTAAATACCAGCAGCGTTCCCGAATCAACATTTAAACTAGGATATTACAACTGACCACAGCTGTAGAACAAGTGATTTTATATACAGTTCTATGAAACAGCCTCAGTGTTAAAATCGACAGAAATGTAAGTAAAACTATACATGTATATTGATTTTATTACTTTATATGCGCTTCATTATGTCATATTTTTTATCATATTTTTATGGTCCATTGAAGCATATCGCTGGCTTAGAATGAGAAGGTCGTAACTACAAAATCAATATTTTGAGAAAACAAGAAAAACTGTCAGATAATCACTCTGTTCTATGATTTTCAGAACTATATCTTTCATTTTAGGTCTAATTTATTTACATCATAGACAGAAAATATACTACCTTTCAAAAATATACTGGTAATCTAAGTCATTTAGGGTGCTAAACTTATGAAAATAGCATTTCTGATACCGCGCCACAAACCATCATGCCTTGAGAAATTGAAATGTCCTTGAATTTACGCATCAGTCAGTTGCAACCACAGCCCCCTACCCCAGGGATGGAGGTCAATAGACGTGGGAACGGTCATGTTATTACCTTCCAGCTTACCCTGCACTGACGGGAAATGTGGCAGATTCTTTGTCTGAACCACTTCCCGGGAACAATGTTTAGTTCTCAGGGCCAGGGAAGTACCGGAGATTTTAGAAACAGCTGTCACCCACTTCAATTTCATACTTAAATAACATCGATAAATTGTGAACACAGGTAAATCAACTGATGGGGGTTATACCAAATTTTCCCACCTTTCTTGTTATCCTGGGCACACTATTTCATAATGTTTTATTGATCAATGTATTTTCAGAAGCTGTTGATCAGTGTCATCTTAGTACTAAGTAAATGGGGGATCAAGAAGAAGAAGACAGGAACTAAAGAAGGCGAAATAGGCTGCCAAGGAGAGACGGGCTAGGAAGGAGGCGATAGACTTGGGCTGATAATGTCAATTGCTTGTTAACTTACATAGACAACAAATAAAATAATAATTTGATATTTGTTTGAATTCGAATATTTATGTAAAGTTGGTAGTGATGAACCTCAGATGTATTCTAAAACATGCTGACTTGTTCATTTGACCAGGAAGTTTGGTACATATTAAGCTTTCCGTTTTTACTTATTTATTTAAGGTCGATTGGGAAACCAGTTTTTCTAACTTATATTAATCACTTTCGACACCTCATTGCTGATGTTATCCATCACCAAAAAGGTATACAAACTGAGAGAAGAGATGCAAGTTTCCCTTTTATAGGGAATTACTCATGGTACCATTTAAAGTTCATCTTTGGTATGACACGGCCACTCATAGGATCGAACCAAGAACCTCACACACTCGAAGCAGACACTCTACCACTAGGCCATCGAGATTTTGTGATCGCTTTTCAGATACAGATTTTCTGGTATCATTTTAAATTGCATCTTTGGCATGACATGGCCACACATGGGATCGAACCCAGGACCTCCTTACACACTCGAAGCAGACTCGTTACCACTATGCCATCACGGTTTTGTGATCACTTTTTGTCCGCTTTTCAAGTACAGACATTCTGGCGGACAAAGTTTATGCAACCTTATTTCAACGTTGATGCAACCTTATTTCAACGTTAATGCAACCTTATTTCAACGTTAATGCAACCTTATTTCAACGTTGATGCAACCTTATTTCAACGTTAATGCAACCTTATTTCAACGTTGATGCAACCTTATTTCAACGTTGATGCAACGTTATTTCAACGTTAATGCAACGTTGCATTTAGGTTGTATTAACGTTGAAGTTTCGTTGCAACATAGTGGTTGCAAATGAAACGCTTATACAACCTTATTTCAACGTTGCCCCGCAACGTTTTTTCAACGTTGTATAAACGTTGCTGTGCCTGCTGGGTAGGCTTTTGGTGAATAAGGTCCAGGACCTCCAATACTCGAAGCGGACGCTCAACCACTAGGCCTTTGGTGAATAAGGTCCAGGACCTCGAAGCGGACACTCAACCACTAGGCTTTTGGTGAATAAGGTCCAGGACCTCCAATACTCGAAGTGGACGCTCAACCACTAGGTTATTGGTAAATAAGGTCCAGGACCTTCATACTAGGCTATCGAGGAGGCGGTTACTCGAGAAACAAGCAAATGTATGACAAGTTCATTAAAGAATTATTTTCTATTTAGCAAACATCAGTTTCTGTCTGAAGTTAACAATATGATGTATGAACAAAACTCTATATGCCCCTCCCTCCTTCAATTTGTGGGCGTGGCATAAAATGAATTGCACTATAATATTAATATTCTATGAAAAATATACATCTATAACAGGTAAGCAGCACAACCATCTTTGACGACGTAACAAAGTAAATATTATGGAATTTAGCTTGTTACATAAACATTGTCCATCAATAGTATTCAATACCCACACCTGGAGCCTTACGTTCATCGGTATGACTAAAATACGAAACGAGGATTTTTGGCGCAACGAGGCGAAACGAGGATTAAAATTTGGTATAATAGGAATTAAAGTTATTATTTTTTACGAATGTTAATTCCAAATAAATGAATTGTGTATTTGGATGGCTTTGACTTGTTCCTATCAGTAAATAATGTCACTGTTGTATAATAAGCCAATTTGAAACCTTCTTTCGCCGACATTTCAATGTCTGCGGTCGACGAAAGGAGGCTGAAGACTTTACCTATCCACTCAGTTATGTCATAGCCTCCTTTATGAGCTTTATGATTCTAATTTAATTATATAGATCAACTAGTCTCTTTTCGCCGTCAGTAGAATGTAAAATATCGGCGAAAGGAGCATGTGCATATCACCTTAGTTATACTCATTGCTCGTTTCGCCGACCGTAAACCACGAACTATCGGCGAAAGGAACTTTATAATACCAAATTACCAGCTGAGTTATCACATTGCCTCAAATTTTCGGCGAAAGGAGTTTTATCATACCAACTTAGTTATATGATGGTCCTTATATGAATGTCTCCTTACCCTACACATTGAAATATCGGCGAAAGGAGCTTTATCATACCAAATTACGTCGAAGTTAGAATTCAAATCGTCTGGAAAGGAGCTTTGTCATGCCTACGTAGTTACATTATAGTCTACTTCGCCGACGGTAGCACGCAAAATATCGGCGAAAGGAACTTAATCATACATATTTAGTTACTTTATAGTCTCCTTTCGCCGATCGTAAACCATGAAATATCGGTGAAAGGAGATTTAGGATATCAATTAACTTAGTTATGCTATAGCCTCATTTCGCCGACGGGTGACTATAAGATATCGACGAAATGAGCCTCCTTTCGCCGACGGTAAACTTGAAAACGTAGGTAGAAGGTTTGCTTAAATATTGGCGAAAAGAGCTTCATCAACCAACTTAGTTCTGTAATAACTCCTTTACTATGATATAACAGCGAAACAAGTTTTTCCACACCAACTTTATTATATTCTAGCCTCCTTTTGCTGACTGTGGATCCGCATTCGAAATATCGGCAACAAGGTCTGAATCTATTAAATAAGTGATATTATAACTTCCTTTCGCCGACAATAAAACAACGGCGAAATAAGCTTTATGAAACCAACTTAGCAATATGCTAGCCTCCTTTCGTCGCCATTGACCATGATATAACAGAGAAACGAGTTTTACCATATTATTTAAGTTATATTCTAGCCTCCTTTCGCCGGCTTAAATTTTAAAATTTCGGACTACGGGAGTTTAATCTATCAAATAAGTGATATTATAACCTCCTTACGCCGACAATAAAATAACGGCGAAATAAGCTTTATGAAACCAACTTAGCAATATGCTAGCCTCCTTTCGTCGCCATTGACCATGATATAACAGAGAAACGAGTTTTACCATACTATTTAAGTTATATTCTAGCCTCCTTTCGCCGACTTAAATTTTAAAATTTCGGACTACGGGAGTTTAATCTATCAAATAAGTGATATTATAACCTCTTTACGCCGACAATAAAATAACGGCGAAATGAGCTTTATCATACCAACTTAGCAATATGCTAGCCTCCTTTCGCCACCATTTACCGTGATATAACAGAGAAAGGAGTTTTACCATATTATTTAAGTTATATTCTAGCCTCCTTTCGCCGACTTAAATTTTAAAATTTTGGCCAACCGGAGTTTAATCTATCAAATAAGTTATATTATAGATCTAACCTCATTACGCCGACAATAAAATAACGGCGAAATGAGCTTTATCATACCAACTTAGCAATATGCTAGCCTCCTTTCGCCACCATTGACCATGATATAACAGAGAAACGAGTTTTACGAGCAATAAGCAGCGCCTTGACATTTCCTACTCAATTAACAAAGGTGTGATCCTTTGTCGGTGACTTATAACAATACCATCTCGATAATTAGTTTATTCAACAAACAGTCGGTGACTTGACACGTGGCTATATGTCACAATCCGTGGTTAATCTAATTATTGTCGATAATCTATTTAAAATAATGACACACGGTTTGCGAAAGTAATGTTTCATTTGTCAATCATTGTTGAATGAATTTAATTTAGTTATCATTTTGATATGGCCAACAATATACTTTTTAATATGCATAATGTTGTGTATTCAATTACATACAAACAAATGATTGTAGGACATAATCCCCCTCAGACAAAATCCCCTTCACCTACCCGGACAAAATCCCCTTCATACTTTTTCCAGGGCAGACAAAATCCCCTTCATACTTTTTCCAGGGCAGACAAAATCCCCTTCATTTATTTTTTTGATCGGACATAATCCCCTTCAGACATAATCCCCCTTAAGGTTTATAGTAAATCCCCTTATGACCAATCCACAATATAATTCCTTAAGTGAAGCTAAAATCCTGATAGAATCTATTTTTTGTGGAAAAAAACCAAATGTACAAGTAATTATGACTCCATGAATGTAGTACTGGTATGACGATACACTTCTGTACTGAACAATGATTAATATAATGAAATCACCATTTAGTATTGGTGTTTCTGGGTTTTTTTTTAGTATGATATGTATGCAAATCCCCAGGAATCGAGTACTGGTTGTTACTAAATGGAGACAATACACTATTGTATAGTTTGTGTACTGCTTGTGTAAATATTAACTTTAATTGATTATGTTTTATCTATGCTTTGATCTTTTAATAAATTCTCAAACAATGTAATTTTCACTCAATTTAAAACTTGCTTTGCATTTGTTTGCAAACAAAATAAATGTGCTTTTATATTAATTACATTCTTCATTAATTATTACCAGTTTGTCAATTCTGTATGAATCCCGTGACAAACAAAGAGTAAAAATGTGCTATTATATGTGTTGTATTCATTATTTTGTTATGTTTATACTGTATATGAAATCAAAGATGCTATCCAGAAATGTCTTATTTATATATTTAAAAATGATCATACTGGTATGATGATACTCTACTGTACCTAGAACAATTATGTTTTGGGTCTACATATTCCCAGGAATTGAGTACTGGTTGTAAATAAATGCAGCAAATACAGTATTGTATTGTGATTGTATATTACTAATATACAGGAATAATAAGTAGAAAATTGAAGAAGACATACATTATGCAAAGCAGGAATATCTAGTCCTATACAACCAAGTTAAACACAAGAGTAAGACTAATATGTATAATAATTTAACAGAGGGGATTCTGTATGAAGGGGATTTTGTCTGACCTGAAAAATGAATGAATGGGATTTTGTCTGACCTGAAAAATGAATGAATGGGATTTTGTCTGACCTGATAAAACCATGAAGGGGATTATGTCCGGGGTGAAAAAATCATGAAGGGGATTTTGTCCGTTTTCTCTGTAAGGCATGAGGGGGATTTCGTCCGTACACCAAACAAATAGTCAACATATAAAACAAATTAATTCTTTGGTAGGATAAAGCTCCTTTCGCAGATAGTTCGTGGTTTACGGTCGGCGAAACGAGCCTAGAATATAACTAAGTTGATATGCTAAAGCATATTTTACATTATACCGACGGCGAAAAGTGACCAGTAAATTTATATAATTTAAATTATTATCATAAAGCTCCTTTCGCCTATATTATACGTGGGTATATCCAAAAGTAATGTCACTGATGCTATAAAATCTTATGTAATGTCAGTAAAATCACGAACTTTTTCACATCGTAACTTCAGTCTAATTTGAATATGATGACAAAATTTCACAACAATGCACATAATAGTTCTGGAGATATGATCATTTTCATGAGACATACTTACGAACATCGCCGCACGCCCGACGTCAACGACGTCACAATGACGTTACTTGCTGACACCTACTCATCCAGCAGAAGTTCATCCCTAGTGATTTCTAACGACTCATAAACCATGCAGTCATTTCCAAGACCTTTAAAAATGTGTAACCCACCCGACACTTACTCTCTGCGAAATCAAATTATTTTTAAGTGTCCTCTAGATAGTCCCACAGCAAAATATGTAACTCACCACATAATGATTGTAGTTTTGAACGTCGAATTGAATTGGCGGCGTTAAAATACGTTTGGTGTTCTTTTCGGATCTACTAAAAACCGTTCATATGACTCTCTATTGTTAATGATTTGGTGATATATGCCCCCTTAAAAGCTTATAATACCTACACATGAGCCTATGTTGCCGCCTTGTGTAACTAAAGATTCAGTAGGTGACTTTCAAAACGTTTAGGATTAGTGCATTACTACGCGCAGCGTCTTTTTTCACAAATATGCCGTGTTTTCGCTTAAGTGATAAATGCGTTAAATACATATTACGCGTTTCAAAGTTGAGTGATGTTATTGAAATTTTAGCAACAGACACAAAACATTTGTTTCATCAAGTCACGAAAGTCATTGTTTGCTTTCGAGAATTATTTTTTATAAAAACGCATAAAAGAAAATTGTTATGATAATGAAAAACTATCGTAGTTTTCGTGTGCGGCGATATGACGTCACATGTATATTTTAAATGTTCATATAATCCAGTTATGAAAATCGAATAATGCAGCACGTTGTATATTAATCAGAATTGAATTGCTGAACATTTTGATATCATATTTATGCATATCGGCGTATAAATAATTAAACCACGGGAGGAGTGACATTACTTTTGGATATACCCTCGTATATGACATAACTGAGTGAATAGGTAAAGTATCTTTCGTCGATATTGCAATTGTCTACGGTCGGCGAAACGAGGATTAAAATTTTATATGATATGAATTGTAGTTATTATTGACAACAGATATTAATTCCAAATAAATATATTATGTATTTGGATGGCCGACAATTTACATTCTACCGTCGGCGAAAGGAGGCTATATCATAACTAAGCTGGTAATTTGGTAGGATAAAGCTCCTTTCGCAGATAGTTCGTGGTTTACGGTCGGCGAAACGAGCCTAGAAAGTTGATATGCCTAAGCTCTTTTCGCCGATATTTTACATTATACCGACGGCGAAAAGAGACCAGTAAATTTATATAATTTAAGTCAGTATCATAAAGCTCCTTTCGCCTATATTATATAGTCAACAGTTGGCGAAAGGAGGCTTTGACATAACTGAGTGGATAGGTAAAGTATCTTTCGCCGATATTGCAATTGTCTACGGTCGGCGAAACGAGGATTAAAATTTTATATGATATGAATTGTAGTTATTATTGGCAACAAATATTAATTCCAAATAAATATATCGTGTATTTGGATGGCCGACAATTTACATTCTACCGTCGGCGAAAGGAGGCTATATCATAACTAAGCTGGTAATTTGGTAGGATAAAGCTCCTTTCGCAGATAGTTCGTGGTTTACGGTCGGCGAAACGAGCCTAGAAAGTTGATATTCCTAAGCTCTTTTCGCCGATATTTTACATTATACCGACGGCAAAAAGAGACCAGTAAATTTATATAATTTAAGTCAGTATCATAAAGCTCCTTTCGCCCATATTATATAGTCAACAGTTGGCGAAAGGAGGCTTTGACATAACTGAGTGGATAGGTAAAGTTCCTTTCGCCGATATTTCAATGTCTACGGTCGGCGAAACGAGACTTCAAATTATATTATTTAAAAGCAATGTGATAATTAATTGAAAGAAACAAGTTAATGCCATCCAAATACACAATACATTTATTTGGAATTAATATTTCTTACCAATAATACCTAGAATTCATATAGTATAAAATTTTAATCCTCGTTTCGCCTCGTTTCGCCTCGTTGCGCCAAAAATCCTCGTTTCGTATTTTAGTCAAACCCTTACGTTCATTAACGAAAACGTCCGCCGCGAAAATAAGTTCGTCACGCGAACTACTTATTGAACGATTAGTACGCCGCGAAAATTTTCAAGATGGCGGAGACAGACGATTTAATGGCCTAAATAGTTAGAACTGAGAGGTGATTCGAGTCATAGTGCTATTAATGTCTCTATTTCAGTAGATCTAGTTATAATTATAGTAATGAAAAACACAAAGATTGATTTTGATGAAGCATTGGAGTCTTTCAACCAAGGTGCTAAATGCATTCATTGGCGTATTTAAAAAAATAAACTAAGTGGAATTTAAAAATGTCATTATTTCGCGCGTATTAGAATTTTAGCCGTAGATTGAAAATTAGGAACTCAGTAATACTTATTTCATGTTCCATTTATTCAGATTTTGTATCCACACTGTATCACCAATGCAAAACACATAAATAATCTATTATTAATGTTTAAATCGTTAAAATCATAATTAAATCAAGTATAAATTTACGTATCCGCCATCGTTGTTTGCTTGGCGAACTATGTGTAAAGGTCGTTCGCGATTGGCTAAAATGTTCGTGGCGAACATACGTTCAGTAACGCGAACTCACATATTGTTCGCGAATGTTGACGAGCGTTTTCGTTAATGAACGCACAGCAGGTAAACCGGAAGAATTACGATAACAGACCGTACAAGAGAGGTTTTTGAAACATACACGTCTCATGACAATAAATAGCATAGTGTAGCTAAGGTCACCACGACCTTGACCTTTGATCTATCGACCTCAAAACTAGTAGGAGCCTAATCTGATGATCAGAAACCTCTTTGTAAAGTTTTACGCTCTAAGATCCTATAACTCTTATGTGATTGCTGTGTGTTAAAATGTCATGGCGAGTTTGAACTTTGATCCAAATAACCTTGAAATTCCTTGGACCGTCTGTGGAGGATGAACAATCTCCCCTTAAAATTTTAGAATCCTACGTCCACCCGTTTTGGAGTCATTGTTGGAAAACCATTCGGCATGTCAACCGACCGACTATTTGCACGTAACGCTATGTACTGTATTAAACAAATAACTGACTCGTAATTCAAATTTTTGGGCTATGTACTGTGTTGGTGTACTTATAATATTTATTTCACGCGTTACGCAGTATAGCGTTGAAATATTTGTCTTTACGGTGTGTAAAACTTACATATGTGGCTCAAGTTGGTCCGCTGCACGAAGTTTTCGTGCGTGTTAAGTTATGGGTTATTGAATGTGTAGGATTGTAATCATTCTGCTAGACGACGTTGCACTGACAAGACTTATTTTTGTGAGCTCGTCATTTCAACCACGTGGTAGAACATGGGGAAAGACAATTCGCTTCAGACAAGAATGGAACCTTTATTACTTCGAAGCTTACACGTTTTGAACTTTAGTTAAATTCATCTCAAGAGGAGCAAATGTCGAAATAAGAAATAATGCTTCCGATGGTCATGCTTTTCGTAAAACGGGAAATGAAAACCAACACGAGATCAACTTCTTATCAGGTTCTTGATAAGCTTAGATACGCAGATAGTGCTATAGCAGACTCTTTGTTGGTGAATCCATCGGAATCAACGGAGACATCTATAAAGTTAAACAAGAACGACGTTACACTTCACGACACAGGCTTACAATGCCAGATCAGCACAGACAACAGTTTCTCGAGTAGTCAAAGTCAACATGGAAGAAAACCTTGTCTTTGGTTCAGGTGTGTCAAGCCTGGTCACTGGCGTTTTGAATGCCGAGAAGTGGGTAGCGATGTGTTAGCTGAGCAGCAGAAAGTCACTCAGATAAGTAAAACTTTACTTGATTCAGTTGTTGATACATTCAAAAGTTGAAACAGGGTTTCACTGCAGCGAGCGTTATGTAACCGGTAACAGCACAAGTTGCTTTGGTGTTGATAATGCTAACCCACAGGAACCATTGTCTGTGGATTATATTGTACCTGAGTCTACTGTCGGTCGGTTGAAGAGCAAATATGTCACATGACGGCAAACTGGTGCAAATTAATATATTTAAGACATTATTCAAAACATCTTATTTACATGACGTTACAGTTAGACATATTTCTTGTTCCAAAACGGGTACCTAGATATGCAAATAATGAGACTGAAAGCCTTAGCCGGTGTATTTGTTATCATGCATGTTGATCATATCAGCAGTGATCAACATGACCAGCAGGCCTGCATTGATATAATCAACTATTAATGTTCGGAGTGGGCATTTCAGTCTCTGTGTGTACTCAAATAATTAATGTAGGTACATAATTAATGAAACATATTGACTAATGATTTATATCAGAACAAACCAGACAGTATGTACATATACATCACACAATATCTATTAACTGGTTATTGGCAAAGATATTATCATAATTAGGAATACACATATTTGACAACCTCATGCTTACATATAATTTACTATGTGATGATATCAACAAGTAATCTAGACGGAGGCTACATATATGGCAAACCGTGTCTATAAACTAATTATATATATTTATTAAGTTATTATGAACTAAGATTTTATCATAATTAGATAGTAATGAACATGTCTGGTATTTCCTATAAAAAAGAGCAACGCGATTTTGAACTTTGCTAGAAGTAAAGTCATTACACTGACCAGCACTTGTTTTTCTATTATCAGGTAAGAACTATTTCTAATTATATGTACTAGACAATTTTGTAATGATTATATGTTAATATTATTTTATGTTGCTATGCATATGAAACTTGACAATTTACTAAGTATGCACATACTTCGATGTTTCATTTTAATTTTACTACATTAGTGTTTTAAAGTATACTATTCACTATAATTGTATGAAACTTGGATAAATTCTAGGCAGATATATTGCAAAGTTTCAATTGACTGCATCGCTATGTTAAAAGTGTTTATGTTATAACAGTTATTATATCTAGGATTATACATACAGTGTTTATGTTATAACAGTTATTATATCTAGGATTATACATACATTATGATATTGGTTTTATTATGAGGTGTTATATATAAATTGGTTTTTGAATATTTTATGTATTTGATACATGCCAAGTACATGCTATATTGTTTATATGTCATGTATATAACATGAGCTAGAAGTAAAGTCAATACACTGACCAGCACTTGTTTATCTATTATCAGCGAGCTAATTCCCCTCAGCTCACGCTACAACCAGTTGACATATTGATAGAGATGACTGGCAGGTATTGGGCTGGTTATTCGGTATGTTAGATAAGAAATGGGGTCTTCATACATGTGATCGTTTAGCATGTGATTATAACACAAAATACAGTGTGTTTAACCCAGTCAAGATTTTGGTGTCCATGTACTTCCGGTATTGATTCATTGCAGCAAAAGTGGACAGGTCACAATAATTGGTTAGTTCCACAGGCCCGGATCCAGAAATTTCGGGCTGGGGGGGCACAAGACATTTTTGGAAGACTAAGTTGGGGGGGTGCGGGGGGAGGTCCCCTCCCGGCGACGAATTTTTCACTTTTTGAATTAAAATCATGCGATTTCCTGCACTTTAAGCTTTTAAAATCAAAAGTAAACGTATAAATTTGAACTGCTACAACATCAAAAACTAATATGAATTACACAATATTCTTAGAAGAAATCTTCCAGACTACCCGTAAATAATACTCACTTTGAAGACCAGTAGTGAAATAATTATGCACCAGTCCGATGCATCCACCCCCACCCCGGGGATGGGCCGGGATTTTTACTTTTGAGTTGTCAAAATCCCCGCCCTTCCACGGCCCTGCGGGGACAGCTGATAGTAAAATCTCCAGTATTTCCCCGTCCCCTAACAACTAAATGCTGTCCCCGAGGAATTGGTTCCGAGAAAAAATTCCCAACCTTTCCCCGGCAGTGGGGGGAAAGCTGGAAGGTTAAAACATGTACGGTCGTTTCCCCCCGGCTATCTATCGCCCATCCCCGGGGTGGTTGGTGTATTACATAGGCCATGGATGGTTTTATCTAAGACAGTAGTGACTAGTGTTCACTGATTCAGATCATTTTTTTAATAATAAAAATCTTTTTTTTTTGTCCTTTCAATTTTATTCATTTATAAATACATTTACATTTATGCCATACATTATAAACATATTAACAAATAGTATAAAAATAAATGGATTTATAAATTATTTTTCGAGAGAGAGAGAGAGAGAGAGAGAGAGAGAGAGAGAGAGAGAGAGAGGGAGAGAGAGATAGAGAGAGAGGGGGGGGGGGAGAAAGGGAGAGACATAAAAGTAGAATGTATAAATACTTCTTGCACCATCTCTTCAATAAAAAAATATTTGTGTTTTCTTAATTTAATAATATTATAAAGTCACTCCATTTGTTCTCAAACACTTCACTTTGATTTTTTATTTCTGATATTGTTTTCTCTATTTGTATTCTATGTTTCAGGTATTCTTTAAAAGGTTCTATTGATGGACTAGTTAGTGTGCATTTTGATTTGAAAATGAAATATTTTGTAAGAAGTATGATGTGATTTATTAGAATGCTTTTTTGTGGATCATTACTTTGCACTGTGCAGAACGATATATCAAAATAGTTAAACATATCAATAGATGGAACATATACTTTTAAAAAAATATAAATATTTCCCCAAAAGGCTTGTATGACATGGCATTCCCAGAACATATGTATGTTGCTGTCTGGGAACATAGAACAGAAATCACATAGGGTAGACGGAACTAGTTTGCACTTTAGTAAATACGAGTTGTTTGGGATAGTTCTCATTAAGTATTTGTATTGGAATTCTCGGAGTTTTGTGTCAACAGTACATAATAAAGGAGTTAAAAAGATATTCTCCCATTTCATGTTATCGTGTCCTATTTCATGGTTCCATTTATGAATTTGCTTAATAGGATTATTTTGTTTGGTTTCAATCAAAATGTTATATGCAATTTTATTGATTTTTCTTTTATTTTTGATTTTATCGATTAGGTACTTTGGTGGACTGTATGAGTCTTTGACATAGGTTCTGTAGATAAAGTTTGTTTCCATTCTGCTGGTATGTTTTGTACGAGACTATGGTATTTAGTAAAATCACCAATTTGTATATCGTACAGTTGTATCAAATCTCCGAAACTATAGAAGTTTGAAGATCTGTACTCATAAATGTGCTCTATAAAGAATATCCCTTTGTCATACCAATCTTTAAAGAAGAATGTGGTATTTCTATCAAGTTTAATTGAGCTATTATTCCAAATGATTTGTTTTGCTATTTGTATGTGTTCTGATTTAAAATTTATCTTACTCCATGATAACATTATGTCTTTGAGGAATTTTGATTTTATATTTAACAGTTTTACATCTTTTTCTGTCATGTTGCATTTAAAAAATAATTTTCCACCATAATTGGCTAATTCTTGTTCATATATATGCTGCCAGTTATTGGCTTTATCATTTTCTAATCGTTTTATCCAGCTTATTTTTAATCCATCAATAAAAGAATGAATATCCACCATTTTTAAACCTGCATTTTTATAGTCTTGTATAATTGTGTTTCTTGATATTTTATCTGGTTTACCATTCCATAGAAAGTCAAACATGAGTTTTTCAATGTTCTTTATAATGTCTATACACTTACGGACTTTGAAAACGCACCACTTATTCAAGCCATGAAATTTAATAGTAAACATTGGTTAATTGTATTAAAATTTTGTCTATAGATAGCTCAATTTATGTTTCAACATCTAGCAAAATTTCAAAATGACAGCTAACAATGTTACTAAGTCACGTGACATCCACGTGCTTAAGTCTCAAAACCGAATTCACAGTTATGGAGAGTGCGTGTAAAGTTATGTTTTGATGCGTTAACAACAGCAGGTACTCATTACAATTTCAATCCGCTTCTGTAGAATGTTCCTCTATTCATCAACAAAGGTTCGGACAACTTTGTGGGCAGATCGGGTCATGGAACTTATCCGTGGACTCAGGTTTGAAAGAACAAGTCATATGTTTTGGTGGGATCAAAATCTGGGACATTCCATCACGCAGATATTGCTTTCTTCAAGAAAATTGACTGTTAATCGTTATTTATGCGCATGGTTATATTCATACTGTCCAAGGTTAACACCCCTGTCATCCGGAAATAGTAATACAAGAAGGAAGTGACTGCATGTTGAAGCACGTGTTCAATGTTAGATTAAACAAAAATTGGCAGGGTACTAAGTGAAAATGTTGTATTTCATAAATAAACGTGTTTGATATTTTTATTTGATGATTCAGCATATCTATCGACACCAAGCATTCTTTTGACAGGCACGGTTGTTGACCGGAAGTCGTCTTTTTGGCGGAGTATGCGCATTAATTTATCCGAATTAAGTGGCTTTTTAGGCCTATAATCCCTATTTGAAGATCAACGGTGGTGTCAGTTGGCATAAAACGCTATTGTAGACTAATATTTATTGTATCATGACTATAATCGAGCAAAAACCACGCGGCGGCTACTTCCGGTTTGTAACATATCTTTACCTCCAGATACATCAGTTTCAGGTTGACATTAAATGTAACCTTTGGTTTTGAAAACTTAAAATGTGTTGTTTTTTTGGTATGCTAATGAATCGTTTACACATCGTCATTAACACAGGTCGGATATTGTCATTCGCACGAGACTCACGCGCTAAAAATGAGATTTGGCCACGTGGTCACTACACGCGATTCGGTTAATAAAAATGGATTAAAATATTCTTTACCAACAACGTTCTAACCCAGGAACATTATTCCATTGGTATAAAATAATCCTATATAGTTCATACAAAAAATACCGACCCCTGAAAAGTGGTGCGTTTTCAAAGTCCGTAAGTGTATTTGGTTTATGTAGTACAGTAAGTGGATATATAAGTTTTGGGAGTGCAAATGTTTTCAAAACATTTATTTTACCTATAAGTGATAAGTTCCACTTTTTCCAGTTTTGTAGGCAATGACAGAACGCGTTAATTTTGGGCGTCAGATTTAGGTCGTGCATTCTTGTGATGTTGTTAGTGAAGACAACGCCTAGTGTATTAGCAGAGTCTGATGTCCATACAAAGTTATCTTTCTTGCTATATTCCAAATCACTGTGTATTAACGAACCTATTCTAAGTGCTGTGCATTTATTTTTATTTAGTTTTAGACCTGATATTAACGAGAATTGGCCTAGAATTTCTATTAGTTTTTCAAATGACTTCTTTTCACCATTGATGAAGAAGCTGGCATCGTCCGCAAATAATGTTTGTTTCATTTCTTTTTTATATATAGTAACACCCTTTAAATTTTCACATGTGTTGATTCGTCTAGACAAGATTTCGATACATATTATAAAGAAATATGGGGAAAGAGGACATCCTTGACGTACTCCCTTCTTAATGTCAAAAAATTTTGAGCAATGACCATTGTTCGTGACACATGCTTTTGCATCTTTATAGAACAACGATACCCATTTTATTAATTGTTCACCAAAATTAAAATATTTGAGACATTTGAGTATAAATTTGTGATCAATGCTATCAAAGGCTTTCTGAAAATCTGCAAAGAATATTATACCAGGTTCATGGTTTTTCTGCATCTTTTCAATTATTTCTTGGATTAATCTTACGTTTTCACCAATATATCTACCTTTTACGAAACCTGTTTGATCTTCACTTATTAAATGTGGTAACGATTTTTTAATTCGATTGGCTATTGTTTTGGATGCTATTTTATAGTCTATATTAAGTAAAGATATAGGGCGCCAGTTATTCAAGTTTGTTAAGTTTTTGTCCTTTTTTGGGATTAATGTAATTAAACTCTGTTTTTGGAATTTTGTCAAATTATCATTTTTGAATGAGTAATTTATCGATTTTATATAGTGCTCTTTAATGTCATTCCAAAATAATTAAAACAATTCAGCAGAAATGCCATCTGACCCAGGGCTTTTATTGTTGTTCATTTCTTTTAATGCCGTGAAAGCTTCATATTCGCTGATTTCCCCTTCACAGTGTTGTTTTTGTTCGTTGGTTATAGTATGTCCATTTGTTTCGAAAAATGTATCATTATTACTTATATAGTTGTCTTTCTTATATAATTGTTCGTAAAATTTAGCCGTACTTGACATAATATGTTTTTGCTCTGTTATTAGTTTGTCATCCACAAATAATTGTTTGATAGATTTTTCTTCTGCTCTTTTCTTTTCTAGATTTGAGAAATATTTGGTATTTTTTTCGGCACCTTCTATCCATTCAGCTCTAGCCCTTAATAGTATGCCTTTAATTTTGTTTTCTTGTATTGAATCGAATTTAGTTTTTTCTTGTTTGAGTTTTTGTAGTATTTCTTCGTCATTTGGATTAATTGTTATATCGTGTTCTAGTGTTTTAATGTTGATTTCGACCCTTTTTTCTTCTAGGTTTTGTTCTTTTTTTTAGTTTACTTGAAAATTTAATCGATTCATCTCTTATTCTTCCTTTTATTACTTCCCATAACACGTCTGGGTTCGCTTCTTTATTTATTTCTGCAATTTCTGTAATAGATTTGCGTATTATTTCTTGATATTTTGTATTGTCAAGAATGGAATTATTTATTTTGAAAGAGCCTGGACCTCGTTCTATTTTTGATGAATTCATGCATATATGAGTGGTCTGATTTGAATCCTGCTGAAATGTTTGCCGTTTTAATAGAGTTCAATAGGCTAGCTGATACTAAGAAATAGTCTAATCTACAAAAGATAGGAGGACTCGTATTTGAGTGCCATGTAAAGGTACGATTGTCAGGGTTATTATTTCTCCAAACATCATGTAAGTCATTGTTTTCTAATATATTATTAATCTTATCAGAGCATTTTTTGTTTGTATCATTTCGACCATTTAGTTTATCTAGTTTGTAGTTAAGAACAGCATTAAAATCGCCTCCTAAAATTAGTGAATAATCATTGTAATCTTGCACTATATTTTGTACAGTGGTATAAAAATTTACATCATCTGCATTTGGACCATATATGTTTATTATTACTAGTTGATTGCCCATGATTTCTATTTTAAGGAGTTGTAGTCGACCTTTTATATACTCTTTATGCTCTATAATTTTGAATTCTGTTTTGGTGTTTATAAAAATCCCCACCCCTTTAATAAAAATCTTGCAAATTACTGCGTCCTTACATTTTAGAAAAAATATTTGAACTTACAAAAAATAGACCATTTAAATGTGCCCCTTGTGAAGATTTTTTTCAATTTTGAACGAAAATCCTTTTTTTAACGTTTTTCTTTGAAAACCAGACAGGCTTGATATTATCAAAATTGTAGTGTTAAATAATCAGTTATAACAAATAAACATATCATAAATTTACTTTCTTCAAATTCATGTCAAAATTTTTAATATGTTAATTCAAGCGCTGTAGTGACATTGATCAAGGGGCACAGACACCTTGATCCGCATCATTCAGACGCGCTGTAAAACATACATCTGGCTGGAGATAACACAATAGGGGGCACATGGACCTGGAGATTACACAACAGGGGGCACATTTTATTGCCCTCGCTTCCGGAATATGTAATATACAGGGTTATTGTCACAAATTATCGATCCATAGCCATATCGATTGCTAATATTTTAAGGATTTTAACATTTAAGTGATTTAAAAAATGGTCACTCCGAGACCGACTGGGGGGGGGGGGCACGGGCCCCATGTGCCCCCCCCCCGGTGGATCCGGGCCTGTTCCACCACCTAGGCTTTTAGGCCAAAATGTTTATAAAATCATCAGAGAAAAGCGGTACCCGAGAAAAGTGTACACTTAACAAATCTTATAAGTGTGCATGCATATATGAACGATAGCTCAGTCAAAACCTGATGGATCGTGCTGAAATTTTCAACATACATGTATGTAGCTTGGATATTCGGAATTATAATTCAAATGATTTAAGTACCATCTGATAACAAAAATTCCAATCAGAATAAGCAAATGATGACATCATCAAAAGCTACAAAATGTCACCAATTTTTGCAGCGAATTCATCGGTCGTTCGTCTGGGTCTTGATGCAGCTATTTGACTGCTCTGCATTTAAATGTTATTTTTAAGAATATGTGCTTATCAATTGTCTGAAAACAAAGTAAACCATGATTCGATTAAAGTACAAATTAGGATTAGAAATACCCACTTTCATCCGAAAAGATAAATGTTTGATAGAGTTACCTCCCTTTGACCATCAACATAAATTTTTTTAAAAGTTGATTAGTAGACATGTACAACCAAAGTGGAAAGTGCAAAAAGAAAGTGGAAAACGGAGAAAAACCGTCGGGTTGGTTTCAAAAATTTATTCATTCTAAATAAGGCCAAACAAAATAATAAATGAATCACTCAGTTTCGCTCAATGAGAATGAACCTCCAACTTCTCTGTTGCTGAGGCTATATAGAATGCCTTTACATTTTGTCAGAAGTTGCTGTATATCATATATGTCACTCTCACTCATGTTATTGATGACAAGAGTCCAGTTTCCAGAATTCGCTATGTATATGCCCGTAAAAAACAATGATTGCCGTATCTGAAAACTTCACAAAATTCCATTTTCGCAGTACTTACGTTACATATAGCACCAGCAATTGAAATATAAAAACAACTTGAATTTCAACATTTTGTAACGGACGGGCTGGTGCATTGCTATATGTCTCCAGCATCAGCAGATGCCGGGACATAATACATAATATTATATGATATTAAATTATTATGATATTCATGTTGCATATTTCCATGTATTCAATTGTTAAAAGTGCTATTCAAAGATAATTATAATTAAGACAAAAGAAACATCATGAACAACTATTTTATATGTAAACATTTATTAAAAACATAAACTTTAATACAGTCGTGTATGCATTATTTAAGAGCGTAGTTCTAAACGATGATAAACATTTATTTAAAATTGAATTGCCTAAACATATCTCGTAAACCAAGATTGGATGCGTTTAAGGTGATTCACCACTTTTGAAATGGACAGTAGTTAAAAATTCACAATTACTTGGCAAGCGTATTGAGACCATCTGCAAACCGAGATCAAAAAGTGCAAAAAAAGATTGTAGTTGATTTTCAAGCATCTCGGGGGAAGGTTTTTTGCGTTTATTTCTGAAGAATATAAACAAGTTCAAACTGTAAGTATCTTTACTAATACACGCTTTAAAATATCGTGAAATCCGAGGCTGTATACAACGGATGCAAAACGTTGCTTCATAGTGTTACTTCCCCGGTTGGGGTTTTCCAAAATGATTGTCGTAAATATGTTCTTCATAAATATAACAGGTATGATATACCTTGTTCAGAAAACTCCAGCACTAGCGAATCACCTTAAAATAGTATACCTGTATTCTGCCCCATGCTTGCCAAAAAGCGGTTATCCGTGCACGCGGTTCGAGAATTTCGTGCAACGCATGGTACACTTTTTGACATCTCCTGTGCTATAAAACCAATAGTTTCAAAGAGAATTTCTTTAACATAAGCGTACTATCGAGTTACACTTATACTTACGATTGAAATTAAAAGATGGACGAGAAATATTATGATAGCATTAACAATTTCACAGCCTCTCTGATTTTGTAGAATATCATGACTATGCATTTACTTTAAAGGAACTTATGTTACAGTGGCCACCGAATCAACTACTAGATATGCGCAACAGACTTCTGTTTGATTACGATATCAAAGGCTATATGGATAGGGGATACATACTGATGTCCCATGCAAAATATCAAAGCTACACGCCTCATCGTTTTCTAAAAATATGTTCAGTGGATTAGAAAAATATTTTACTTTTTAGACAGAGCACAGCAAATTGAACGCAGTTTACATTATTATAATTTTATACAAGCTATTTCCAATTTGGCAGTAATGAGAAATCCCTGGTCGTTTCTCCACTTTCCACTCTCCGTTTTCCACTCTCCGCTTTGGTTGTACATGTCTAGTAACGTTACCACGTTGTTGAGCAAATAATCTTATTTTTAGTGTTTTTTGAATTCGGTGATATAATTTTAATTCAAATTGACCATGCTAAAACATAATTTGCATGTATGTGTAAATTTCCCGGTAATTTTGCTTGTTTTGATTTTTCACGGTTCAATGAACGGCATCTTTTAATTTCGAAGAAAAAACTTTATTAATTCAATCTTGAGGTAGTAAATAGTACATACACAAAATTTTAAGCAGAAATGTTAATAATACAAAAGTTACAAGTTAAAAACACATGCACACTTATAAGATTTGTTAAGTGTACATGTACACTATTAGTCCCTGAATGGAAATCGGCTTCGTTTTGGCCATTGCTGATTTGTAGCAACGGTGTCAGAGCAGATTTTATACACGATGTGTTTTTTCAGCCAGGTGTCTTGACAAAGGAAGGGGTAGGATGGTATTTTTGACGGGCGACAGTTTAACATTCAGACTTGTTGCAGTTATAATTGAGTTCTATGAATGTTTATAATTTCACACGTGAGTACCAAGTCTGCAATTGACGAGGATGCTGAGAGCCAGAAGTAGCTGTGAGACTTTCAAAGGTGTCTAGTTTAATCGTGAACTCAAGAAGTGACAATACAGTCAAGAAATATTATCATTATTTTACTAAATGGGAGAAATTCATTGTATCTACAGGATGCAGTCCAGTTCCTGCATCTCCTGCATCTTGTGTTTCTGATTGTTCTTTGTATAACTTTTGAAATATCGAATATTATACAAGTGTCAAAGTCTAACTTTGAAAAGTGTTCACGCGATATATGACAAAAATTTCGTCACGCATGACTGAACACTGGACCGTTAACTTGTTCGTATGCATTCAATCAGCGAGCATACCAGAGGATTATCTAACTAACGGTTCGTGTAATTATACACCCGATGATGACTGACTATAGCTTCGAGCATTCAATAGATCAGACATCGTCTGACCATGATCATACACGTGATCACATCGATACTAATGATGACGTACTATGGGAGGATATGGGCGAAATCCCCGAAGTAAACATTCGGGCCCTAGAGGAATACCGGAAGTTAGTGCAGTTCTACCGTGATTTACCAAGAGACATGTGTATAGCGCAAATAGTGAGAGAATACTCATCGAGTGAAGAGGATTTGGAGCGTATACGATCTGTGTACTTCGAACATCTTAAAGAAACGTGCGCTGAATTTCCTTTCGGAGTAAATGCTGAACTAAAGAGGCGTATGTTTACTCGAACTGGAGACCCACTACCAATGCGTTTGGCGCAGGATATTTACAACATCGTTGATGTTTCGGAAGGAGGGGACCCGACTATACTGAAATCCATGGTGAGCATTTGTAGAAGTCGGAAGTCATCCACGGTGAAGGTAACCCGTACTCGAGGGAGTGGTGACCATCCATCTAGAAAGTGTATGTGCTCTAACGACATATCCGTGCTTAAGAATAAAATGGCTACTCTCCAGGCGGACCATTTGTTACTTAAGCAGGCTCTCCATGTAAGCAATGACTTACGTACCAAGCAAATCGATACTGTGAAGGACTCCCTGTATTCGATCAAAGCAGACATCTTGACATGCTCAAGGAGTGTTAAGGATTGTTCCGTTGTCACTTTGTCGACCATGAGGAATATAGTCAGTTCAGCCGTAGCCAGAATTACGGAACTTGAGGACAGAATAAGACTTGTAGAAGTAAAGATAGAGAATTGTGACGATAGTGTATGTGTAGAGAAAGAGAATAGTGCAATCAGCGAAAGTGAAGAAAGTGGGTTATATACGGCAGTGCGTGCTGATTGTGTGTCATTCTTGAGTCCGGTCAAAAAGATAGATAGAGGAACTCAGACATCATCGATACCTGTCAGCTCTAGTCATCATGAACAACGCTCTATTCCGGTGCGTATTAGTCCACGGACAGATGATGACGTCACCAATAAAGTGCATGAAGATAGTGACTTCTCAGTTCAACGTCGAAGAAGAACGAGACATTTCTGTTTACTAGGTCTTAGTGCAAATGTCAACACTGATATTTTGGCCTCGGTAATTAAACGCAAGGGACCGACTGTGTCAATGATTCGTGTGTTTCCGACGAAGTCTGACCCGCATAAAGCGGTATTACGGCTTAACGTTTTCGATGATAAACATGCTGATCGTTTGATGGACAAAAACTTTTGGCCGAGTTATGTTTCATGTAGACAATGGCGTACGCGGACAGCGAGTGATGTGCCACCGAGATTTGATAATTGGCGCAGATACATGAACAGCCAATCTGATAGACCTGGAAGTGACGGTCGATACTAATTTGACTTCAATATTTTGTAGTCTATAGTTTGGAGTATTTTCATGTATTTATTCATTTAAATATGACAGATTTTCATTTAAATATGTTGACCTGGAATGCTTCAGGTATAATGTCGAGTGCATCGTATCTGCGTAAAACTTATTTTTGATGATAAACAAAGGAATTTGTTATTAAGACGGTTTCTTTCTGACACTCAAACCATACCCATTAATACATTGCCAATATGTTGTGGTGCAAAGGACACATTTGTTTCATATGATAATGTATATACTTCAACAATTGATTATGTATGCTTACCAAATGACTGTATTGATATTGTTGCGCATTGTGAAATATTAGATGATGATTGTCTTAATGTATCTAGGCATAGACCAGTCGCTGCTCGTATTATTATACCCATGGTGAATTTTAATTCTTCCTCTGAGACTGTAAGTATTAAACGTGTAAATTGGAAAAAGGCAAGCGATATACAGATAAATGCTTATGTTGAGAGTGTTACGTATTCTGTTGAAATGTGTTCATTTGTTCTAGAAACAAAGGAGAGTGTTGATTCCTCATATAACAATATGTGTGATATTTTGACCAGTGCCACATTATCGTGTGTAGGACACAAAGCCTTTAAACCTCATCTGAAACCGTTTTGGAACAGTGAATTAGGTACATACCACAAAGCGATGAGAAACCAGCGTGGTGATTGGTGTAGATCTGGTCGACCGCGATGTCGTACAGACATAACATACAATGCATATAAGTCAGCAAAGAGACAATTTAGGCGGGCTCATAGAAGATATGCAAATGAACATATGAAGCAATTGAATAAGGAAATTGACGAGTCTGCAGAACTAAATTCAAATGATTTCTGGAAACATGTAAATACACGTTGTAGAGTATATAACTGCAACCAAACTACATCATGTATTAAGTTTAATGACACTACTTACCGCGACCAGTCAGCCATAACAGAACAATGGGGATTTTACTTCGAACGGTTGTACTCGCCTTCGAATTCGGACCAATATGATAAACAATGGTGTGATCAAGTGAACAATGAAGTCAAATTATTGCAGGAAAATCTAGTTCCTGACAAAACAGCGATAGTTTTACCTAATGATGTGGAAAGAATCATCACTGCTTTTCCACAAGGTAAAGCCTCTGGATGTGATGGTGTTTCATATGAGCATTTGAAGTGTGTGGCGAGTGTAGTGTCCTCAAAATTGGCAGAACTATTTACATGTATGTTACGCATAGCTTACATACCTGATGCTCTCAAGCGCGGAATAATAATTACATTGTTTAAAGGCGGTTCAAAACGTAAGGACAATCCTAGCAGTTATAGAGCGATCACGTTGACTTCTGTTGTGCTAAAATTGTTTGAAGCAGTAGTGCTACAACGATGTAAAACAGCAATGATGGCAGATCTGAACATACAACAATGCGGTTTCCAAGAAGGTTTAGGCTGCCTCATGACATCGTTTATGCTACAGGAAAGTGTATACTTCGCGCGCGAACATGGTTCGAAACTATTCATGTGCTTTCTTGACGGCAAGCATGCCTTTGACAGAGTTTGGCATCAGGGACTATTTTACAAACTTAGTGCTAGTATCGACTCTACATCACTTCTGGCCTTTATGGAATTGTACTCGAACATGACAAGTTGTGTAAGGAATCTTGGTTATACATCCAGATGGTTTCCTGTACGTCAAGGAACACGTCAAGGGGGAAAGAGCTCCCCGGACTGTTATTTGGTATATATAAATGGACTAATATGTGAGCTAGAGCAATCGGGGCTTGGATTCTGTATGTATGATTTGAACATGAACAGCCCAACTGTAGCGGACGATATGGTACTCATTTCATATTCTCGAAAAGCGCTTGAGGGAATGTTGACCATATGTTATGACTATTCGTGTAAATGGCGTTTCGATTATAACCCTTCTAAATGTGCTGTGATCGTATTCAATGAACAACGTGTGAAATAAATCGTACTTGGTTTCTTGGACCGGAACGTATACAGGAAGCTGATTCATACATACACCTTGGATTAAGATGTGACAATTATATGTCCACCGGTACAGTCGTGTGTGACGCCTCGTTGAAGTTAAGAGGAACTCTCAATTCAATTATTAACAGTGGTTAAAGCCCGACCGATCTTAACCCAATTACAACTCTTAAAATCTATAAGAATATTGTTTTGCCCAAGGCTCTTTATGGCGCTCCGTTATGGTCAAATTACTCTCAAGGCGATTTGAGGCAGCTTGAAATTTCACATAGACGTTGTGTCAAACAGATAATTAGTGTCAGTAGATGTACAAATACAGACTTTTCGTTGGCATGTTTGAACATTGAATCCGTGGAAGAGCTAATAGACTATGAAAAATTGCAGTTTTTGGGACAGTTGTGTCGGCTTCCTGAACACTTTCTAGCAAAACAAGTCTTCATTCACAGACTTGTACGATTTTTTGTGAGTGATCGTAGTACGCTGGGATTTATTCCCGAAATATATAGAATCTTGCAGAAGTATAATCTATTGCCAATTATTCAAGTGTACATTGCGAGTGGTATATTTCCGAGTAAACTGTGTTGGAAAACAACTATTAAGAACAATGTTAAAATAGCGAACAGACTTAAACGAAGAGAATGTGTGCGTGGACAAATAAAATGTGATGTGCCGTATTTATTTACGAACGACCAACACCTCATCTTATTTTCGATCGCTAGAACAACTCCATCATTATCAGTTCTTTGTAAAAAAGTTATGAGACTGCTCAGTTGGATAGTCTCTGGACAGTTTGTAACTAAATGTGTGAAATGCGAACGCTTTACTGAATGCCTCGTCGACCATGTTTTATGGTTTTGTGAAACGTCTGAGGAGAAAAGATGTCAACTAATCATTGAACATTCCAAAGTAATAGGGATACATAACTACTCTAAGTTCATACATCTACCCACATTTGAAATGAGTAGGCGACTGGTCTATCGTGCTTTGCACATTGCAGAAAACAAATATTTCTGCCATTTCAACCTGCTTAAGTTGGTCTGTGATATGTTGTAATTGATGTTGTTTATATGTAATACCTGATATATTTATTTATTTATCATCATAACTACCATTAATTCGTCCTTGTGTTTCGTTTTCGGACAAGGCTGGATATTCAGTGGTACAATAAGTACGTATGTTTTTGTCAGTTTTTGATATGTGATGTTTGCCTTACCTGCCAGGTGCCTAAAGTATATTTGATATGGTCGTTATGATAAGGTGACATCTCTGCATAACTACAGATCTTCGTAGTGGATTATATAAACATCATGGTTGATCATCAATATTTTTCATACATACTTGTATATATCTCAATCATAAGTATGCTGTTTTGTAAGTTATTCGATGCCGCCAGGAGGCGGCATCGAGTATGAAAGGGTGCAAGCAGATGTCCCAGGAGGATACAAGATTTGATTGGTTATAACGCTGTTGGACTCGCCCGTCAGGGGTAAAATAGGATGATAAATGTTCGGTAGGTACTAAAGTCCAAGTCCCAGGAGGATACAAGATTTGATTGGTTATAACGCTGTTGGACTCGCCCGTCAGGGGTAAAATAGGATGATAAATGTTCGGTAGGTACTAAAGTCCAAATCAGTTCGGAACGGGTGTTTATATAACGGCTACATATGTTGCAATTTGCGGGTCTTAGCAGGGGCTATTAAAAAGTAAAAAAAACTATTTGCGCGGAGCGGCGATTTTCCTTTCGAACTTTTATGGAACATGTTAAATACTTTCATGTCTGTCAGATATTTTTTAGTTATGATTTTCGATTTTTTCCAGTTCTTAGGTTTTGTCTTAATCTAAATTTGATAAATGCAAGCGTTTTTTTAATCTCTATGTTTCTTTATTTATGTATGTCAGAATAGTTTGTTTTGCCAAAATTTAAACGGGTAAATATAGCTTGCCAACATTGAACTGACACTTCTTATTTACAAAATATTCATATGCGCTCCTATACTCCTGCCAAATGGAACTAGTTCTATGCATATTTTAAACTATGTTGAACGTATTAATTCGCAATGAATTTACTTATCAAGCTCACAAACCACGAAATAACAATGTCCTTTAGTGTCAGTTTCACGTTGTCAGGCTATACCACGTTATTGGAATACACTTTGTTATTCTATGAAACATGCTAAATGCCACCTGTGAAGCATTAATCAATATTATAATGGTGCTCATATTTCTAAAACATGTTATGTTCATTTGAATAAATATTTCAATAGAAAATAGAATGTTTTCATGTTTTCTATTCTTTCCTGGTGTTTCACTGCCTTCAAGTTTTTAACCAGGTTTTCCAAAGGAAAACTCTGGTTATTAGATTGCTGAATGTCGGCGGGCCGTAACAATTTCTTCTGTGCACAACTCCTCCTACATTTCTTCATAGATTTCAACCAAACTTTCAGAGAATGATTGTCATCATGTGACCTGGTGCATATTATCAGGGTTTTATGATTCAACCAATTTTGACGGAGTTATGGCCCTTGAAACAGAAAAAATTGGCCGCTTTCCTTATGTCGCACGGTACTCAAAGTACACGACATAGAGTCATGAAACCTTCACAGAAATGGTCAGGATGTTTTCTCTACACCTGGGGTTTCACTCCCCTTTCAGTTTAGTACATCCAGAGTTATTAGCCATTGAAATGGTGTAAAATAGCCATTTTTGACTTGTTTCACATGCTACTCAAAAAGTATTTGACCTAGGATCATGAAACCTTTATAGAAATGTTTGACAGCATGTACTCTAGTGCACGTGGGGTTTCACTCCCCTTTCAATTTAGTACAACCAGAGTTATTGCCCTTGAATTAGTGAAAAATACCCATTTTCATCAATCTTAAGTTTTTGCAGCGTACACTCAACACATGAGAATAACTTCCCTTGTGCATCACACATCACGCCGGAATTTTAGTTTGTTTACAAGTTTCTACCAATACCTTTTACTAAATAAAAAGATTTACTTAAAAAGAACTAGCGGCATCTTTGATGCCCAGCATCAACATTTCTCTTGTATCGTATTGTTGTACACAAATGTATATGCTTATGTAAATTTATGCTCTTCAGAATTGGAGGAATAAAAGTTATAAAAGTTATATATAATTGAGTTCTATGAATGTTTATATTTTCACACGTGAGTACCAAGTCTGCAATTGACGAGGATGCTGAGAGCCAGAAGTAGCTGTGAGACTTTCAAAGGTGTCTAGTTTAATCGTGAACTCAAGAAGTGACAATACAGTCAAGAAATATTATCATTATTTTACTAAATGGGAGAAATTCATTGTATCTACAGGATGCAGTCCAGTTCCTGCATCTCCTATGTATACACGTGGTGCTTTATCCAACAAACTTGATAGACAATAAGTGTTCCGTTAGTGTGATTTCTTCTACGTTATGCAGTATAAAATGGGCGCATTCGCTACGCGAACTTCATGATCCAACGGACAATATGTTTGTGCTTAATCTCCTTGAAGCAGCAAAACGAACTTTCTCTAAACCAGTAGGCAAAAAACAACCAGTTTCTGTGGATATGTTGATCGAGTTATGTGCTTTGTATACTGATTCATCGGACATATTGATTGTGCGAGATTTAAGTATGATTTTGTTTTGTTAGGATTTTCTGCTTTTTTAAGATTTCATGAGCTTAATGAAGTAGTAAAACTAATCAGTACAGATTTGGAAACGAAGTGATTGTTTCCATGGGTTCTACTCTTGCATGTACGTATAAGATGTTACAGAGATACTTTAAATTGACAAGTCAGTCGACTTTGAATACGAATTAGTTATTCAGACCGTGTTTTTTTAATTAAAAACACAATACTTTTTGTATATTGATATACAAAGAAAAACATATTAGTTATTCTAAGGCTAGGGAATTTTTGACATCTAGGTTAAAACTGGTTTCAGGGGATTTTTAACATAGGTCTACATTCATTGAGATCAGGTGGTGCTACGTGTGTGGCCAATGCCGAGGTGAATGATAGATGCTGGAAAAGGCATGGTCGTGTGTAAGGGTGAAAATGGCAAAGATGGTTATGTGGCCGATAGCTTAAGGATATCCGGGTGCCTCCTTTTGAATATCCTTTTGAAGAGTTCTCAAGGGCAGTAATTTTATGGCTGATTTCCTATAGGTCGTGTGTTCAACCCTCACGAGAGCCAAATATTTTTTTCTTTTATCTTTAGTTATAAGACAATGTTTTGGCTTCACAACATGACTTTAAAGTGTAATTTGGAGAAAAATATTTTTTCTATTTTTTCTTTAATTTTATACGAAATACAAAAATGTAGATGAAAATCGGGTTTCTATGGATTTGTGAAAATCACCAAAGAAAAGTTCTAGGCTTCAGAAATAAAAATATCAGGATAGTCCGAACATGGGCCAAATCAAGCGATTCGAATGCCTATGATGCAGACGTCAACTGGGAGGTTTCACTTTGGCTAAAATGACATGAACCGACAATGCTTCATCTGGAGACACTCTACTAGCACTTTGGCACCGTTTACAACCACCCATGTCCTGGTCATCCATGTGACAGGACCAGTAACTCCACATGTACCATGTCTAAGGCAAAGTTCACAACTGGTTCAAACTCTTCTGATCAATTTGTTGGCATATTTAATCAATCAATAATTAATCAAAATTTTATCTTTTCACTTAGAACAACGGATCGGAAAAAATAGGATTTTACCAAAATTGTTTTCCGTTACTTTTTAGCCACACTATACACATACGTGTTGTTTAATTGCATCGATAGCACTGTATGAAAACAATGTTACAGTTGCATTGTTCATGGAATAAAATGTTATCAAGTAAATACAGTTTGGTTGCCAATAATACAAAGTTTGAAAGAAAGTGTTGACAGAAACCTCAGTGTTGCGTTTCTAGATGTACTCAGTATAGAAGTATGTCCTTACCAATTGATAAATTTCAAGCAATGCATGGTTCTGTGGTTGTGTTTGTTAACTCTCAGTCAAAGCTCAAAGTTCAAAAGTTCAAAGCTAGTGATAGCCATTAATCTATTACATTTTTTCTTGTATTATATACGAAAAACATATATCCTTGGATAATTTGATAAGATATTTTTTTAGAAAATAAAGTGTTTTGTCTTATTATTATTAAAATTAGACCATTTGAATTCATGTAATTTGAAAACGCGTATGGTATAGCTGTTGGTTTCTCTTAATTATTCAAAGACTCCCTAGCTACTATCATTTAAAACTTGTTCTTGGCTATCAAATAAGGCAATGTGAAGACGAGTGAAATGCAAAAGTGTTTTTTTACTCAAGCTAGCATTCTGTACACATACTTTGTATGCGATTGCAAAAAAAATAAGATATTCTGACGGGGTTCGAAATCTGTCATATGATGTTATCGTTACTTATACTGCACCGTTATCCTCTCGGTCACTATTTCATGCAGATTATAGGAAAAAAATATACTGATCATCCACATTTTTGAAGACGATATATTAAGAAAACATTTGATTGTAAACACAGCATGACGTCACTGTCAGGTATCCCTGGTCGAACTTTGCCCTTATTATTGCTTTATATGATTGTATGCACGTTATTTGTCATACATGTGAATTTGTGAACTTAGTAGAGACCATTTAATGAGTGTATATACGAGGGGTGTTCCAGAAATGATAGGACTTCTCATAACTTCCTACCAAACACTTACATTTTAATGAAATTTGACTCATATGCTTACCAATTCATGCTCTGTACACTTGGAGACTTTTCTAACGCAACACTTCTTCAAATCGATATAGCTCCATTATTGGTGAATGGATATTGTTGAAATTTGGACTAAGAATAATTAAACACATATCAAATACTTCCTGTAAATTTGATAGAAATTGATCAACGAAAATATATGAAACATACAAATAAAAAACATCACTGCAAAAGTCAAATTCGCAAATCGTACAACGTAAAATATTAACAATGTGAAAAGTCACTTAGTATTACAAATTCGAGTGGCTAATACCTCATTGAAACCACGTAGTGTAGAAAGAAACATTGAGTGATGTTTCGGCACTCCTGCACAAGGACCTGTTCCAATACACGCAGCGTAATGGGGGCTATGGATGATACATGTCTGCCAAAGACACGTGCTAACTAAAAAACCAACACACGATGATCAACTTTCATATAATGATTTGGAATTTAACTTTATATTTTATAAAGTATTAATAAAATGCATAAACTTACACGTCTTAATGACTTCATGACCGGCCAGCAACATGTCAAATGCGCGGTTGCACTCAGTCTCGTGAATATTCATACCAGCCATCTTGTTTTTTAATTAAGAAATAAAAAATCTGTTCGCGTTTATTGTCGGTGAATAAAACACGGGCAGGAGTTCGGATGCGGAAAAATTAAATCACGAGTGCGTAGCACGAGTGATTTAATTTTCCGCATCCGAACGAGTGCCCGTGTTTTATTCACCGACAATATACAAGAACAGCGTTTTTATTTCGATTCTAAATACGATAATATCCCGCACTATTTAACTGCGCGCATTCCATTTTCACCCATTTGACATTGAACATAATTCCACGCCGAAATTGAGTGCTTATTAGCTGGTACAATTACCTCCCTCGTTAATGAAAACGACCTTCGTAATTTTCTGAAGGAAATACCACAATTTAAACATTGAAACAATTTTAATAACACGAGTATATGGTATCTATTTCATAAAATGAAAAATTTAAATGGATTGATTATCAGAAGCTTTAATAAAACTTGGTTTCTAGAGTATATTGGAGTTTCTAAAAATAGATGCGTCATAGATGTAACACTGGATTCTCGTGCAACCCGCCTTGTCATCGTGACTCGTAGTACATTTGACTATAAAGTTTACGTTCATTCATTCATAAATATGTCAAGTGATACTGGGCGTAAAAGGAAACAGCCAATTTGATAGGTATGTTTTATGGGGATAATAATACATTGTTAGGTCCGCTCTATATTTAAACGATTAATCCGCAGATCGTGTTAGAATTAAGAAATAAAAATCTGTTCGCGTTTATTGTCGGTGAATAAAACACGGGCAGGAGTTCGGATGCGTAAAAATTAAATCACGAGTGCGTAGCACGAGTGATTTAATTTTCCGCATCCGAACTCCTGCCCGTGTTTTATTCACCGACAATATACAAGAACAGAGTTTTTATTTCGATTCTAAATACGATAATATCCCGCACTATTTAACTGCGCGCATTCCATTTTCACCCATTTGGCAATGAACATAATTCCTCGAAGAAATTGAGTGGCTTATTAGCTGGTACAATTACCTCCCTCGTTAATGAAAACGACCTTCGTAATTTTCTGAAGGAAATACCACAATTTAAACATTGAAACAATTTTAATAACACGAGTATATGGTATCTTTTCATAAAATGAAAAATATAAATGGATTGATTATCAGAAGCTTTAATAAATCTTGGTTTCTAGAGTATATTGGAGTTTCTAAAAATAGATGCGTCATAGATGTAACACTGGATTCTCGTGCAACTCGCCTTGTCATCGTGACTCGTAGTAAATTTTACTATAAAGTTTACGTTCATTCATTCATAAATATGTCAAGTGATACTGGGCGTAAATAGAAACAGCCAATTTGATAGGTATGTTTTATGGGGACAATAAAACATGGTTCGGTTCGTTCTTTGTGTATTGGATTAATCCGCGAATCGTGTTAGAATTAGTTTTATGTTTTCTTGGTGTAAGATCCCATCTAGAATGAAGAAATAGAAATAAACTTTTAATCATATATCTCGATTTCCTCGTGCTAAAATATGAAACCATACCTACACCACGTGCTCAAGCGTCCTATTGTCACGGATGAATGATTTTATCATTAGTTTGCACAGAATGCAGTCAAATGACTACATGTGCAATTTCAAATCAATATCTTTACTCATAACTGAGATAAGCGAGTTCTTAAAGTGTTGCGTTAGAAAAGTCTCCAAGTGTTTACTGGTAGTATCTGGTTGTCTTTGTTATTGGTACAAAGCTTTCCATCCATATTACAAAATGTAAATATCTCAGTAACATCTAGCACTCAGTCTTTGTGCATGATCATAAGTGAGTATACAATTCGCTGGCTTAGAACAAGAAGGTCAAAACTACCAAATCGATATTTGAGAAAACAAGAGAAAACTGTCTGTAATTTACTCTTTACCTATGGGAAAACACGTTTTTAAAACTTCATTTTGGTCAACATGACAATTTCAGATTTTCTTGAAAATATGCTCATAAGAAGCGCCTTGTGAAGCACAGATTTCAAAAATGTATGAGTCTTATAAGGTCGTAAGAGGTAGTTACGACCTTCTGGTTCTAAGCCATCGAATTATAAATACCAAGGTGCGTCATGAATGAAATGACGCCAACGTCAAAAACTAGAAACCGCACAATTGTTAAATAGTAGTAAACATTTAGAAAACCAACAGGTGCACGGCCAATATTTTCATAAAATCGTTTCATTACTCGTTTTCTCTAAACAAAACCGAGTTTATTGCGATATTCACAGAAGTGCGTTCTTATTCATTAGAACGCAAAAAGCTATACGGAATAGACATAAAATGTTATATTACGCGGCTTGATTCATACATAGTGTTGTCTGATGTTTTTCGCTTAAAATATGCGATAATAACATGACCCCTACCTAATTAACACTCTACAAACCACGACAAAATTGGGTTGGGCCAAGTAGACGTTAGTCAAGTTACTATAGAATACTACATGTTCGGTTGGATGCAAGTATTTCATGTTTTGTAAAATAATCAAGTTGGTGATGAAGTCTTATGAAACGAAATTTTACTACAATCATATGTATTGTATATTTGAGGATATTGAAGAATTGTTCTAGTAAATTAATAAATAAGTGGTAACTTTCATCAGCGTGTGCTTGGAGTGCACATCAACGTTAATATACTAGTATACTTAATAGTCCCTTTGAGTGCGGGAGGTCTTAAATTGAAGAGAAAGGCAGTTTCTGTCGCGTGAATACGGATACAATTAACGTTCAGTAGATATTACCGGACAGTCATTTTCGAATCTGTGTCGATATATATTTTAAAAAGATGACAAGAACTGTTTAGTATGCAAAACATTTTCATGATTTCCGTAGTTTCATTCCAGGTTACATTATGCATTATACAGCGCTCAGAAAATCGCATGAAATAAACGTGTTTCAACTCAATTCGCAGAAACACTGGATATAGCTCTTACTTATGACCCTCTTACAAATGTAACTCAATGACCAGGAGAGAATTGAGCGTCAATACAATCGACAGCATTACCGAAGCAATAAGTTCTTGCGTATCTAAGGTTCAGTATAATTTGCAATTCCACACCTAATTGGAACCATTCACATAAATCAGCCCAGAAAGAGGAAATCCTTATTAATTCTTACCTCCCTTTATAGCTAATTATGCACAGAATCAAGAGTACGCAGTATGTTTTTTAATTATGAGTGAGTATTTAAACATGCTTGAAACATCCATATTTGAGGATATTGAAAATTTGTTCTAGTAAATTTGTAAATAAGTGGTAACTTTCATCAGCGTGTGCTCGGAGTGCACATCAACGTTAATATATAGAGAATATTTGTTGATTTTGGTGTAAGATCGAATTTTATTTCACCGAGTGATCACAGAAATCATTATTTTCACGAGTGGCGTAGCCACGAGTGAAAATAAAATTTTCTGTGATCACGAGTGAAATAAAATAAGATCTTTCACCAAAAATCAACAAATATTCCGTTTATTATTTGCTTCCTTTTTTCGTAAAACGGTACAGTAATTGCTAAATTGGGAAAATTACGTTTTATTATATGCTTTCAATGGATTATGGTGATTTTCAGTGAAAATAACAATGACAAATAACAGTGAAATAACATTTTTGATAATTCACTGTTTTTGACGGAACTACTTTCTTCAATGAAAAAATAAATTACCTCCCTGTATTGTTTGTTTAATTACATATTTACCTCCTTGATTATGTTTGCTACTTGACAGCTGTCAAAAATGGGAGTATTTTGCTGAATCGGATACCAATGGCTTTGAATTTGAAGCCTTTTTTGGCATTTAAATTTTTTTTATTATATTTTTGTATACTGCAGTACAGTACGTAAAGAAAAATATAAATTTTCAAAAAAAATATTTGTTTTTCGTTTTTACGCCCTGTTGGCATACTGCACCTGTGTGACCTCATTATTGTGAGGAATAAAATGAACCTAGCAAATCGTAAACCTCAACAAGTGACAGTCAGGTGAAAGAACAAGACCAACTCAGGTCGTAGTACGTTAGTCGGAAACATAATCCAGGATAGCACGGCTGGATACACATCAAACGCTTGTCGGTTATGTTCACAGCTTAACAAACAACGACACGAAGACGGATGGTCTGGGAACGAAATACATTTTAAAGGGACCAAACTCTTAAAATCGCACTTTTTGCCTTGACCGACCTAATACATTTATAGACCTATAAGAACCTTGACTAATTCATCTAGAAGAAAACAAATCACATAACGTCGGTTCATTACCCTTTTAAACACCTAAAATCTATTGCGTGACTAACGCAGTAAAATAATTTATTTAACGTTGTACTTTAGCGTTGTAGTATATAAACGCCGAGAAAACCCGTAACCTAATTAACGGACGGTAAACTATGTTCGTGAGTTCTCGTCAATAGCGCCTTTAATCGTATTTCCAGTAGTTAGAATACTCTATGTATTCGTAAAACATAGTTGAGTGACTGAAACGTCTACAAAACGCGATTTATTATCGAAGTGGAGTTAAGTCCCCTTTAAGAAGATGACCAATTGCTTTTGAAATGGTAATATCTTGAATCCCTGGGGTTTGTAGTAATCATCCTTTGATTTTTAACAAGCAAATATAACCGGTTTCGGCCAAGGGCAGTACATTTTCAAAGATCAATAACCATACGAACGCACATCAAGAAATTAAAAATGTATACCAAGCTACACTTGAACATAGAAAAAGGCCACTAAACACGACACCGTGCACAAACATGCGATACGATGTATTGATATCATGTCTATGTGATGTTAACTGAAGGGGTGGATATCATGGCTATGTGATGTTAACTGAAGGGGTGTCACTGGCTATGTGATGTTAACTGAAGGGGTGGATATCATGGCTATGTGATGTTAACTGAAGGGGTGTCACTGGCTATGTGATGTTAACTGAAGGGGTGTCACTGGCTATGTGATGTTAACTGAAGGGGTCTCACTAAATCCAATGATAATCGATGGGATGTGCCTTCATTATCAAAGGAATGAGTGATATAACTAGTAGTCTACAGTGCACGATACTATTACTATAAAATCACGACGTGTTATTGGAAATTAAAGTTAGAAAGCAAACTACGCCCTCGACGAAATAAGGCAACCTCGTGTGCGTTCTCTTTCTTTATCATGCAACTACCATGGTAACTGACTGATAACACATGACCTGAGAAAAGTATGTGTTCTCAGGTCAATGACCTGAGAACACTTTTTGGCTCCGCCCGCAAATAACGGACTATTTTGCAATTTATCATTCCGTCTTAAATTGGCATAAATATCATCGAAAACAACAGAATTAAGCATTCAGTAGCTATTATTTATTCAACGTTAAGTTTTACAATCCAGATAAGCAATAATACTACACCACTGTTATTGTTCTTGAATTCATACGGGTCACCCACGGATCGATCGTTTGGAAGGCCCTGAAATAAACCAACAAACACAGATAAATACACTAGCTAAGCATCGTCAAAGATAAATCTGCATTAGAATACCCATAGCTATAATCGACTCTATATCCAATTTACTGGCCTAAAGGAATTTTTAATCTCATTTTCACGACTCACGAAGGTTGACCTACAAAACGAAAACCATGAAACACCGAGCTTTTTTGGAGAATCAAAACATTGTTAGATTCAGTAGACAACCCTACAGTTTATACAAAAAATAAAACAAACTTTAATAGACCTTCCACAGATCAATGTCTTACTCACCGTTGCGTATTTCCATCTGTTTTCCTTAGCATTCTGTCGTGATTAAGTAGATCTTGTTGAAAATTGTTCTCCACCCACTTGGTTTTACAAGGTTTTACAAGCATGTCTAAACTGTTCATTCTTGAAGTTATTTCCCATTCACTGAATTCAATGTTGTACTACCCGTTGCCACACACAATCGAGTATTTAAACGAAACCGTATTTTGTCATTGTGTGAAGCATAACATAAGAAAGTTTTACACAATTAACGACCTTCTCCACACACACTACGTCATTGATGACGTTTCATTGATGAATCATCCAGAACAAAATCATCAAAAATTCATGAGCGGAATTTTATTCTACTTTTACTACACGATGTTCTTATTTTGGTAATACTTATAATTTGCTTAGATTTATCGTTTTGATTAAAAAATTGAAATATATTATATTTATTGTTTAATATTTTTTTAATTGAACAGCGTAGAATTGAGAGCTATATTTTGTGTACGGAAGCAAATGGAGTTGTGTTAATCGGGGAGCGGTCTAAGAACGATCGACAACTCTTAGTTTAAAATTATAAAATATGCTCTAAATTGTGCCCCGTTGTTGGTTTCATGATAAATAGAAACTCGGGTCCCTGTCCGGCTCGAACAATGTTATCAGGCTTGGCGATATCGCCCGGGATAGCTCGGTAAACCTCGGCACCCGAACGATATCACCTCGCCTGATAACATTGTTCTCACCGGACAGGGACCCGAGTTTCTCTATATGTCGAATGTTGCAAGCTTGCCGTTTGGATCCCAGACTGAGACAAACTGAAGTTAAGTCGGAATGTTATACTGCTTTAACACCCGTGCTGGATACTCGATATTATTTGAGTTATACAGTAAATTCAAAATAAAAAACACCCTGGGCCTCATACGATTCCTATACAATAATTGAAAATAAGTCAATTTCGATCGGAAAAATGCGATACACTAAAATCACGCTGTTAATCAATTTTGTGACAACAGGGACAAACAATATCAACAGTTGATTTTCAAAGGCGTAACATGGTACATTTTGTATTCAATATCACACTGTATCGGCAAAACGAGCTAGATCTGGTGCAGCGATCCCGCTACGGTTAACGAAGCGGGGATAGTCCGGCTAAAAATGGCGGATATCAACAAAAGTCAACGGGTGAGTGTAACACTTTTGCGTATTTCATGTGCTTAATCTTTAATTCTGTAAACAAGACTACTCTTACGGAATGTACACGTCCATCGAACATACCCGTAGCTAGTTGACATAGGTCTTCATCAATGCGTATGAACGTAATGCACGTTGAATGTTTTAAATCAACGGTAGACACTCCAAAACTGACATGAAATGCGGGCATTTTCGACAAATAAGTCCAAACAAGAGCATACCGAGTCTAATGTTTGTACTGACATGCACTATTGGGTGACATGTCCTGCCTAGGTGTTCAACTTGTTTCAATACTGTACTTAATTAGGCTAAAATCAAACATTTTCAAATTGAACGATTCTTAGTCCGGTTTTCAAAACAACGAAAATGGCACGACTCGAATTTGACTCGCCAGAACAACAAAT
This sequence comes from Spisula subtruncata, assembly GCA_963678985.1. NCBI lineage: Eukaryota > Metazoa > Mollusca > Bivalvia > Venerida > Mactridae > Spisula > Spisula subtruncata. The sequence continues at coordinate 31,964,828 of OY787676.1, forward strand.
TTAATGTCATTGGCTTGCAATGCTCTAAGTTATCTTATCATTATTTTCTACTTTTTATTGTTCATGTAAGACAGTGTGTTTCAAATAGTATAAATTACCTCACCCTTTGCACTTTCTAAGTTCTGTCTGCTCATAACAATATGAGTATTAACTCTTTTTATTGAGAAAAGTAATGTTATTATCCTAATTGTCACAATAGCAAGTTTAATAGTTGTTGTTGTAGGTCTGTAAAGACATTTTGACTGGTAGCAAATACTTATGGTATGTATTGAGAAACACGTTCATGATGCCCACATGTTTATACATTAATTCAGAATGTGTGTATGTAAAGAACCAATGAACATATTATTATTTTTGTTTATTTTTCAGGACAATTCCAGTGTGGCTAATTCCCGAAGACTTACAATTTCATCATTAATAAGGCACAAACTGGGCTACGAGGCAACGGATAAACATGACACATGCACTGAATATGCCAAAAGCTTTATAACAAAGGCATACCGACCAGGTCATAGTGTTTTACATTGTGAAGTAACGTTTGTTGTGTGTTGCCATAGTGGCATGTCAAACGAATGTATTTTTTACCCACAATGCCACAGAGTGTGATGAAGCGTTCGTACACTAAGATGCATTGTCATCACACATATCATCAGATGGGTCATGAGTAAACGACAACGATACTCCAAATAAGATTTTCATCTGAAAATCAAAAGGTGTCATCTAACGTTGTTGGTCAATCTCCATGTAAAGTTTGAAGATCTAAAGGCAAAGCGTTCCTGAGTCATTGAACGAAAACCATTTTGGCCTACCGACAGACTGACTTGTGCTAAGCAATATACCCCCTAATCAAAATAGCAAAATGAGGATTTGTATTTCGTTTTGTTTTGCCGCACATACACGTGGGGGAATTTTACAGATGTGTTGTTCATGGAATAACGTATTGTCAAGTAAATGCCGTTTGATTGTCAATCATAACAAGGTTGAACAATGTTGACAGTAACTACAGTGTAGAGCTCGAACAACTTATTTGTTTATGTTTTATTGTGGAGAATCTTAGAAAATATATTGATTGTTTATCATACATACTCTAATCACGTATTCATTCAATAATATTGAGATTTCTGAAAACGTTTTAAAGGAAAAACTCATCTTGTATGTATTTTCATCGTACATTTTTTGTAGTAACATTTTGCTTGGCACTTTTATTATAAGAGACATGTATGATGGTTTTAATATATCATAGTTTGAGCTGTATATTACTACATTAATCGGTAATCGACACTATTTTTGTACGTCTTACAGTCACTATTGTTTATATTTACACTTCGTTTTGTCGTTCAATTTATATTGTTGTTTTGTATCCAGCAATGGTTGAAGGTGAGGGAGGCATAGTGATTGTGTGCTGAATATTTGTTTATCCTAAATATGTCTGGCCGGACATAGATAGATTCAAGTTGATATGAATACCGTCAGAAATGTTTAGTTTGGTAGATGCCAGAAATAAAAACTTTTTTGTGGGAGACCATTATGAATTTGTGTCGAAGCGATATTTTAGCAGGAAATGAATATATGTATCCTTTGTTAAAGTGTATAGAGTTATATTCTAACAGTCATTCAATGTTGAAATAATTACTTGTATCGTTTTTAGTATGATACTAAACTACCTTAATTGCAAATTAAAACTTTGAATGGGTTCCGTGTACTTTGATTCAATCGTCGAAATATAGACGATTCTTATAGTTTCATAGGGTGTTCTAGAACACCTTCGTATGAAAATGGACAGTTTGCATGTCCAATAAATCACAGAGAGTTTCTGTTAAAACTGAAGCGAAAAATGATCTAATGGATATGAAAGCATAATTGTTTTTCAATTTTTGAAACTTTTGAAAAAAAAAATCTTCCAATATAGCTCTATACATGTTTTATTACACGTTTTCTCCAGTGAAGAAGTGTTTATATTTATGTGATTCTATTTATGTAGTTTTGCAATCAAAGCAATAAATGCAATAAACAATATGTGAACTCCTAATCTTTATTCAGTATTTCTGTCCATACACATCATGCACACATTAAATTTGATTTCCAAGTTGAATTCCTGCACGTTTCCTTCAATCTTGGATTCATCGCAATTAAAACAGTGTTTCAGCATTGGCTGCGTCCCACACAGGGCTGCATCTACTGTTGACGATTCCAGACCATCTACGTGGTTTGATTCTCCGTCTATTACACCCATCTAAGCTGTGGTCCCTTCAAAATATAAACACACAATGCTGAACATGAGGTTTTACATAAATATAGCTTAATCACTTTTAGATAAGGGTCGATATTGTATTATCCACGAGACCTTGAAAACGCCTTTCGAAAGATATCAAAGTTGTCCAATTCATAAGACATTTGCTTGAAACATTACCTACTGCGTTTTATACAGACTTAAACATTGTGGACATTGATAATCAATTACAATCGACAAGATGATGCAACTGATATGATGTATAGGAACATGTAGAATGTACCGATACAACGACGAACCATGGTTAAAAGAGGTATGAGAAAATCCGACAGGGAAGGTAGCACTTAACCTAACCAGCCGAGCACAGAAATCAGAAACACCACAACACAACTACCCTGAGCAATGCCCACATATAAGCCAAATAAACAATAAGAAACCCAAGTTTATCATTCGAATATATAAAATTTACCTTGGAACGATGGACTGATCTTCAACTATTTCACAAGCTTCAACTGCTCCATTATTGTCATTTTCGGTTGCTTGACCTGCATTATTGGATAATCAGATGCCCTGAATGTTTTCATTCGCAGAATGCCCTGAAACATAAATTTTGTTGCGTCAATGTTTTAAAATTAGCCAGCTTACAAAGTATGGCTTTTTGATACGTTTATGTATCTGAAGTGATATACATTATACACTTAATGCTTTATTTGTTGTCATAATATTAGTTAAGACCTGATGGGTTATATAACTCACCATTCATACCAAAGAGCAGTGATACTATTATTTAAACAATTGGTAAAACTTTACCGTCCATATTATGTGTCATTAGCCGTTGTGAATTTTTCTGTAAAACTCGAGTCGTACCATTTCCGTTGTATTGACAACCGGACTCATAATCGTTCGTCAAATGGAATAAAGTATTGATACAAGGTGAGCAGCTGTGCAAGAAATGTTACCTAATAATACCTGGCATAACGTAAATTTTGATTAGGTAAGCTTTTAATTGGGCTTATTTGTCGAAAATGTACGAATTTCGTGTGTGTTTTGGTGTGTTTACCATTGAAACCTAATTTTCAACGTGCATTACGTTCATACGAATTGATGCAGGCCAATTCCAACTAGCTACGGGAATGCATGATGGTCGTGGACATTCCGTAAGAGTATTCTTGTCTTCAGAATTCAAGATTAAGCACATGAAATACGCAAAAATGTTACACTAACCTGCTGATTATTGTTGACATTCGCCATTTTTATCCGGACTATCTTCGCTTCGTTAACCGTAGCGGGATCGCTGCACCAGATCTAGCTCGTTTTGCCGATACAGTGTGAATATCAGCATTCAAACGTTGAAAGTGTTAAATTTCAATTAACTAGTAGTAGTTTTCTATTTGATGGCTTACTTTTCGTAAAGCACTAAGGACATGCTGTGACCTCAATAAGATCTAAGACAGTCAATAAGTAGTAGATTTATGATAGAGAGCTAGCCTTGATTGTATTTATGTTGTGTATGTCTATAATGCTGAACAATGAGCACCCACTATATGATAGATTAAGGGGGGGAAGAGTACCGACGTATCACCCACTCTATGATAGATTAAGGGGGGAGAAGAGTACCGACGTATCACCTACTCTATGATAGATTAAGGGGGGAGAAGAGTACCGACGTATCACCCACTCTATGATAGATTAAGGAAGGAGAAGAGTACCGACGTATCACCCACTCTATGATAGATTAAGGGGGGGGGGGGAAGAGTACCGACGTATCACCCACTCTATGATAGATTAAGGGGGGGAGAAGAGTACCGACGTATCACCCACTCTATGATAGATTAAGGGGGGGGGGAGAGTACCGACGTATCACCCACTCTATGATAGATTAAGGGGGGAGAAGAGTACCGACGTATCACCCACTCTATGATAGATTAAGGGGGGGATAGTACCGACGTAACACCCACTCTATGATAGATTAAGGGGGGGGGGAAGAGTACCGACGTAACACCCACTCTATGATAGATTAAGGGGGGAAAGAGTACCGACGTATCACCCACTCTATGATAGATTAAGGGGGGGAGAGTACCGACGTAACACCCACTCTATGATAGATTAAGGGGGGGAGAGTACCGACGTAACACCCACTCTATGATAGATTAAGGGGGGGAAGAGTACCGACGTAACACCCACTCTATGGTAGATTAAGGGGGAGAAGAGTACCGACGTAACACCCACTCTATGATAGATTAAGGGGGGAGAGTACCGACGTAACACCCACTCTATGATAGATTAAGGGGGGAAAGAGTACCGACGTATCACCCACTCTATGATAGATTAAGGGGGGGAGAGTACCGACGTATCACCCACTCTATGATAGATTAAGGGGGGGAGAGTACCGACGTAACACCCACTCTATGATAGATTAAGGGGGGGAGAGTACCGACGTATCACCCACTCTATGATAGATTAAGGGGGGGGAGAGTACCGACGTAACACCCACTCTATGATAGATTAAGGGGGGAGAAGAGTACCGACGTATCACCCACTCTATGGTAGATTAAGGGGGAGAAGAGTACCGACGTATCACCCACTCTATGATAGATTAAGGGGGGAGAAGAGTACCAACGTATCACCCACTCTATGGTAGATTAAGGGGGGAGAAGAGTACCGACGTATCACCCACTCTATGGTAGATTAAGGGGGAGAAGAGTACTGACGTATCACCCACTCTATGGTAGATTAAGGGGGCAGAAGTGTACCGACGTATCGCCACTTCCCTTGATACACCAGTTAATTGACACCCGGTCCAACCCAAGGGAAGGTTGCGTATTTTGACTTTAGCTTTATAAAACCCTGGGCAAACCCCTGTCCCCCAGGTCCAGTTTAGCCACACATAAGGTAAAATCTCGCCAAATTTCCCCAGCCCTTAACCTGAGAAATGTAGTCCTGAATATATACCCCGCTATTTTGGCGCTTAACAAAATCACAGCACTCACCAAGCAGTATGGGAACTTAGAAAAGGTAAAACCCGTACCCGGTTATCCTCCGTCGTCCATCCCAAGGGTATGAGACCGGGGTTTCACCATCCCCGGGGTATGAGACCGGGGTTTCAATTGACTGGTTTTCACAATCGTCATATCAAAGATAAATTGCTTTTTGTTCTGAGTAAAAGAGAACACATAGAATACAGTTTTATCGCACTCGTTGTTCTCGCTAGATTTCCAAATAGTATGCTAAAATAAGGATTACACATAATGCTAAAATAACGATTACACATAATGCTAAAATAACGATTACATATCATGCTGAAATAACGATTACATATCATGCTGAAATAACGACTACATATCATGCTGAAATAACGATTACATATCATGCTGAAATAACGATTCCACATAATGCTAAAATAACGATTACATATCATGCTAAAATAACGATTCCACATAATGCTAAAATAACGATTACATATCATGCTAAAATAACGATTCCACATAATGCTAAAATAACGATTACACATAATGCTAAAATAACGATTACATATCATGCTAAAATAACGATTCCACATAATGCTAAAATAACGATTACATATCATGCTGAAATAACGATTACATATCATGCTAAAATAACGATTACATATCATGCTGAAATAACGATTACATATCACGCTAAAATAACGATTACATATCATGCTAAAATAACGATTACATATCATGCTGAAATAACGACTACATATCATGCTAAAATAACGATTACATATCATGCTGAAATAACGACTACATATCATGCTAAAATAACGATTACATATCATGCTGAAATAACGACTACATATCATGCTAAAATAACGACTACATATCATGCTGAAATAACGATTACACATAATGCTAAAATAACGATTACATATCATTCTGAAATAACGATTACATAATTATCATGCTGAAATAATGATTCCACATAATGCTGAAATAACGATTACACATAATGCTAAAATAACGATTACATATCATGCTGAAATAACGATTACATATCATGCTGAAATAACGACTACATATCATGCTGAAATAACGATTACATATCATGCTGAAATAACGATTCCACATAATGCTAAAATAACGATTACATATCATGCTGAAATAATGATTCCACATAATGCTAAAATAACGATTCCACATAATGCTAAAATAACGATTACATATCATGCTGAAATAATGATTCCACATAATGCTAAAATAACGATTACATATCATGCTGAAATAATGATTACATATCATGCTGAAATAACGATTACATATCATGCTAAAATAACGGTTCCATATTATGATCAAATAACGATTTGCATAACTGATTAAAATGACTAGAGTTGTCAACGAGCACTAAAATCGTACTAATCGATAACCGGACCTTTGACCTTTGAACTAATAATGGCATTATTATTTTGTTAGCTAGCATGTGTAGCAAACGAAGGCGAAACATTTGTATTTGAAAGTGTTTGTGATGAATATTGTTTTAACAATACTGTATACAATTGTTGCTACATAAATCAAGAGAGTGTAATAGTTATGAAGTGCACATCAAACTCCTATCCAGCCCCCCCCGCCGTATATGTGGCTAATCATGGTAAGAGATTGGAGTACGCATACGAGGGATAGCCAGAATTAACAGTACTGTATCGATTACTAAAATAATATTTTCGCAGCGGATAAAAACAACCCTACTACAGTATACTATAAAAATATATAATGTCGTCTTAATATTTCCAAACAGCAAACATCTAAATAAATGCATTTGTGCAAATAATTATGCAATTTACGCAATATTTAGGGAAAACTTAAGAGTGAAAACCTTTGTCTACTCTTTCAAGTGAGTAAGGCTTTGAATATTAAAGTTGATATACGATATAACATGAAAACAGGATCCTTGTTTATTTAGTGATCGAATTTGATTGATCACATGACTTTCCTTGTATCCGGGTTAGTATAGCGAGTGCGTATATAAAAAATATACCACTCGTTGTCAATTGATATATTTATTGTAAACTCGTCCAGGAAATATTATTAAGCTCGCTTAATTGCTATACATTAATATTAAACGAATTCTAGAAAGAAATAAATGAGGGTTGGTGTGAGTTTGGTAGTGTTAACGGATGTAAGGGTCAACTCAATGCCGTCGTTTTGGTATAAAAATATCTAAAATCAGATTAGTAATATTGGAATTATCAAATAAGACATCAAATAAGGAAATAAAAGTAACACGTTTATCATCAAACTGGATCAACACCGAATATGATCAGCCATCCTTATCTGGTCAAATATTTTAGTAAACAAAAACGAATTAAATCATGTTACAACCAATTTAGGGTAAATTTTGTAAAGTACACTTAAACGAATTTCTAATTGGCCACCCAATGAAATTTTATATTATGCGATATATTCAATCAATACTTCTTAAATTTTGGTAATTTTCAATTCATGCACTTATCTATCGATTTCAAGAAAACAAATTGCGCATGCATGTATAAAATCATTCATGCGGAACATTTAGTGCAAAATGGATTACGTGCACGTGGTTCACGTGCCCGACATGTTTGATTTTTTAAATTAGCCAAAATGAATTATCTGTCGATTGGCTTAATGAAATGCATTGATACTGTTGAGAATAAGTAATATGGGGCGCACTTAGGATGTTAGAATGACGAGTACCAGGACCAAAATCCAGACATGCACGTCAAAACGTCATTTTGAAAAGAGCGACAATTATAATAACGTGGGGTTTAGCTCGAATTACTGCAAGAAACATGTTTTCTATCAATAACATTGGACAGTATCGGGGTTTCGATTATTTGTTTTCTTCTAAAAGCATTTTTTAAACTAATTTATAAAGACACGTGGCCAATGAGAAATTCGTTCAATGTATGCATGTATCTGACGTCATGAGCGCGTTCCACATGGCTCATTCTCACAAATTATAGTGTTTTAAGAAAAGTCAATCTACAGGGAACAAATTCATACCAAATACGATACTATTCCAAGCTGTGCACGAGGCCAGCGTGCAAAAAAAGCAATTTCGTACCAACCATTACGCATGGATGATTTTGTACATGAATACGCAATTTCTTTCCGGAAATCGATGCATTAGTGCTTGGAATGAACCTGTTACACAGCCTTAGATTGATTGATATAATATATCAGATGATATAATATTTTAGGGTGGCCAATTAGAAATTCGTTTAAGTGTAAATAACGTATTAGAACCTATTCTTTATTGACCCCATACGTGGTTGTCCACGCACAGTCTCAGATTTTAAAAATATTTTGCCACTTTTTTGGTATTCACCCATAAAAACGATTTCAGGGCTCAAAACTTAACTTTTCATAGTGTTGCTATGGCTGTTTTATCTGAAATCACTTGATTATTTATTATCAATATATTAACAAAATTCACTATTTTAATCTCTAGTTTTTGGCAATTCATTTGAAAACTACGTGCTTGTTCTACAACGTTTCCTTGGTAACTAAAGCAACAGTCACATGCTTATTTATTTTATTCTTAATCAAATTGAAACATAAATGTCTAATGAGCTTAAAAATGGCAAAATTCTTTTTTTTTCAAATGTGCAAAAATAGCAAAAATTGAATTTCCTCTGTTGCCATAGCAACGGTATGAAAAGTTAAGTTTTTATCCCTGAAATCGATTTAATAGGTTAATACAAAAATACATGTAGAGGCAAAATATTTTTAAAATCTGAGACTATGCGTGAACAACCATGTCTGAATTTGCCTGGATTGAATATAGAATTACAATTAAATTATTCAACATCTCTGCAACAAAACAAAGTAATGGGGCTTCTCCAAGCTACTTATGTACCATTCTATCTAATAAGGTTGATAAACAAGCAAAACGTCTCTGTTGCAACTTAGGACATTAATTGGTCTTCAATGATGGCAACATGTCTTTGTCATTTGAATGACGTAATACAACACGCGGAAGGTAGACGACATAATAAAATTATTTCGACATAAATTCCCTCATGTTGACACAAAGCTACCTTCCAGATAACATGCTTAAAGCAATCTTGGTAGAGGAACAAATGCCAGTTTAGGCCTCTATTTTTGGAGTTACCCTACCATTCATTTTAACAAGCTGAGTCATACCTTAAAATGTTCCTAAATGTTTGTACTTTATGACAAAGGTAATTTTTAACCACACTCATGGTGGCATTTTGAGAAATCCAAGATGGCGTCCAAGATGGCCGCCAAAAAAGTGAACATCACCTTTTGTCAAATTACAGCCTCTGGGACATTTGATATGGCATTTATTATGGGAATAAGTTGTTTTTACAATAGAATGTATGTTGCTCTTGTCATATTAGGTGATTTTGGTGGAACATTGGTGTGATTTAATTTTTTTCATCATATTTATCGCCAAATAAAGGCAAAAAATAGGGGGTAGGGGTAAGATTTTTAACTACCCATGAATTTTTTACGATACATATAGCATTTCTGTTGTTAAATATATGCTATATAGTTGGAGGAATGTCAATATTTACAAATACCGTAAAATAAAGGTACTTTAATGATGACAATTGACAATCAAAGTGGGTGGGGTAAGATTTTCTTAAAATCTGAAAAGTGGTAATAGTTTACCTTTGATACATATTTGATCCACTATACCATAAATTTGTTTTGTGTTCACACTCCTACAGTTAAGAAAGTTGGCATTATGTGTTATTTATTTATTATTAACTAATATTTGATGCATTTACTCAATATTTTTCTTGATATGGTTCCAAAAAATGACAAGGCGTAGGGGTAATTTTGGTAATAATGAAAACCCTTCCAGCGATGGCACGAACTAAACTTGTTAACTAACTTTATGAAATTATAAAGATGAATTATAGCATTAGTGAACTTGTTACAATATTTGTAACAATATGGCCTTCGTCAACATAAATGTCAAGGTCAAATGTCAAATTCTGAAGGATTTTCAGAACTTGCAATATGTATATATTACCACAAAAGATACATGTAAAATGTACTGGCATGACTACAGTTTATATTTAACAAAAATAACAAAATAACAAAATACGAACACATCTTGGTTCTTTGATGCAGGAAAACATTGTTACATTGTGTAACCTTTGCACCCGGAAATATGGTTTCCAATATGGCCGCCATCATCTTCGCATACAAACAAATATAATGTACATAAGACATAATTTATAATCCAGTCAAATTCGCACTGAAAGTGAAACTAATTGCAACAGAAACATGTTTGCGTTTTAAAAGAAATTTATTCATAAGCTGATCAACAGAAAAAAGTCCTTAAAATGCAGTTGGGAAAGGTGAAAAGTCCAAGATGGTGTCCAATATGGTTGCCACGAATGGTGAAATGCATAAACTCTAAATAGTAAATGCCAAAGTGATAATTTCATAAATACGAGATAAATGTGGTCGTAGATATAATGACCACATACTTGGATTGAAAATGTTTATTAACTAGTGGTCATCATATTGAATTTCAACAGTAACTACAGTAAGTGCAAGGTCAAGGACTTTTCAAGGTCAAAATGGGAAAAAATTAGGTATACATATTTCTTCTATATTTGTGTTGACATAATATACATTCCTGCCTTTCATATGGTATAAACTAAGTTGTTTAGAATGTATTTTTTCAGTAGACATTGTATGTTTTATTTAGAACATTACAGCCCAGTGATAAAAGCCATTTGAATGAAATAAATGATATTCAAGGAATCTTAAATTGATGGTTCATATCATCAATATATGTTATTATTACATTAGTTGTGGCAGTATTAACATTAAATGCTACAAAGTATGTTCTGAATTTAGTTTTATTTTAAAGTTACTCAAACCAATATCAATTAATGACCATTTCAAGGTTCAAATTCTAGACACCTTCAAATTTGTTGGAACTATAGACTTATATTAGGTTATGTGGGACTCATGCGTGTTGGAAATAATCATACAATCCCATATACGGGGACTCAAAGTACCAAAGAGTCATGGTATATCTTATGAGGGACTTGCCAATGTTGAAAACTGTCACTATGGGGACTCACCAGTGTAGCAAACAGTATTCCAAGGTCCTATGAGGGACTCGCTAGTATTGAAAGTTATCATCCTTGGTTCTATGGGGGATCAGAAGTTACAGAACAAGTTATCGTATGCCATATTGGCAACTCGCAAGTGTTGGCACTTGTCATTCAAGGCCCTGTGGGGACTCGCCAGTGTAGGCTATTGTCATCTTAGGTCTAATGAAGGTCTCAACAGCGTTAAAAACTGTCATTCGGGTCTATCTGGAGAACCCATCAGTGTTGGCAACTGTCATTCTAGGCCCTGTGGAGGATTCTCCAGTGCTGGGAACTGTCTTCCAAGGCCCTATGGTGGACTCTTCAGTGTTAGGAACTTCATTCTAGGCTCAATGGAGGTCTCAACAGCGTTGAAAACTGTCCTTCTGGGCAATATATTGGACCTATTGGTGTTGGAAACTGTCATTATAGGCCCTATTGAGGACATTCCAGTGCATGGAACTATCTTCCAAAGCCCTATAGAGGACTCTTAAGCGTTAGGAACTGTCATTCTAGGCCTAATGGAGGTCTCGACAGCGTTAAAAACTGTTATTTTATGCTTAATGGAGGTCTCCACAGCGTTCACAACTGTAATTCTAGGCCATATAAAGAACCCTCCTGGGTAGGGAACTGCCTTGCAATATGCACAATGGATGACCCTCCAGTGTCGGGAACCATCATTATAAGCTCAATGGGGAATCACCAGTGTAGGGAACTACCATCCTATGTCCTATGGGAGACACATCAGTGTTGGGAACAGCCATTCTGTGTATTATGAGGGACCCTCCAGTGTAGGAAACTGTCATTTTATGTATTATGAGGGACTCTCCAGTGTAGGAAACTGTCATTCTATGTAATATGAGGGACTCTCCAGTGTAGGGAACTACCATCCTATATCCTATGGGAGACACATCAGTGTAGGAAACTACCATCCTATGTCCTATGGGAGACACATCAGTGTTGGGAACATCCATTCTATGTATTATGAGGGACTCTCCAGTGTAGGGAACTATCATCATATGTCCTATGGGAGACACACCAGTGTAGGGAACTGTCTTCCTATGTATTATTAGGGACTCTCCTGTGTAGGGAACTATCATCATATGTCCTATGGGAGACACATCAGTGTAGGGAACTGCTATTCTGTGTATTATGAGGGACTCTCCAGTGTAGGGAACTACCACCCTATGTCCTATGGGAGACACACCAGTGTAGGGAACTGTCTTCCTATGTATTATTAGGGACTCTCCAGTGTAGGGAACTATCATCATATGTCCTATGGGAGACTGACCAGTGTAGGGAACTGTCTTCCTATGTATTATGGGGGACGCACCAGTGTAGGGAACTATCTTCCTTTGTATGATGGGGGATTCACCAATGTACCAACCGTCAGTCTGTGTAATACGACGGACTCACAAGTGTAAAGAACTGTCTCCCTGTCTATTATTGGAATTTATCAATGTTGGCAACAGCCATTTTAAGCCATACTGGGATTCACCATTGTTGGGATCTGTCATCCTTAACCATAAGGACGACTGTCAAGTGTGGTAAGAAGTCAACCAGTGTCATAATCTTGCACATACAGAGAGGGGGCAATAAAAACATGAACAATTACCTTCATATTAATGCTCATTTGGCTGGATTATGAATAATATAATATATACATGGTGATGATTGCCGCCATATTGGAAACCATATTTCCGGTTGCCATGGCTAAGAAATGTTTTCTTTTATCAAAGAAATAAGCTGTACTTGTACATTGTTAAAGAAAGTGATATGAACATAAAACATTTATTCCTGTACATTTTACCTGTTTGTGTGCATGCATACATATTGCAAAAATGCCTTCAGAATTTGACATTTGACCTCTAATATGACCTTGACATCAATGTTGACAAACCTTGTATTGTTTCAAATTTTGTTACAAGTGCACTAATGCTAAAATTCTTCTTCATCATTGACAAGTCCAGTCTATGCCATCGCTGAAAGGGTTTCATTATTAACAAAATTACCCCTACCCTAAAAAATTGTCATTTTTTGGGCCAAATCAAGACAAAAATTGAGAAAATGCTTGAAATATTGATTGAAAGATGCATAAATGAAACATATATCAACTGTCCTAACTGAAGGAGTGAGAAAACGTAAACAATTTATGTTATAGTGTCTCAAATATGTATCAAAGGTAAAATATTACCACTTTTCAGATTTTAATAAAATCGTACCCCACCCACTTTGATTGTCAATTGTCATCATTTAAGTACTTTTATATTGCATATTTGTAAATATTTTCATTTCCCCCAATTATCTAGCATATACTTAACAACAGAAATGCTATATATGCGGTCAAAATTTTCCTGGATTGTTAAAAATCTTACCCCTACCCCCTATTTTTTGCCTTTATTTGGTGATAAATATGATGAAAAAAATTAAATCACCCCAATGTTCCACCAAAATCACCTAATATGACAAGAACAACGTACATTCTATTGTAAAAACGACTTATTCCCATAATAAATATCATAGCCAATGTCCCAGAGGCTGCAATTTGATAAAATGTGATGTTTACTTTTTTGGCGGCCATCTTGGACGCCATCTTGGATTTCTCAAAATGCCACCATGAGTATGGTAAAAAATGTCATGGATTGTAACGCACAATCATTTAGGAACATTTTAAGGTATGACTCAGCTTGTTAAAATGAATGGTAGGGTTCAACCATTTTTACCTGGAATTGTTCCCCTACCATCTCGTCATACAGAACGTGAAGAATATATCCGAGCTTGTATAGATCTACAATGATCTCTCGGTAATAACACCTTTAGAGATAGAATACAAAGTTATTACTAGTCACGCCTCGAAGCTTTTTGTACAACAATACAGTCCTTTCAAAATTAAATGAAAACGGTTTGTGAACATCGAGTCGTCTGTCAGGTAAACTATGTTTATCTAGATGTTAACTGTGCATACCCGAGTTAACGGTAGTCCCCGCTATTCTTTCGAATGGGATAGTTCCTCATTAGTATTACTTATTGAATCGACTATATTCACAAAGCATATAATGGATACATATTTTGACTGAAGTTGAAAACTTGTGCTGCGCATATTTTCAACAAATTGAAGATTGACCCATGTTTCTTAGTGTTTATTGTAGCTCTGCATAACGTATTAAACCCTTTGAAAAATAATAGTCTTGTATGTGTAAAAAGTGAGACTCACCACTTTCCCACAGTTTTGAATATACAATTTTGTTCTTGGATATATAAAATGTTAATCAACTGTACTCCCCGGTCCATATTTACAATGTCAGACACCGACAAAGCAGACACAATGTAACCATGGTTGTATACTTAACAACTTTTCTAAGTCCTCATTTTCTTTTATCCATAACTTTTTTATTATAAACAATGAAGTGACAAAATTTATCAACCGAAACTTGTACAACAAAGTCATAATAATTCGCGTATCGACCTGGCTGTACGTCACGTGGTTTGTTCGTTACAAGATTGACGTGCATTTCGTTCTTTTTGGGCGCCAAGCGTTTACATGTACCTTGAGTGTGTTCCAAATGCCTTCATTGTATGACCAATGACTCACCACGTATGAAAAACAGTTTATAAAAATAATTTAGATGTCACAGTTATGCGTCAAATGATGTTAGAAAAATATGAAGTGACGTCAGTACGGTACAGAGTAGCATTTAGTGACGACAATCAGGACTTATTACCTTACCTGATATCTTTTCAACGTATGCATGTCTATCTGAGTGTTTAATTCAAGGTAAACGTAGTATTTGCTTGTTGTGTTATACTGATTGCAAGAGCATTTATCATGAATTGTGACGTCATGATGTAAATTCGATATACACCGAAGACACATGACATATTGAGTTCAGACGGTCAAATTCACTGAGTCTCTTCATTCAGCAATGCTTCCCACACGCGTCTTTGACTGTCAATAGAAACATAAGACTAAATGGTGGCCATCCAATATATCAAAATATGCATTTTCGATTTTTACTTTCTTGCGGTCTTATGTTACGCGTGTGTCGATTCAATTAATTTCAATCAAACTCGACTTTTTGTATTACAATTCTGCAAACATATAACACAAGAAAGTTATAGCCAAATTTCATTGGGCTACATACACGTTCGACAAAGTTATCGCCAAAAATATAAGTGTGGACTTAGAAAAGTTGCTAAGTATATTACCAACATACGGCGTCAGAACGGTTCTCGTGTCAGTAACAAAGCCGACACAATGTAACCATGGTTGTATTACCAACATACCGCGTCAGAACGGTTCTCGTGTCAGTAACAAAGCCGACACAATGTAACCATGGTTGTATTACCAACATACCGCGTCAGAACGGTTCTCGTGTTAGTAACAAAGCCGACACAATGTAACCATGGTTGTATTACCAACATACCGCGTCAGAACGGTTCTCGTGTCAGTAACAAAGCCGACACAATGTAACCATGGTTGTATTACCAACATACCGCGTCAGAACGGTTCTCGTGTCAGTAACAAAGCCGACACAATGTAACCATGGTTGTATTACCAACATACCGCGTCAGAACGGTTCTCGTGTCAGTAACAAAGCCGACACAATGTAACCATGGTTGTATTACCAACATACCGCGTCAGAACGGTTCTCGTGTCAGTAACAAAGCCGACACAATGTAACCATGGTTGTATTACCAACATACCACGTCAGAACGGTTCTCGTGTCAGTAACAAAGCCGACACAATGTAACCATGGTTGTATTACCAACATACCGCGTCAGAACGGTTCTCGTGTCAGTAACAAAGCCGACACAATGTAATCATGGTTGTATTACCAACATACCGCGTCAGAACGGTTCTCGTGTCAGTAACAAAGCCGACACAATGTAACCATGGTTGTATTACCAACATACCACGTCAGAACGGTTCTCGTGTCAGTAACAAAGCCGACACAATGTAACCATGGTTGTATTACCAACATACCGCGTCAGAACGGTTCTCGTGTCAGTAACAAAGCCGACACAATGTAACCATGGTTGTATTACCAACATACCGCGTCAGAACGGTTCTCGTGTCAGTAACAAAGCCGACACAATGTAACCATGGTTGTATTACCAACATACCGCGTCAGAACGGTTCTCGTGTCAGTAACAAAGCCGACACAATGTAACCATGGTTGTATTACCAACATACCGCGTCAGAACGGTTCTCGTGTCAGTAACAAAGCCGACACAATGTAACCATGGTTGTATTACCAACATACCGCGTCAGAACGGTTCTCGTGTCAGTAACAAAGCCGACACAATGTAACCATGGTTGTATTACCAACATACCGCGTCAGAACGGTTCTCGTGTCAGTAACAAAGCCGACACAATGTAACCATGGTTGTATTACCAACATACCGCGTCAGAACGGTTCTCGTGTCAGTAACAAAGCAGACACAATGTAACCATGGTTGTATTACCAACATACCGCGTCAGAACGGTTCTCGTGTCAGTAACAAAGCCGACACAATGTAACCATGGTTGTATTACCAACATACCGCGTCAGAACGGTTCTCGTGTCAGTAACAAAACAGACACAATGTAACCATAAAAAGCAGAAAAAGCAAATGTTATATGTGAAATGGACGTAACCCCAAAGCATCAGCTGTCAAAAATACCAGTCCTAATCTATTTCAACTGCCGAAGGCTGTGTCTATAAAACTTACATAGCGGATTCTCTGTTTTTTTAATACCATGCCCTATTATCAAAAACCCGTACCCCCTGGCATGTACAGCTAAAATGGGAACGAGGAAATTTGAAAGGGAAGACAGCACAGCAATCAGTAACATCACAAACACAACTACACTGAGCAACTGTCCTCACATAAGCCAAAAAAGTCTAAAAGTCCAAGTCCCTGTCGCAAATTTGCAGAACGGCCCTTTTTTACAAAGAATTGCAAATGATTTACAAAATAGCAACGCTCATCAACTAAGTGTGTCACGATGTGTCGATGATTTATATCACTTGTAGTGTTGTCATTTTTCTTTAAATTCATCAATAAGTTCAATTCACATTTATATAACGTTCCACAACACTGTTGCTTTAAATTCAAGTTTATGTGCATTCTTTCGTTGAATCTACTACTGTGTTACTCATTGAACGGCCAATATTAGCCAATAAGCAGTCAATATATAGATAACTAATCGATTATCGATTTAAAAAACGATCCATGAATAAAATACACGCTTCAAAATGTCGTTGCTTTATTCCCTTCATTGTACTCGTGCAAAGATTTTAAATTAAAATTAGTCGGATTTTTAAATTTATTTTCGTGTAGTAATTAAAAATAAATAAATTATAATTACATAAGAATTATTTAGTTTACATTCATGATAGACCTTAAGCTAAACAGTTATATGGAATAAACAACTATTGCTATATTCAGCAGTCAGTTTTAGTTATAAAAAACTCAAAATGAAACTTTTAAAATAGTTTGAAATACATTCGGGAAAATTAAAAAAAATAAAGGGAGCGTTTGACTACATAACTGAGTTTAGATTATATATATACGGCAGCTTACATGTTTCGGATTTATTCAACAGAGTGCAAGCAGTATTAACACATTACAAAAAATGTAATATGATTGTGAAAATACGTTAGATCATTTTCAACAAGAATTGATATTTCGCCAAGGGTCGATATTTCATCAAGGATCGATATTTCATCAAGGATCGATATTTCATCAAGAATCGATATTTCAACACACAAGATGATGTCTTTCAGAAAGCTGTTGGAATATATTGTGTTATTATCGTTGCTGGAACCGACCGTTAAAGCTGCCGGTAAGACGTTTTTGAGAAACTTGTAAAATTACATCAAATAAGTTTTAAATATTGTCGTGTCAAATTTTGGCACTATTGATGGATGCTTATCTTGAAAAACACTTTACATCCTTAAATTGAACACTGGAACACTGGCGGGCTGTCGCAAAATCACTGGAACACAATTCGTAGGTGTCAATATCTCATGTTTTTAAAATACCTTTTTATAATGCATTTATTTACATGAAAATTCACATACATACGCATAAAGATGCAATAAGGTCAATTTTGTGATGATTTGTTTACATACTTGCAGTTGAATTCACCATGTAAGACCTATTACGTTTGCCTATTTAGCATGTTTACACGTGTAAGACATGCGCAGCGAAAATTGCGTGTTCATGAACAGATTTGGTGAAAATGATGAATTTCCTACGCGACTAACACCTTACATGCTGAGTTTTCTACGCAAAGAACGCGACAGACCTGTCGGGATATTACGAGTTCGGGTAGAAAATATTTTTTTTTTTTTTTTTTTTGTAGTTTAGTTTTTACATCGGTTTTTTATTAACAGCAAACATCGGGTTGTGTATATCGACATAAAAACATGATTTTGTAAAATTAACCTTTTGACAAAACATTTTTTCTTATTTTGTCCGTCAGCCGAGTTTGTCTGGGTTCACTCATTACACGTAACATGTTTGTCGTCGAGGGCAGTGATCAGTTAGGCAAAATGTTTATAAAAACATGCTTATCGAGCCCTATTTTAATGCAAGATTTCATAAACAGTTTTTTGTGAATTTGTAAAAAATACTTCATTACGTAACACGCATGTGACAACAAACATAACCGTTTGTTTACCAACATAATTTTATAATTTAGTGCTTCTTGTATTCAAGTATTGGTATACAAAATTTCACGAGGGTAAAAACTTAAATAAAAAATCATGGCGAAAATTGTAAGGTGGCGGGTTAGGATTAGTGGGTAGTGTATTTGTGAAGAGTTAAAGGCCAGGTATTAAAACGTCATAGTGATGGATGTGTTTGGAGATAGCTATCAACGTAATATACAATATTATGTAATTATCTTGTTACCATTACTGTCAAATGTCTAGTTCTATGCATTATATCGGAACTTTTATGAAATATATTTTATCTTGTTACCTGTCAAATGTCAAGCTACATTATACCGCAACTATTATAATTATACAATTAAATCATTTAACTTTATCTTACCTAAGTATTTAGCACTGAAAATATTTTTCTCTCCAAATAGTAGACATACCGTATTTTTAAATTGCGTACTAATTTACTGCGGTGTTCTGGGTAATAATGAAAATGATTTGTCGATACGTTATTATAATTATTGTTATTCACATAATAATATGATAATGGTTGGATTATTTGCACAAACCACCAACTTCAGAAAATGACGACTATGTGAAGTCTTATTTTGACTTATACTAGGACGTTTGCCTTGACAAACAAAACTTTCCTAATAAAAACAATCTCGTTTCAAATCACTTTCGGTTGCATTATAATTGTTATATTTATGGTAGAATAAGACATACATATATGGCACACATGTATAGGTCAATATTAACGTTAACGAACTTAGGGTATTCACACAGTACATATCCAACATCACCGGTCTAGGAACTTACATGCATAAAACTTCAGTAAACATCTAGTTTTTGGTACCATAACTAAATGATCCTTTATTGACTGACGTCGATCTTTAGTTATGGAACTGTCCTCTTTAAAAGTCAACTGTTTAAGATAAACGCTCGGAATTCAAGTTCACTGTTCGAAATTCGCCGAAAAAATAGCACATGCGTGTAAAAGTAATATCAATCAAATATTTTGTCAAAAAGTTATCAATATATCACCTACTTATAACCATCCAACACCCGATGTTTCAATTCACTTCCGTGTTTACTCTAACAGCACCGCCATTGTGAATATTTAATGTGTTGCAGGTGCGCACAAGTGCGTTTTCCAAAATACGATTTTTATGAAACATGGTTGAAAATTTGTCTTAATTGAAACAAACCTCTAAATAGATATCTACAAAATAAATAACACGTAATTTTCAAAAACAAACTTTAAACTAAAATTCCCATTAAAAATTAATGCTATTTTCGCAGACGAAAATCGGTGTTAACACCGGGAAACCCCAGGAATCCCCAAAATGAATCACGTGGTTTGTTTCGGAACAATTTTGTTATAGTCGTTTTCAAATAATGGCAATTTGCAACAGAAACTGTGAAATCCATAGGGTTGAAGCAATCTACGGAATTGATGGTATTTCTTATGATAGATTTTGTTTTTTGGTGTACGTTGGTAGAATATGGTTCAATTTATAGGGAGACGTTGTTTATTTTGTTGAAAACATTCGTTTTGTCATAAAACGAACGCGACTCAATCTGAGTCGTACAAGATTGAGTCGTACACCTGTTAGGTTTTAAAGAGGAAACGTCTTAGACTATGAATTGGAATAATCACTGAAATGAAATAATCATCGTCGACTAGTAAACATCTAAAGTATTTAGCATGGGTAAATCTATCACCAATATAGTATATCTAAATACTATATGAGTAAATCTATAACCAATCGAGTATTTTTGTTGAGCGTGGTCATGCACCTAGCTTCCATGTCAATTATTCGAAAACGATCCTTTAGAGGCGCTTTGCTCTAGTGAAAGTGTGCACCGTTTGAATCCCAAACAGACGCCAACAAAAACAAATATAAATGCGTTTTCTGGCGTATTCCATGCACACACATACACAAATATATACATTTCGGGTGTCTCAAATACCCTTTAACATTAAGACGGATGTTGTCACCCAGATATGTTAATATTATTATACGGATCCAAGTGAGGTAGTGTTTTTTTTAAAATGCTTCGTTTTAATAGGTTTCAGAAAATCAAGCCAGACGCTAAACATAAAAGTAATTTAGTATGACCTAAGTGGCTAAGAATACGACTTGGAAATACTGGAGAATTTATTAAATTAGCCAATATAATATTTCATCAAGCGTATAGTGTGTCAATCTAAAATTGTGCAATTGTTTGTTTTTTTAAATATTAAGTGTAATGCAACACGTCAAATGTCTGAAATTCAAACATTTTGTTAACCTTTCGACCCGATGAAGTATCCACTTATAAGATTGAGATTAGCATATAAGGTTGGGGGAAGTGATATCGCGTATGTGAAGAGTGTTTTATACTTTGTCCATTGACGATATTGTTGGGCTTCATATACAGTCAAGTAGGCCACTTCAAATATTGGAACACAATTAATCAAAGTTAAGTCGTGAATAATAAGTCTGAGTATTGAATTTTAAAATGAAATAAATATTTTGGACACACTACCGATTAGCGAATGTGTTGATAGGCAAATATTTATGTTTCTTAAAACGTCTTAGCACACATATGCGATGGATATGTTTTGGTTTATTTCTTGTTAACCGCATCACGGATGTGCGTGACCACATCACCCGTGTGGAAATTTTCCGACGTCCCTACACTACATCCTGGGGAGATTCCGGAATAATCACGAAAATACTCGAGCAGTTACGGTCGCTCATTGTTGAATACCCATACTGGACCGACCCGGATATGGAGACACATCGGAGGTGCGTCAATCGCGTTCTTCTTCCGTGTGAATTCGCAAATGTAAGTTCTATATACGAAATGTTGTAGTTTAATGTAATACAGTTTGCATTTCTTTAATTCATTCGGTAATGGAATGATGAACACAGTCCACGAATTTATTGAATGATCCACATACTTAAAATTGACTTACACCTAAAGCTCATAGATGCATTCTAAAATGGGTTGATTTTTTTTTACAAAGAGGAATAATAAAAAAGTTTAAAAAATCAGAATCTGCAAAAGCATACATATATGGAAATCAAACAAACAATTTAACTAAATTAATATCTGCACTAAAAACCGCCACAGATATGCACTAAACATAAAAAGCTTATTTTTAAGCGATTATCATTTATTTCCTTGTAAAATACTGTCTGCAATCACTTTCAAAAAGGTTGCTTTTCTATAACAAATATAATTTAATTGCCTATTTCAGTGACACTTGGAATATCGCTGTTAAAATCTTAACAACAATTCAATAATAACAAAGTCGTCCTGTATAAAGTTGACAGTTTCAAACAAACAGGAACATATCGTACTACCCGCAATGCTTAAAATAAATAATTCACAATGACATCTTTGAAATGTAAGTTTGTATACAATCGAGTACATATAAAGTTGGGAGGAAATACTAAGTGTTTATCTTTCTGAAAATCCAAATCCTTAGACTAAAAAATCTAAAAAGAGTGTAAATAAATTGCGATTAAGTAAAATCAACACAGAACATCAACATGTCAATTTAAATGAATCGGTTTTGTAGCAATCATCTACTTTGTTCAATAACATGTGTCAAAAATATTTAATTTTAAGATATCAGGTTGAATTTTTGAAGTGTATAATGAGTGCGTACTCGTGTTATATCAATGCTTGAATGAAGGGTGTATCCTGTATACACTTAAACGAATTTCTAATTGGCCACTCAATGAATTATTATATTATGCGATATATTCTATCAATATTTCTAAAATTGTGGTTATTGTCATTCCATGCATTTATCTATCGATTTCAAGAAATAAATTACGCATGCATGTATGAAATCATCCATGCGGAACAGTTAGTGCAAACTGGCTTACGTGCACGTGGTTCACGACATGTTTGGTTTTTTAAATTAGTCAAAATATATTCTCTGTCGACTGACTTAATGAAATACATTGATAGTCATACTTGCGAGATTAAGTATTATTGGGCGCGCTGAGGCTGTTAGAATGACGAGTACCAGCACAAAAATCCAGACATTTACGTCAAAACGTCATTTTGAAAAAAGCGATATTTACAATACCGTGGGGTTTAGCTCGAATTACTGCGAGAAACATATTTTCTATCAATAAAATTGGACAGCATCGGGGTTTCGGCTATTTGTATTCTTCTCAAAACATTTTTTAAAAACTAATTTATAAAAACACGTGGTCAATCAGAAATTCGTTCAATGTATGCATGCATCTGACGTCACGAGCGCGTTCCACATGGCTCATTCTCACAGATTATAGTGTTTTAAGTAAAGTCAATCAACAGGGAACAATTTCGTACCAAATACGATACTATTCCAAGCTGTACACGAGACCAACTTGCTTTTTCACCAACCGTTACGCATGGATGGTTTTGTATATGAATACGCCATTTCCTTTCGGAAATCGATAAATTATTGCGTGGAATGAACAAATAACACAGCCTTAGATTTATTGATATAATATATCAGATGATATAATAATTTTAGGGTGGCCAATCAGAAATTCGGTTAAGTGTATATCCGTGAACACACTGAACGATTAGAAAACATAGAGAATTGTGTCGATGTTAGAAGTGCAAGGTTTTTAGGCTGGCGATTTCGCGCCAGACTATTACAATCCTAAAAAATGAAATCCACTAAGATGAATTTACTCCCGAAACTGACAACACAGAATCTATACACTCAATGCAAATAGTTCCTCCTAATTAATAAGTTTTGCAAGATAAGAACATTCAACTTTCCTTGTTCGATTGTAATATATTAGTTAGTTTCTTCTTGAAATGGAAGGAAATTGTATGAAATTAAAAGAAAAGGTGTTTAAAGGCGTTGATAATTATTACTACGCGTTACGAACGCGATATAGCGCGCGCATCAATGATTTTATTATGTTAAATTATTTAGGTCAACATTCTCTAACGAGATCGTGGTCGAGTGGTTAAGCAACTCGCTTAGTAATTTTCTGATGCTAAGGTCCAGCGATCGAATCACGGCGGCTCCAATTTTTTTATATTTTTATTTTTTTTTATTTTTATTTTTTGTTAAGTCCAGCACTTACCTCTTTTTCGACTTAGAAAAACACTTGATGTTATATTATTTGAAAAAGCTATTGTTCCTTAGCAGTTCGCCAGCCTGTCAGTACTTTCAGTACTTTGATTGAATGTGGAATGTTAACAATACAATATGGCTTATATGAGATGAAAAGGTATACGTTTACTTGTAATACTTGTGCATGTACGTGTTCGGGAAACTTACTCGCAAACATGCTCCGAAACTTACATTTCATTTTAACAAATCGGCCCAAGACTATAACGTTCGACTATTGCTATTTGGAATAGACTAACATCAGCTTAAAAGAGTACCACACAGGTTTTTGACCCCGCAAATGGCTTACCGTCGACTTATAATCAGTTCTGTACTGTTTGATCAAAATACATTCAGTGGTTTTAGAGGAGAAAACATTGAACAAAAATGTTTCACCCATAAGTTCACTTTGGACTAATAAATAAAACTCTTTTTTTTCTCTCATTAATATTACCGTTTTGCAATTCATAAACAGTGATGTTGCAGCAAGACTGAAGATAAGAAGCACACTAGAAAGCGAAGCACGATAGACAGGAAGCACGAGAGACAGGGAAGCACGATAGACAGGGAACCACAATAGACAGGGAACCACGATAGACAGGGAAGCACGATAGAGAGGGAAGCACGATAGACAGGGAAGCATGATAAACAGAGAAGCATGATAGACAGGGAAACACGATAGACAGGGAAGCACATAGACAGGGAAGTACAATAGAAAGGGAAGCACGATGGACAGGGAAGCACGATAGACAATGAAGCACGATATACAGGGAAGCACGATAGACAGGGAAGCACGATAGACAGGGAAGCACGATAGACAGGGAAGCACGATAGACAGGGAAGCACGATATACAGGGAAGCACAATAGACAGGGAAGCACGATAGATAGGGAAGCACAATAGACAGGGAAGCACAATGGACAGGGAAGCACAATAGACAGGGAAGCACGATAGACAGGGAAGCACGATAGACAGGGAAGCACGATAGACAGGGAAGCACGATAGAAAGGGAAGCACGATAGACAGGGAAATTATAACTTAATGTTAACAGCCGAGCATGATAGACACACAAACATGGGTGACACACAAAGGGGACAAACTAAGGGGACGCACAAACATGTGAGACACACAAAGGGGACACAGAAAATGGAAACAACTAAGGGGACAAACAAAAAGTGACACACAAAAAGGGACACACAAAAAGGGACAATAAAAAAGGGAACACACTAAGAAGACCAACTAAGGGGACACACAAAGGTGACATGCAAAGGGGACACACAAAGGGGACAAACTAAGGGGACACACAAAAGGGACACACAAAAGGGGACACACAAAGGGCACGAATAAAGGGGACAAACTAAGGGGACACACAAAGGGGACACGCAAAAGGGGACACACAAAGGGGACACACAAAGGGGACGAACAAAGGGGACAAACTAAGGGGACAAACTAAGGGGACACACAAAGGGGCCACGCAAAAGGGACACACAAAGGGGACCCACAAAGGGGACGCACAAAGGGGACGAACAAAGGGGACGAACAAAAGGGACAAACTAAGGAGACACACAAAGGGGACATACAAAGGAGACATACAAAGGAGACATACAAAGGGGACGCACAAAGGGGACGCACAAAGGGGACATACAAAGGAGACATACAAAGGAGACATACAAAGGGGACGCACAAAGGAGACACACAAAGGGCACATACAAAGGGGACACGCAAGGAGACATACAAAGGAGACACACAAAGGGGACACACAAAGGGGACATACAAAGGAGACATACCATCACCTTGCCAAACACCAAACTGAACGAGAGAAAGGTCAGACAGATAGACAACAACATAGAGAATGCAGCACTCAACAGAAATATATCAGTCCCTATTTGATATTTCGCCGAGAGGGCTTTTTAAAAAATGATGAAGTATTTCTCCACTACAGTACATGTTGTTTTTCTTGTTGTAAAACCACAAGAAAGACAACATGTCGTAGAGAAAAACTTCATCTTGTTTTTTAAAAGGCCCTCTCGGCGAAATATTAAAAAGAGTTTAATATACAGAACAGTGTTATATTCCATAAATTGACTTTAAATTGAGTCCCTTTTTTATTTGAGAATGTTTGATATTTTCAGTATCGTGTCCTTCTGGTGATACAGGGGGTGTGGTTAAAGACGGACAAACATGTAGTGTACTGATAACAGCAGATAACTCGGAATGTTATAATACAACCACCGAGACGGCTTGTTGTGCATCATGTAATACTGCTAGTACTGGTAACCCGGCCTGTAAGTATGTTGTACATCATGTAATACTGCTAGTACTGGTAACCCGGTCTGTAAGTATATAGTGCATCATGTAATACTGCTAGTACTGGTAACCCGGCCTGTAAGTATATAGTGCATCATGTAATACTGATAGTACTTGTAACCCGGCCTGTAAGTATATAGTACATCATGTAATACTGCTAGTACTGGTAACCCGACCTGTAAGTATATAGTGCATCATGTAATACTGCTAGTACTGGTAACCCGACCTGTAAGTATATAGTACATCATGTAATACTGCTAGTACTGGTAACCCGACCTGTAAGTATATAGTGCATCATGTAATACTGCTAGTACTGGTAACCCGACCTGTAAGTATATAGTGCATCATGTAATACTGATAGTACTTGTAACCCGGCCTGTAAGTATATAGTACATCATGTAATACTGCTAGTACTGGTAACCCGACCTGTAAGTATATAGTACATCATGTAATACTGCTAGTACTGGTAACCCGGCCTGTAAGTATATAGTGCATCATGTAATACTGCTAGTACTTGTAACCCGGCCTGTAAGTATATAGTGCATCATGTAATACTGCTAGTACTGGTAACCCGGTCTGTAAGTATATAGTACATCATGTAATACTGCTAGTACTGGTAACCCGGCATGTAAGTATATAGTACATCATGTAATACTGCTAGTACTGGTAACCCGGCCTGTAAGTATATAGTACATCATGTAATACTGCTAGTACTGGTAACCCGGCATGTAAGTATATAGTACATCATGTAATACTGCTAGTACTGGTAACCCGGCATGTAAGTATATAGTGCATCATGTAATACTGCTAGTACTGGTAACCCGGCCTGTAAGTATATAGTACATCATGTAATACTGCTAGTACTGGTAACCCGGCATGTAAGTATATAGTACATCATGTAATACTGCTAGTACTGGTAACCCGGCATGTAAGTATATAGTACATCATGTAATACTGCTAGTACTGGTAACCCGGCATGTAAGTATATAGTACATCATGTAATACTGCTAGTACTGGTAACCCGACCTGTAAGTATATAGTGCATCATGTAATACTGCTAGTACTGGTAACCCGACCTGTAAGTATATAGTGCATCATGTAATACTGCTAGTACTGGTAACCCGGCCTGTAAGTATGTTGTACATCATGTAATACTGCTAGTACTGGTAACCCGGTCTGTAAGTATATAGTGCATCATGTAATACTGCTAGTACTGGTAACCCGGCCTGTAAGTATATAGTGCATCATGTAATACTGATAGTACTTGTAACCCGGCCTGTAAGTATATAGTGCATCATGTAATACTGCTAGTACTGGTAACCCGGTCTGTAAGTATGTTGTACATCATGTAATACTGCTAGTACTGGTAACCCGGCCTGTAAGTATATAGTGCATCATGTAATACTGCTAGTACTGGTAACCCGGCCTGTAAGTATATAGTACATCATGTAATACTGCTAGTACTGGTAACCCGGCCTGTAAGTATATAGTACATCATGTAATACTGATAGTACTTGTAACCCGGTCTGTAAGTATATAGTGCATCATGTTATACTGCTAGTACTGGTAACCCGGTCTGTAAGTATATAGTACATCATGTAATACTGATAGTACTTGTAACCCGGTCTGTAAGTATATAGTACATCATGTAATACTGCTAGTACTTGTAACCCGGTCTGTAAGTATATAGTGCATCATGTAATACTGCTAGTACTGGTAACCCGGCCTGTAAGTATATAGTACATCATGTAATACTGATAGTTCTTGTAACCCGGTCTGTAAGTATATAGTGCATCATGTTATACTGCTAGTACTGGTAACCCGGTCTGTAAGTATGTTGTACATCATGTAATACTGAAAGTACTTGTAACCCGGCCTGTAAGTATATAGTGCATCATGTAATACTGCTAGTACTGGTAACCCGGTCTGTAAGTATATAGTGCATCATGTAATACTGCTAGTACTGGTAACCCGGCATGTAAGTATATAGTACATCATGTAATACTGCTAGTACTGGTAACCCGGTCTGTTAGTATATAGTGCATCATGTTATACTGCTAGTACTGGTAACCCGGTCTGTAAGTATATAGTGCATCATGTAATACTGCTAGTACTGGTAACCCGGTCTGTAAGTATGTAGTACATCATGTAATACTGCTAGTACTGGTAACCCGACCTGTAAGTATATAGTGCATCATGTAATACTGCTAGTACTGGTAACCCGGCCTGTAAGTATATAGTACATCATGTAATACTGCTAGTACTGGTAACCCGACCTGTAAGTATATAGTACATCATGTAATACTGCTAGTACTGGTAACCCGACCTGTAAGTATGTTGTGCATCATGTAATACTGCTAATACTGGTAACCCGGTCTGTAAGTATATAGTGCATCATGTAATACTGCTAGTACTGGTAACCCGGCCTGTAAGACATCATACTCACATAGCATGCATTTATTAACCATATCTTACAAAAACTTGGAGCCCTTAGCTTTGAAATATGGGTCAAACCACTACTCTATCATTAAATCTGACAAAGTTATTTACGTTATTTATGTTACCATATATTAATGATCACCCTGTATATATTCTAACTTCCCTCTGTTTCATTCGGTCTCTTGCGATCGCCGCTATTTTGTGGTTTCTTTGTGAAATTGGGACATCCAGCATTTTTGCGGCGGGGACTTGGACTTTTAATCATTTGTTTGGGCTTTTATTGTTTCTTTGTGGCTTATATGTGGGCATTGTTCCGTGTAGTTGTCATGTGATACTGATTTCTGTGTTCGGCTAGTTAAGTTGAGTTCTGCCTTCTCTGTACGATTTCCTCATATCTTTTTTTTTACAACAAATCATAATTATACTACTTCTTTTTAAGTTCCCATTTGTTGGTTCTAAAGTCTCACAAAGCTTTTTTTACATCGGCGATATTTCGTTATTTGCGCAACATGTTGGGGTTCTGCTGTACCACAGAGGTACAATGATCTCCTGCTTCGCAGTGCTCTATATGTGATAGCGCCGTACCGTACTGGTTCGAACCCCACTTTACTTCGCTGGCTTAGAATGAGTTGGTCGTGACTACAAAATCAACATTTTCAGAAAAACAAGAAATTTAACAAGAAATTACTGTCTGATAATAACTCTTTACTCATGGTAAAGCAAGCTTTTTCTCTTTCATTTGGTCTACATGACAAGTTCTGAATTTCATGAAAATAGGCTCATAAGAAGCGCCTTGTGGTGGAGATTTCGAATATGCATTAGTCTTTATTAGTGGCACTTACGACTTTTTCATTTTAAGTCAGCGACATGTAGGTGCAAACCATTTATTGAGCCAGTCATCTGATAGATCCATAAACAGGTTATTCTACTTGCTGTCTAGCATAGGTGTATAATACCTGATGAGATCATACATCTATTTCAGCATGTCTGTACGGTGACAGCGCCACGTGTCATTCCATTCTCTGTGCCTCTTACACTGGCACAGCATTACAAAATTGTTGTGGAACATGTGGATCAGTATCAACAACAACAACAACGACAACCGACGCACCAACAACAACAACAGCCGCGCCAACAACAGCGGCACCAATAACAGCCGCGCCAACAACAGCCGCACCAACTACAGCCGCACCGACAACAGCGTCGCCAACAACATCAGGGGGTGGAGGTGGAGGTGGGGCATCAGCCAGTAGCAGTTCAAGTAGAAATAACGGTAAGTGTTAATGCACTCATACATGTGTATATAGACTTTTGTAGTTAAATGAATGACCATGGAATGAGACGTTCTTTCTTTTTCAAACAATGTTACATGTTTAAACCATACCTAGACCAGTGGTCGCTCGTAATGATAAGGATGAACCAAGCAGTAAAACACTACCCTGTTACTGGTTTGACTAAAACAATGGTTTACCTAGCAGTAGAACACTACACTGTTACTGGTTTGACTAGACCAATGGTTTACCTAGCAGTAAAACACTACACTGTTACTGGTTTGACTAGACCAAAGGTTTACCTAGCAGTAGAATACTACACTGTTACTGGTTTGACTAAAACAATGATTTACCTAGCAGTAGAACACTACACTGTTACTGGTTTGACTAGACCAATGGTTTACCTAGCAGTAGAATACTACACTGTTACTGGTTTGACTAGACCAATGGTTTACCTAGCAGTAGAACACTACACTGTTACTGGTCTGACTAGACCAATGGTTTACCTAGCAGTAGAACACTACACTGTTACTGGTTTGACTAGACCAATGGTTTACCTAGCAGTAAAACACTACACTGTTACTGGTTTGACTAGACCAAAGGTTTACCTAGCAGTAGAATACTACACTGTTACTGGTTTGACTAAAACAATGATTTACCTAGCAGTAGAACACTACACTGTTACTGGTTTGACTAGACCAATGGTTTACCTAGCAGTAGAATACTACACTGTTACTGGTTTGACTAGACCAATGGTTTACCTAGCAGTAGAACACTACACTGTTACTGGTTTGACTAGACCAATGGTTTACCTAGCAGTAGAACACTACACTGTTACTGGTTTGACTAAAACAATGATTTACCTAGCAGTAGAACACTACACTGTTACTGGTTTGACTAGACCAATGGTTTACCTAGCAGTAGAACACTACACTGTTACTGGTTTGACTAGACCAATGGTTTACCTAGCAGTAGAATACTACACTGTTACTGGTTTGACTAGACCAATGGTTTACCTAGCAGTAGAACACTACACTGTTACTGGTTTGACTAGACCAATGGTTTACCTAGCAGTAAAACACTACACTGTTACTGGTTTGACTAGACCAATGGTCTACCTAGCAGTAGAACACTACAATGTTACTACAGTTTGACTAGGCCAATGGTCTACCTAGCAGTAGAACACTACACTGCTATTATAGTTTGACTAGACCAATGGTCAACCTAGCAGTAGAACACTACACTGCTATTATAGTTTGACTAGACCAATGGTCAACCTAGCAGTAGAACACTACACTGTTACTACAGTTTGACTAGACCAATGGTTTACCTAGCAGTAGAACACTACACTGCTATTATAGTTTGACTAGACCAATGGTTTACCAAGCAGTAGAACACTACACTGTTACTACAGTTTGACTGGACCAGTGGTTTACCTAGCAGTAGAACACTACACTGTTACTACAGTTTGACTAGACCAATGGTTTACCTAGCAGTAGAACACTACACTGTTACTATAGTTTGACTAGACCAGTGGTTTACCAAGCAGTAGAACACTACACTGTTACTACAGTTTGACTGGACCAGTGGTTTACCTAACAGTAGAACACTGCACTGTTACTACAGTTTGACTAGACCAATGGTCTACCTAGCAGTAGAACACTACACTGTTACTATAGTTTGACTAGACCAATGGTTTACCAAGCAGTAGAACACTACACTGCTATTATAGTTTGACTAGACCAATGGTCAACCTAGCAGTAGAACACTACACTGCTATTATAGTTTGACTAGACCAATGGTCTACCTAGCAGTAGAACACTACACTGCTATTATAGTTTGACTAGACCAATGGTCAACCTAGCAGTAGAACACTACACTGCTATTATAGTTTGACTAGACCAATGGTTTACCAAGCAGTAGAACACTACACTGTTATTATAGTTTGACTAGACCAATGGTCAACCTAGCAGTAGAACACTACACTGCTATTATAGTTTGACTAGACCAATGGTTTACCAAGCAGTAGAACACTACACTGCTATTATAGTTTGACTAGACCAATGGTCTACCTAGCAGTAGAACACTACACTGCTATTATAGTTTGACTAGACCAATGGTCAACCTAGCAGTAGAACACTACACTGCTATTATAGTTTGACTAGACCAATGGTCAACCTAGCAGTAGAACACTACACTGCTATTATAGTTTGACTAGACCAATGGTTTACCTAGCAGTAGAACACTACACTGTTACTACAGTTTGACTAGACCAATGGTTTACCTAGCAGTAAAACACTACACTGTTACTATAGTTTGACTAGACCAATGGTCTACCTAGCAGTAGAACACTACACTGTTACTGGTTTGACTAGACCAATGGTCTACCTAGCAGTAGAACACTACACTGTTACTATAGTTTGACTAGACCAATGGTCTACCTAGCAGTAGAACACTACACTGTTACTATAGTTTGACGAGACCAATGGTCTACCTAGCAGTAGAACACTACACTGTTACTACAGTTTGACTGGACCAGTGGTTTACCTAACAGTAGAACACTACACTGTTACTATAGTTTGACTAGACCAATGGTCAACCTAGCAGTAGAACACTACACTGTTACTATAGTTTGACTAGACCAATGGTCAACCTAGCAGTAGAACACTACAATGTTACTATAGTTTGACTAGACCAATGGTCAACCTAGCAGTAGAACACTACACTGTTACTATAGTTTGACTAGACCAATGGTCTACCTAGCAGTAGAACACTACACTGTTACTGGTTTGACTAGACCAATGGTCTACCTAGCAGTAGAACACTACACTGTTACTATAGTTTGACTAGACCAATGGTTCACCTAGCAGTAGAACACTACACTATTACTATAGTTTGACTAGACCAATGGTCAACCTAGCAGTAAAACACTACACTGTTACTATAGTTTGACTAGACCAATGGTCTACCTAGCAGTAGAACACTACACTGTTACTACAGTTTGACTAGACCAATGGTTTACCAAGCAGTAGAACACTACACTGCTATTATAGTTTGACTAGACCAATGGTTTACCAAGCAGTAGAACACTACACTGCTATTATAGTTTGACTAGACCAATGGTCAACCTTGCAGTAGAACACTACACTGTTACTACAGTTTGACTAGACCAATGGTTTACCAAGCAGTAGAACACTACACTGCTATTATAGTTTGACTAGACCAATGGTCAACCTAGCAGTAGAACACTACACTGTTACTACAGTTTGACTAGACCAATGGTTTACCTAGCAGTAGAACACTACACTGGTACTACAGTTTGACTAGACCAATGGTCTACCTAGCAGTAGAACACTACACTGTTACTATAGTTTGACTAGACCAATGGTCAACCTAGCAGTAGAACACTACACTGTTACTATAGTTTGACTAGACCAATGGTCAACCTAGCAGTAGAACACTACACTGTTACTATAGTTTGACTAGACCAATGGTCAACCTAGCAGTAGAACACTACACTGTTACTATAGTTTGACTAGACCAATGATTTACCTAGCAGTAGAACACTACACTGTTACTATAGTTTGACTAAACCAATGTTCAACCTAGCAGTAGAATACTACACTGTTACTATAGTTTGACTAGACCAATGGTCAACCTAGCAGTAGAACACTACACTGTTACTATAGTTTGACTAGACCAATGGTCAACCTAGCAGTAGAACACTACACTGTTACTATAGTTTGACTAGACCAATGGTCTACCTAGCAGTAGAACACTACACTGTTACTATAGTTTGACTAGACCAATGGTCTACCTAGCAGTAGAACACTACACTGTTACTATAGTTTGACTAGACCAATGACTTACCAAGCAGTAGAACACTACACTGTTACTATAGTTTGACTAGACCAATGGTTTACCTAGCAGTAGAACACTACACTGTTACTATAGTTTGACTAGACCAATGGTCTACCTAGCAGTAGAACACTACACTGTTACTACAGTTTGACTAGACCAATGGTTTACCTAGCAGTAGAACACTACACTGTTACTACAGTTTGACTAGACCAATGGTCTACCTAGCAGTAGAACACTACACTGTTACTACAGTTTGACTAGACCAATGGTCAACCTAGCAGTAGAACACTACACTGCTATTATAGTTTGACTAGACCAATGGTCAACCTAGCAGTAGAACACTACACTGTTACTACAGTTTGACTAGACTAATGGTTTACCTAGCAGTAGAACACTACTCTGTTACTATAGTTTGACTAGACCAATGGTTTACCAAGCAGTAGAACACTACACTGTTACTATAGTTTGACTAGACCAATGGTTTACCTAGCAGTAGAACACTACACTGTTACTATAGTTTGACTAGACCAATGGTCTACCTAGCAGTAGAACACTACACTGTTACTATAGTTTGACTAGACCAACGGTTTACCTAGCAGTAGAACACTACACTGTTACTATAGTTTGACTAGACCAATAGTTTACCTAGCAGTAGAACACTACACTGTTACTACAGTTTGACTAGACCAATGACTTACCAAGCAGTAGAACACTACACTGTTACTACAGTTTGACTAGACCAATGGTTTACCAAGCAGTAGAACACTACACTGCTATTATAGTTTGACTAGACCAATGGTTTACCAAGCAGTAGAACATTACACTGTTACTACAGTTTGACTAGACCAATGGTCAACCTAGCAGTAGAACACTACACTGTTACTATAGTTTGACTAGACCAATGGTTTACCTAGCAGTAGAACACTACACTGTGACTACAGTTTGTCTAGACCAATGGTTTACCTAGCAGTAGAACACTACACTGTTACTGGTTTGACTAGACCAATGGTTTACCTAGCAGTAGAACACTACACTGTTACTATAGTTTGACTAGACCAATGGTTTACCTAGCAGTACAACACAACCCTGTTACTGGTTTGACTAGACCAATGGTTTACCTAGCAGTAAAACACAACCCTGTTACTGGTTTGACTAGACCAATGGTCTACCTAGCAGTAAAACACAACCCTGTTACTGGTTTGACTAGACCAATGGTCTACCAAGCAGTAAAACACTACCCTGTTACTGGTTTGACTAGACCAATGGTCTACCTAGCAGTAAAACACAACCCTGTTACTGGTTTGACTTGACCAATGGTCTACCTAGCAGTAGAACTCTACACTGTGACTACAGTTTGACTAGACCAATGGTTTACCTAGCAGTAGAACACTACACTGTTTCTATAGTTTGACTTAACCAATGGTCTACCTAGCAGTAGAACACTACACTGTTACTAGTTTGACTTGACCAATGATCTTACTCTTGTACAGTGGATTGCAATATTGAATATAACTGATGAGATACTTGGAGCCTACATCTACCATGTCAATTAGTTACCATCATTATCGCAGCACGTACATGTATTACAATAATATAAAAGTGCATTGATTGAATGGTTCAATTTGGCTTAATTGTGCTTAAAATCTCACAAATACGTGGACTCAATAATTTAGCAGGTGATATCAAACAGCTCACAGCATGCATTATTCTATATAATACATCGAAACCATCCCTAACCAATAAAAGATAAAACACCATTGTACGAGGTATCAGAACTAGATCAATAATATGAAATATAAAAGTGAAGTTGAAATGTTGGCTTAATGTACGGCCGCTCAACAAACTATATGGAAGGGCACATGCTCCAGTTTATACTAGATTATCGTCCAACCAAATGTAAACATTAAGTGAACCAGTAGAACTGGGTTTAAATTACTACATTGTCAGCCGTAACAAATCGTGCCCATTAATGGTTCGATTTATTTTTAAATTAACAGTATGGTCTGCCCAATACCAGCAGGACTAGAGGTTCTAATTCAATGAAGGCAACTAATAACCTTAGATAATAACTATATGCAAACTGAACATTCTGTACGGCTCTTTTAGGCAGTACTCAATTGGTATGCCGCAACAAAGTGGGAAGTGTAGACCATCGTGCACATACATAAGTCATCAATACTCGTATGTATTAAGATGCGTACACACAATTAGTTCGACTTCTACACCAAAACTTACTGTGTGTACGCACCTTAACACAAATGAATGGTCAGTCTTCAACAATTTTCAAGTTAAGGTGCGTACACACAGTAAGTTTTGGTGTAGAAGTCGAGGATGTACATTTTACAACGAGTACATCATGCCCATACATTTCCCCCATACCACTTGGTTACAATAAAAGCGTACATCTCGAGAAAATGTATAGTAGCCGTAACTGCACAGTACATCTTGACTTATAGGTCAAGATGTATACATCAAAACTTACTGTGTGTACGCACCTTTATACACCAACACTTACTGTGTGTACGCACCTTGATACACCAACACTTACTGTGTGTACGCACCTTGATACACCAACACTTACTGTGTGTACGCACCTTGATACACCAACACTTACTGTGTGTACGCACCTTGATACACCAACACTTACTGTGTGTACGCACCTTTATACACCAACACTTACTGTGTGTACGCACCTTTATACACCAACACTTTCTGTATGTACGCACCTTTATACACCAACACTTTCTGTATGTACGCACCTTGATACACCAACACTTTCTGTATGTACGCACCTTAGAAAATCGTGCGAATGATTGACAAAACAAAGAATTTGTGAAATCTCGTGTTAAAATGGTAAAAAGCCGACCAGTGTCGGTACTTATACAAACATTGACTGCTGTCAAGCACTACACATTAGAAATGCCATGACAACTCATTATTCAAAAATATGGATGATCAGTATATTTCTTTACCTATAATCTGCATGAAATAGTGGCCGAGAGGATAACGGTCCAGTATTAGTAACTAAAACATACAGAGTTCGAACCCCGTCGGGAGAACTTTTTACGCTTATTTTTATTTGATATTTTTGCAATCGCATACAAAGTATGTGAACAGAATGCTGCTTATGTGAAACACCTTTGCATTTAACTCATCTTCAAATGGTATATTTTAATAGCCAATAACAAGTTTTCAAATAAAGTAGGGAGTCTTCGAATAATTAAAAGAAACCAACAGCTATCCCAATCCCATACGTGTTTTCAATTGCACGAATTCCACGGGTCTAATTTAATAATAATAATAAGGCAAACAAGTTTATTTTCAAAATAAATATCTTATCAAATTATCCAAGGGTATATGTTTCTCGTATATAATACAAGAAAAAATTGTAATAGATTAATGGCTATCACTAGCTTTGAACTTCGATCGCCTGAGTGAGAGTCAGCAAACACATCCACAGAACCATGCATTGCTTGCAATATATGAATTGGTAAAAACATACTTGTATATAGTATAATCCTCAATCTTTTTGGGGATATACCCTGCTTATTTATAGATTGTTTACAAAATGACGTCACTGTCAAAAATCGTTGGTCGGATATAACTCTAACGCGGTATTGGGACCTGTGCCACATAAATAGACAGGTCAAGTAGGTATAAAAACATATATTCCAAATTATATATTCGGTAAAAAGATTAAATAGATAAAACAAACATCTACCTAAATTGATGTAATGGTCAGTGATTTATGTTTATATTGACATTGCAGTTTATCGCGTTAGAGTTATAGTACAACTATTTTACATGTAAATATTTACTTAAATGCATAAACTTTAATACAGTTGTGTATGCATTATTTAAGAACGTAGTTCTAAACGATGGTAAACACTTATTTAAAATTGAGTCGTCTAAACATATCTCTTAAACCAAGATTAGATGCGTTTAAGGTGATTCACCACTTTTGAAATGGACAGTAGTTAAAAAAACACAATTACTTGGCAAGCGTATTGCGAAAGTCTGCAAGTAGAGATCAAATAATGCAAACAGATTATAGTTGATTTTCAAGCATCTTGGTGGAAGGTTTTTTGCATTTATTTCTGAAGAATATGAACAAGTTCACACTGTAAGTATCTTTATTAATACACGTTTTAAAAATATCGCAAAATCCAAGGCTGTATACAACGGATGCAAAGCGTTGATTCACTGTGTTACTTCCTCGGTTTGGGTTTTCCAAAATGATTGTCATAAATGTGTTCTTCATAAAATATACCTTGTACAGAAAACCCCAGCACTAGCGAATCACCTTAAAATAGTATACCTGTATTCTGACAAATTCTTGTCAAAAAGCGGTTATCCGTGAACGCAGTTCGAGAATTTCGTGCAACGCATGGTACACTTATTGACATCTCCTGTGCTATAAAACCAATAGTTTTAGAGAGAATTTCTTTAACATAAGCGTGCTATCGAGTTACACTTATACTTACGATTGAAATTTAAAGATGGACCCTGAAAGAAGGAGAAATATTATGATAGCAACAACAATTACACAGCCTCTCTGATTTTGTAGAATATCATGACTGCTAGTATGCATTTACTTAAAAGGAACTTATGTTACAGTGGCCACCGAACCAACTACTAGATATGCGCAACAGACTGCTGTTTGATATCAAAGGCTATACGGATAGGGGATACATACTGATGTCTCTTGCAAAATATCAAAGCTACACGCCTCTTCGTTTTCTAAAAAACATGTTCAGTGGTTTAGAAGAATACGTTATTTTTAGACAGAGCACAGCAAATTGAACGCAGTTTACATTATTATAATTTTATACAAGCTATTGGCAGTAACCCCCTGGACGTTTCTCCACTTTCCACTCTCCGTTTTCCACTCTCCGCTTTGGTTGTACATGTCTATTATTACGAGTTTGATATAAATCATGATATCGATAACCAATGAACGTGAAAATCGCAATTTCAAAAGCAAGTATAAGAGCCCGCTACATTGATGCATGCACGTGGTATCTCCTCCTAAAGATTAACATTAATCAGTTAATATGATATAATTATGTTCGACGTAATGTTTCCAACCATCCAAACAAAGCTAATGCTTAAGTTAGGAGTTACATGCTTATGTTAGGGGTTACATGCTTAAGTTAGGGGTTACATGCTTAATTAAGTCAGGGGTTAAATGATTATGCTTCACAAGGCACTTCTTATGAACCTATTTTTATGAAAATCGAAACGTGCCATGTTTAACAAACTGAAGATGAAACAGCTTAGACCATAACTAAAGAGTAATATTCGGACAGTTTTAATTTCTACTTTCAGCTGGCGTAATAGCGGGTGCTGTTATTGGTAGTTTAACATGTGTCTGTCTACTGGCTGTTGGAACAATCATACTGGTTAGATGGTTTAACAAGTAAGTTTATAATGTGTGTGTTATAACAGTAGTATATCATATGTCTGTCTACTGGCTGGTGGAACAATCATACTGGTTAGATGGTTTAACAAGTAAGTTTATAATGTGTGTGTTATAACAGTAGTATAACATGTGTCTGTCTACTGGCTGGTGGAACAATCATACTGGTTAGATGGTTTAACAAGTAAGTTTATAATGTGTGTGTTATAACAGTAGTATAACATGTGTCTGTCTACTGGCTGGTGGAACAATCACACTGGTTAGATGGTTTAACAAGTAAGTTTATAATGTGTTATAACAGTAGTATAACATGTGTCTGTCTTCTGGCTGGTGGAACAATCACACTGGTTAGATGGTTTAACAAGTAAGTTTATAATGTGTTATAACAGTAGTATAACATGTGTCTGTCTACTGACTGGTGGAACAATGACACTGGTTAGATGGTTTAACAAGTAAGTTTATAATGTGTGTGTTATAACAGTAGTATAACATGTGTCTGTCTACTGACTGGTGAAACAATCATACTGGTTAGATGGTTTAACAAGTAAGTTTATAATGTGTTATAACAGTAGTATAACATGTGTCTGTCTACTGGCTGGTGGAACAATCACACTGGTTAGATGGTTTAACAAGTAAGTTTATAATGTGTGTGTTATAACAGTAGTATATCATGTGTCTGTCTACTGGCTGGTGGAACAATCTTACTGGTTAGATGGTTTAACAAGTAAGTTTATAATGTGTTATAACAGTAGTATAACATGTGTCTGTCTACTGGCTGGTGGAACAATCACACTGGTTAGATGGTTTAACAAGTAAGTTTATTATGTGTTATAACAGTAGTATAACATGTGTCTGTCTACTGACTGGTGGAACAATCATACTGGTTAGATGGTTTAACAAGTAAGTTTATAATGTGTGTGTTATAACAGTAGTATAACATATGTCTGTCTACTGACTGGTGGAACAATCACACTGGTTAGATGGTTTAACAAGTAAGTTTATAATGTGTGTGTTATAACAGTAGTATAACATGTGTCTGTCTACTGACTGGTGGAACAATCATACTGGTTAGATGGTTTAACAAGTAAGTTTATAATGTGTTATAACAGTAGTATAACATGTGTCTGTCTACTGACTGGTGGAACAATCATACTGGTTAGATGGTTTAACAAGTAAGTTTATAATGTGTTTGTTATAACAGTAGTATAACATGTGCAGTGCTGTCGGGTAATTCTGCGCACCTAACGGGT
Organism: Spisula subtruncata; assembly: GCA_963678985.1. Taxonomy (NCBI): domain Eukaryota; kingdom Metazoa; phylum Mollusca; class Bivalvia; order Venerida; family Mactridae; genus Spisula; species Spisula subtruncata. Next base: position 32,005,457 of record OY787676.1, read on the forward strand.
ATTGGCTTTCTACATTTGAGATTATTTGATTTTTAGAATATATTATGGTGCTGTTTGGATAGAAACAACCTTCATTGACAAATGTTAACAATTCAAAACATCATACCTTCGCTAAACTAGGTCAAATGTCGTCTGAAAACAAGATGACTTCCGGTTTTCATGACGTAATTTTTTTCGGCTAATTCTGCGCAGGTGGAGTTGTGTTTTTGTATAGTCTGTTTCAAAAATTTGTTTCACAATAAATTTATCACAGTATCGAAAGAATAAGTCATTAAGCCAATGTTGACAAAAAAGGAAAAGTCATCATCCATTACAAAAGTGCTTTTATTCACTTTATGTGTCACGTGGTATATCAAATTAACGAAAATCGCCGTTGACACTCATTTTGGTCAAATTTTCGTAGAAATACTTTTCCGATTTTGTTGAAATGATTATAAAACTTTACATAAGTAACCCACATCTACAAAAACACTGGAGGACCGAAGAAAAACTACCCAGCAAAGTCTCTAGGAAATAGAAAGTTAGGGTGCGCAGAATTACCCGATGCGCAGAATTACCCGAAACGACTGTGTCTGTCTACTGACTGGTGGAACAATCATACTGGTTAGATGGTTTAACAAGTAAGTTTATACTGTGTTATAACAGTAGTATAACATGTGTCTGTCTACTGACTGGTGGAACAATCATACTGGTTAGATGGTTTAACAAGTAAGTTTATAATGTGTGTGTTATAACAGTAGTATAACATGTGTCTGTCTACTGGCTGGTGGAACAATCTTACTGGTTAGATGGTTTAACAAGTAAGTTTATACTGTGTTATAACAGTAGTATAACATGTGTCTGTCTACTGGCTGGTGGAACAATCACACTGGATAGATGGTTTAACAAGTAAGTTTATAATGTGTGTGTTATAACAGTAGTATAACATGTGTCTGTCTACTGACTGGTGGAACAATCATACTGGTTAGATGGTTTAACAAGTAAGTTTATAATGTGTGTGTTATAACAGTAGTATAACATGTGTCTGTCTACTGACTGGTGGAACAATCATACTGGTTAGATGGTTTAACAAGTAAGTTTATAATGTGTTATAACAGTAGTATAACATGTGTCTGTCTACTGACTGGTGGAACAATCATACTGGTTAGATGGTTTAACAAGTAAGTTTATAATGTGTTATAACAGTAGTATAACATGTGTCTGTCTACTGACTGGTGGAACAATCATACTGGTTAGATGGTTTAACAAGTAAGTTTATACTGTGTTATAACAGTAGTATAACATGTGTCTGTCTACTGACTGGTGGAACAATCACACTGGTTAGATGGTTTAACAAGTAAGTTTATAATGTGTTTGTTATAACAGTAGTATAACATGTGTCTGTCTACTGACTGGTGGAACAATCATACTGGTTAGATGGTTTAACAAGTAAGTTTATACTGTGTTATAACAGTAGTATAACATGTGTCTGTCTACTGACTGGTGGAACAATCATACTGGTTAGATGGTTTAACAAGTAAGTTTATAATGTGTGTGTTATAACAGTAGTATAACATGTGTCTGTCTACTGGCTGGTGGAACAATCTTACTGGTTAGATGGTTTAACAAGTAAGTTTATACTGTGTTATAACAGTAGTATAACATGTGTCTGTCTACTGACTGGTGGAACAATCATACTGGTTAGATGGTTTAACAAGTAAGTTTATAATGTGTTATAACAGTAGTATAACATGTGTCTGTCTACTGACTGGTGGAACAATCTTACTGGTTAGATGGTTTAACAAGTAAGTTTATAATGTGTTATAACAGTAGTATAACATGTGTCTGTCTACTGACTGGTGGAACAATCATACTGGTTAGATGGTTTAACAAGTAAGTTTATAATGTGTGTGTTATAACAGTAGTATAACATGTGTCTGTCTACTGGCTGGTGGAACAATCATACTGGTTAGATGGTTTAACAAGTAAGTTTATAATGTGTGTGTTATAACAGTAGTATACCATGTGTCTGTCTACTGACTGGTGAAACAATCATACTGGTTAGATGGTTTAACAAGTAAGTTTATAATGTGTGTGTTATAACAGTAGTATAACATGTGTCTGTCTACTGGCTGGTGGAACAATCTTACTGGTTAGATGGTTTAACAAGTAAGTTTATAATGTGTTTGTTATAACAGTAGTATAACATGTGTCTGTCTACTGGCTGGTGGAACAATCATACTGGTTAGATGGTTTAACAAGTAAGTTTATAATGTGTTATAACAGTAGTATAACATGTGTCTGTCTACTGACTGGTGGAACAATCTTACTGGTTAGATGGTTTAACAAGTAAGTTTATAATGTGTTATAACAGTAGTATAACATGTGTCTGTCTACTGACTGGTGGAACAATCTTACTGGTTAGATGGTTTAACAAGTAAGTTTATAATGTGTTATAACAGTAGTATAACATGTGTCTGTCTACTGGCTGGTGGAACAATCTTACTGGTTAGATGGTTTAACAAGTAAGTTTATACTGTGTTATAACAGTAGTATAACATGTGTCTGTCTACTGGCTGGTGGAACAATCATACTGGTTAGATGGTTTAACAAGTAAGTTTATAATGTGTGTGTTATAACAGTAGTATACCATGTGTCTGTCTACTGACTGGTGAAACAATCATACTGGTTAGATGGTTTAACAAGTAAGTTTATAATGTGTTATAACAGTAGTATTACATGTGTCTGTCTACTGGCTGGTGGAACAATCATACTGGTTAGATGGTTTAACTAGTAAGTTTATAATGTGTGTGTTATAACAGTAGTATAACATGTGTCTGTCTACTGGCTGGTGGAACAATCATACTGGTTAGATGGTTTAACAAGTAAGTTTATAATGTGTTTGTTATAACAGTAGTATAACATGTGTCTGTCTACTGGCTGGTGGAACAATCATACTGGTTAGATGGTTTAACAAGTAAGTTTATACTGTGTTATAACAGTAGTATAACATGTGTCTGTCTACTGGCTGGTGGAACAATCTTACTGGTTAGATGGTTTTACAAGTAAGTTTATAATGTGTTATAACAGTAGTATACCATGTGCCTGTCTACTGACTGGTGGAACAATCATACTGGTTAGATGGTTTAACAAGTAAGTTTATAATGTGTGTGTTATAACAGTAGTATAACATGTGTCTGTCTACTGACTGGTGGAACAATCATACTGGTTAGATGGTTTAACAAGTAAGTTGATAATGTGTGTGTTATAACAGTAGTATACCATGTGACTGTCTACTGACTGGTGGAACAATCATACTGGTTAGATGGTTTAACAAGTAAGTTTATAATGTGTGTGTTATAACAGTAGTATAACATGTGTCTGTCTACTGGCTGGTGGAACAATCATACTGGTTAGATGGTTTAACAAGTAAGTTTATAATGTGTGTGTTATAACAGTAGTATAACATGTGTCTGTCTACTGGCTGGTGGAACAATCATACTGGTTAGATGGTTTAACAAGTAAGTTTATAATGTGTGTGTTATAACAGTAGTTTAACATGTGTATGTCTACTGGCTGGTGGAACAATCATACTGGTTAGATGGTTTAACTTGTAAGTTTATAATGTGTATGTTATAACAGTAGTATAACATGTGTCTGTCTACTGGCTGGTGGAACAATCATACTGGTTAGATGGTTTAACAAGAAAGTTTATAATGTGTGTGTTATAACAGTAGTTTAACATGTGTATGTCTACTGGCTGGTGGAACAATCATACTGGTTAGATGGTTTAACTTGTAAGTTTATAATGTGTATGTTATAACAGTAGTATAACATGTGTCTGTCTACTGGCTGGTGGAACAATCATACTGGTTAGATGGTTTAACAAGAAAGTTTATAATGTGTGTGTTATAACAGTAGTATAACATGTGTCTGTCTACTGGCTGGTGGAACAATCATACTGGTTAGATGGTTTAACAAGTAAGTTTATAATGTGTTATAACAGTAGTATAACATGTGTCTGTCTACTGGCTGGTGGAACAATCATACTGGTTAGATGGTTTAACAAGTAAGTTTATAATGTGTGTGTTATAACAGTAGTATAACATGTGTCTGTCTACTGGCTGGTGGAACAATCATACTGGTTAGATGGTTTAACAAGTAAGTTTATAATGTGTGTGTTATAACAGTAGTATAACATGTGTCTGTCTACTGGCTGGTGGAACAATCATACTGGTTAGATGGTTTAACAAGTAAGTTTATAATGTGTTATAACAGTAGTATAACATGTGTCTGTCTACTGACTGGTGGAACAATCATACTGGTTAGATGGTTTAACAAGTAAGTTTATAATGTGTTATAACAGTAGTATAACATGTGTCTGTCTACTGGCTGGTGGAACAATCACACTGGTTAGATGGTTTAACAAGTAAGTTTATAATGTGTGTGTTATAACAGTAGTATAACATGTGTCTGTCTACTGGCTGGTGGAACAATCATACTGGTTAGATGGTTTAACAAGTAAGTTTATAATGTGTTTGTTATAACAGTAGTATAAAATGTGTCTGTCTACTGGCTGGTGGAACAATCATACTGGTTAGATGGTTTAACAAGTAAGTTTATAATGTGTGTGTTATAACAGTAGTATAACATGTGTCTGTCTACTGGCTGGTGGAACAATCATACTGGTTAGATGGTTTAACAAGTAAGTTTATAATGTGTGTGTTATAACAGTAGTATACCATGTGTCTGTCTACTGACTGGTGAAACAATCATACTGGTTAGATGGTTTAACAAGTAAGTTTATAATGTGTGTGTTATAACAGTAGTATACCATGTGTCTGTCTACTGGCTGGTGGAACAATCATACTGGTTAGATGGTTTAACAAGTAAGTTTATAATGTGTGTGTTATAACAGTAGTATAACATGTGTCTGTCTACTGGCTGGTGGAACAATCATACTGGTTAGATGGTTTAACAAGTAAGTTTATAATGTGTGTGTTATAACAGTAGTATAACATGTGTCTGTCTACTGACTGGTGGAACAATGACACTGGTTAGATGGTTTAACAAGTAAGTTTATTATGTGTTTGTTATAACAGTAGTATATCATGTGTCTGTCTACTGACTGGTGGAACAATCTTACTGGTTAGATGGTTTAACAAGTAAGTTTATAATGTGTGTGTTATAACAGTAGTATAACATGTGTCTGTCTACTGGCTGGTGGAACAATCATACTGGTTAGATGGTTTAACAAGTAAGTTTATAATGTGTGTGTTATAACAGTAGTATAACATGTGTCTGTCTACTGGCTGGTGGAACAATCATACTGGTTAGATGGTTTAACAAGTAAGTTTATAATGTGTTTGTTATAACAGTAGTATAACATGTGTCTGTCTACTGGCTGGTGGAACAATCATACTGGTTAGATGGTTTAACAAGTAAGTTTATAATGTGTTATAACAGTAGTATAACATGTGTCTGTCTACTGACTGGTGGAACAATCATACTGGTTAGATGGTTTAACAAGTAAGTTTATAATGTGTGTGTTATAACAGTAGTATAACATGTGTCTGTCTACTGGCTGGTGGAACAATCATACTGGTTAGATGGTTTAACAAGTAAGTTTATAATGTGTGTGTTATAACAGTAGTATAACATGTGTCTGTCTACTGGCTGGTGGAACAATCTTACTGGTTAGATGGTTTAACAAGTAAGTTTATAATGTGTGTGTTATAACAGTAGTATAACATGTGTCTGTCTACTGGCTGGTGGAACAATCATACTGGTTAGATGGTTTAACAAGTAAGTTTATAATGTGTGTGTTATAACAGTAGTATAACATGTGTCTGTCTACTGGCTGGTGGAACAATCACACTGGTTAGATGGTTTAACAAGTAAGTTTATAATGTGTGTGTTATAACAGTAGTATAACATGTGTCTGTCTACTGGCTGGTGGAACAATCATACTGGTTAGATGGTTTAACAAGTAAGTTTATAATGTGTGTGTTATAACAGTAGTATAACATGTGTCTGTCTACTGGCTGGTGGAACAATCATACTGGTTAGATGGTTTAACAAGTAAGTTTATAATGTGTGTGTTATAACAGTAGTATAACATGTGTCTGTCTACTGGCTGGTGGAACAATCACACTGGTTAGATGGTTTAACAAGTACGTTTATACTGTGTTATAACAGTAGTATAACATGTGTATGTCTACTGACTGGTGGAACAATCACACTGGTTAGATGGTTTAACAAGTAAGTTTATAATGTGTGTGTTATAACAGTAGTATAACATGTGTCTGTCTACTGGCTGGTGGAACAATCATACTGGTTAGATGGTTTAACAAGTAAGTTTATAATGTGTTATAACAGTAGTATAACATGTGTCTGTCTACTGACTGGTGGAACAATCATACTGGTTAGATGGTTTAACAAGTAAGTTTATAATGTGTGTGTTATAACAGTAGTATAACATGTGTCTGTCTACTGACTGGTGGAACAATCACACTGGTTAGATGGTTTAACATGTAAGTTTATAATGTATGTGTTATAACAGTAGTATAACATGTGTCTGTCTACTGACTGGTGGAACAATCACACTGGTTAGATGGTTTAACAAGTAAGTTTATAATGTGTTATAACAGTAGTATACCATGTGTCTGTCTACTGGCTGGTGGAACAATCATACTGGTTAGATGGTTTAACAAGTAAGTTTATAATGTGTTATAACAGTAGTATAACATGTGTCTGTCTACTGGCTGGTGGAACAATCTTACTGGTTAGATGGTTTAACAAGTAAGTTTATAATGTGTTATAACAGTAGTATACCATGTGTCTGTCTACTGACTGGTGGATCAATCATACTGGTTAGATGGTTTAACAAGTAAGTTTATAATGTGTTATAACAGTAGTATAACATGTGTCTGTCTACTGACTGGTGAAACAATCACACTGGTTAGTTGGTTTAACAAGTAAGTTTATAATGTGTTATAACAGTAGTATAACATGTGTCTGTCTACTGGCTGGTGGAACAATCATACTGGTTAGATGGTTTAACAAGTAAGTTTATAATGTGTGTGTTATAACAGTAGTATAACATGTGTCTGTCTACTGGCTGGTGGAACAATCATACTGGTTAGATGGTTTAACAAGTAAGTTTATAATGTGTGTGTTATAACAGTAGTATAACATGTGTCTGTCTACTGACTGGTGGAACAATCACACTGGTTAGATGGTTTAACAAGTAAGTTTATAATGTGTGTGTTATAACAGTAGTATAACATGTGTCTGTCTACTGACTGGTGGAACAATGACACTGGTTAGATGGTTTAACAAGTACGTTTATAATGTGTGTGTTATAAAAGTAGTATAACATGTGTATGTCTACTGGCTGGTGGAACAATCTTACTGGCTAGATGGTTTAACAAGTAAGTTTATACTGTGTTATAACAGTGGTATAACATGTGTCTGTCTACTGACTGGTGAAACAATCATACTGGTTAGATGGTTTAACAAGTAAGTTTATAATGTGTGTGTTATAACAGTAGTATAACATGTGTCTGTCTACTGGCTGGTGGAACAATCATACTGGTTAGATGGTTTAACAAGTAAGTTTATAATGTGTGTGTTATAACAGTAGTATAACATGTGTCTGTCTACTGACTGGTGGAGCAATCATACTGGTTAGATGGTTTAACAAGTAAGTTTATACTGTGTGTGTTATAACAGTAGTATAACATGTGTCTGTCTACTGACTGGTGGAACAATGACACTGGTTAGATGGTTTAACAAGTAAGTTTATAATGTGTGTGTTATAACAGTAGTATACCATGTGTCTGTCTACTGACTGGTGGAACAATCATACTGGTTAGATGGTTTAACAAGTAAGTTTATAATGTGTTATAACAGTAGTATAACATGTGTCTGTCTACTGGCTGGTGGAACAATCATACTGGTTAGATGGTTTAACAAGTAAGTTTATACTGTGTGTGTTATAACAGTAGTATAACATGTGTCTGTCTACTGACTGGTGGAACAATGACACTGGTTAGATGGTTTAACAAGTAAGTTTATAATGTGTATGTTATAACAGTAGTATAACATGTGTCTGTCTACTGACTGGTGGAACAATCATACTGGTTAGATGGTTTAACAAGTAAGTTTATAATGTGTTTGTTATAACAGTAGTATAACATGTGTCTGTCTACTGACTGGTGGAACAATCACACTGGTTAGATGGTTTAACAAGTAAGTTTATAATGTGTTATAACAGTAGTATAACATGTGTCTGTCTACTGACTGGTGGAACAATCATACTGGTTAGATGGTTTAACAAGTAAGTTTATAATGTGTGTGTTATAACAGTAGTATAACATGTGTCTGTCTACTGACTGGTGGAGCAATCATACTGGTTAGATGGTTTAACAAGTAAGTTTATAATGTGTTATAACAGTAGTTTAACATGTGTCTGTCTACTGGCTGGTGGAGCAATCATACTGGTTAGATGGTTTAACAAGTAAGTTTATAATGTGTTATAACAGTAGTATAACATGTGTCTGTCTACTGACTGGTGGAACAATCACACTGGTTAGATGGTTTAACAAGTAAGTTTATAATGTGTGTGTTATAACAGTAGTATAACATGTGTCTGTCTACTGACTGGTGGAACAATCACACTGGTTAGATGGTTTAACAAGTAAGTTTATAATGTGTGTGTTATAACAGTAGTTTAACATGTGTCTGTCTACTGGCTGGTGGAGCAATCATACTGGTTAGATGGTTTAACAAGTAAGTTTATAATGTGTGTGTTATAACAGTAGTTTAACATGTGTCTGTCTACTGGCTGGTGGAGCAATCATACTGGTTAGATGGTTTAACAAGTAAGTTAATAATGTGTTATAACAGTAGTATAACATGTGTCTGTCTACTGGCTGGTGGAACAATCATACTGGTTAGATGGTTTAACAAGTAAGTTTATAATGTGTTATAACAGTAGTATAACATGTGTCTGTCTACTGGCTGGTGGAGCAATCATACTGGTTAGATGGTTTAACAAGTAAGTTTATAATGTGTTATAACAGTAGTATAACATGTGTCTGTCTACTGACTGGTGGAACAATCATACTGGTTAGATGGTTTAACAAGTAAGTTTATAATGTGTGTGTTATAACAGTAGTATAACATGTGTCTGTCTACTGACTGGTGGAACAATCATACTGGTTAGACGGTTTAACAAGTAAGTTTATAATGTGTTATAACAGTAGTTTAACATGTGTCTGTCTACTGGCTGGTGGAACAATCACACTGGTTAGATGGTTTAACAAGTAAGTTTATAATGTGTGTGTTATAACAGTAGTATAACATGTGTCTGTCTACTGACTGGTGGAACAATCATACTGGTTAGATGGTTTAACAAGTAAGTTTATAATGTGTTATAACAGTAGTATATCATGTGTCTGTCTACTGGCTGGTGGAACAATCACACTGGTTAGATGGTTTAACAAGTAAGTTTATAATGTGTGTGTTATAACAGTAGTATAACATGTGTCTGTCTACTGGCTGGTGGAACAATCACACTGGTTAGATGGTTTAACAAGTAAGTTTATAATGTGTGTGTTATAACAGTAGTATAACATGTGTCTGTCTACTGACTGGTGGAGCAATCATACTGGTTAGATGGTTTAACAAGTAAGTTTATAATGTGTTATAACAGTAGTTTAACATGTGTCTGTCTACTGGCTGGTGGAGCAATCATACTGGTTAGATGGTTTAACAAGTAAGTTTATAATGTGTTATAACAGTAGTATAACATGTGTCTGTCTACTGGCTGGTGGAACAATCACACTGGTTAGATGGTTTAACAAGTAAGTTTATAATGTGTGTGTTATAACAGTAGTTTAACATGTGTCTGTCTACTGGCTGGTGGAGCAATCATACTGGTTAGATGGTTTAACAAGTAAGTTTATAATGTGTTATAACAGTAGTATAACATGTGTCTGTCTACTGGCTGGTGGAACAATCATACTGGTTAGATGGTTTAACAAGTAAGTTTATAATGTGTTATAACAGTAGTATAACATGTGTCTGTCTACTGGCTGGTGGAGCAATCTTACTGGTTAGATGGTTTAACAAGTAAGTTTATACTGTGTTATAACAGTAGTATAACATGTGTCTGTCTACTGGCTGGTGGAGCAATCTTACTGGTTAGATGGTATAACAAGTAAGTTTATAATGTGTGTGTTATAACAGTAGTATAACATGTGTCTGTCTACTGACTGGTGGAGCAATGACACTGGTTAGATGGTTTAACAAGTAAGTTTATAATGTGTTATAACAGTAGTATAACATGTGTCTGTCTACTGACTGGTGGAACAATCATACTGGTTAGATGGTTTAACAAGTAAGTTTATAATGTGTTATAACAGTAGTATAACATGTGTCTGTCTACTGACTGGTGGAACAATCATACTGGTTAGATGGTTTAACAAGTAAGTTTATACTGTGTTATAACAGTAGTATAACATGTGTCTGTCTACTGACTGGTGGAGCAATGACACTGGTTAGATGGTTTAACAAGTAAGTTTATAATGTGTTATAACAGTAGTATAACATGTGTCTGTCTACTGACTGGTGGAACAATCATACTGGTTAGATGGTTTAACAAGTAAGTTTATAATGTGTTATAACAGTAGTATAACATGTGTCTGTCTACTGGCTGGTGGAACAATCACACTGGTTAGATGGTTTAACAAGTAAGTTTATAATGTGTTATAACAGTAGTATAACATGTGTCTGTCTACTGGCTGGTGGAACAATCATACTGGTTAGATGGTTTAACAAGTAAGTTTATACTGTGTTATAACAGTAGTATAACATGTGTCTGTCTACTGGCTGGTGGAACAATCTTACTGGTTAGATGGTTTAACAAGTAAGTTTATAATGTGTTATAACAGTAGTATAACATGTGTCTGTCTACTGGCTGGTGGAACAATCATACTGGTTAGATGGTTTAACAAGTAAGTTTATACTGTGTTATAACAGTAGTATAACATGTGTCTGTCTACTGGCTGGTGGAACAATCATACTGGTTAGATGGTTTAACAAGTAAGTTTATAATGTGTGTGTTATAACAGTAGTATAACATGTGTATGTCTACTGGCTGGTGGAACAATCTTACTGGTTAGATGGTTTAACAAGTAAGTTTATAATGTGTTATAACAGTAGTATAACATGTGTCTGTCTACTGGCTGGTGGAGCAATCATACTGGTTAGATGGTTTAACAAGTAAGTTTATAATGTGTGTGTTATAACAGTAGTATACCATGTGTCTGTCTACTGGCTGGTGGAACAATCATACTGGTTAGATGGTTTAACAAGTAAGTTTATACTGTGTTATAACAGTAGTATAACATGTGTCTGTCTACTGACTGGTGGAACAATCATACTGGTTAGATGGTTTAACAAGTAAGTTTATAATGTGTGTGTTATAACAGTAGTATAACATGTGTCTGTCTACTGGCTGGTGGAACAATCATACTGGTTAGATGGTTTAACAAGTAAGTTTATAATGTGTTATAACAGTAGTATAACATGTGTCTGTCTACTGGCTGGTGGAACAATCATACTGGTTAGATGGTTTAACAAGTAAGTTTATAATGTGTGTGTTATAACAGTAGTATAACATGTGTCTGTCTACTGACTGGTGGAACAATCTTACTGGTTAGATGGTTTAACAAGTATGTTTATAATGTGTGTGTTATAACAGTAGTATACCATGTGTCTGTCTACTGACTGGTGGAACAATCATACTGGTTAGATGGTTTAACAAGTAAGTTTATAATGTGTTATAACAGTAGTTTAACATGTGTCTGTCTACTGGCTGGTGGAACAATCACACTGGTTAGATGGTTTAACAAGTAAGTTTATAATGTGTTATAACAGTAGTATAACATGTGTCTGTCTACTGACTGGTGGAACAATCACACTGGTTAGATGGTTTAACAAGTAAGTTTATAATGTGTGTGTTATAACAGTAGTATAACATGTGTCTGTCTACTGGCTGGTGGAACAATCATACTGGTTAGATGGTTTAACAAGTAAGTTTATAATGTGTGTGTTATAACAGTAGTATACCATGTGTCTGTCTACTGACTGGTGGAACAATGACACTGGTTAGATGGTTTAACAAGTAAGTTTATAATGTGTTATAACAGTAGTATAACATGTGTCTGTCTACTGACTGGTGGAACAATCATACTGGTTAGATGGTTTAACAAGTAAGTTTATACTGTGTTATAACAGTAGTTTAACATGTGTCTGTCTACTGGCTGGTGGAACAATCATACTGGTTAGATGGTTTAACAAGTAAGTTTATAATGTGTTATAACAGTAGTATAACATGTGTCTGTCTACTGACTGGTGAAACAATCATACTGGTTAGATGGTTTAACAAGTAAGTTTATAATGTGTTATAACAGTAGTATAACATGTTTCTGTCTACTGGCTGGTGGAACAATCATACTGGTTAGATGGTTTAATAAGTAAATTTATGTGGAGGGTTATGAATATATATCCGGGATAATTTCTGTATTTTCTTAGTCTGTTAAATTTGTATCACCCCTCGAACATTGATTCTCGCGTAAAACACACATATAACCAATTGTGCTGGTACATAATGTTTGTGCATTGAATTTTGTATATTTAGGAAATGAAATTGACATACAAACTAAGTACATACTGTTTAATATTTTGCCCATTAAAATACAGTGTTGATATTGGAAATGCAATTTGTAGATCAAATTAAATATCGGCAAGTGATAATAGAAGACCCAGGTAATTTACTATTTCTCTGTGCTTGCTTGCACGTCTTATGTTATAATACAGTAAGTCCACACATACGGATATATCAGCCTAACTAACGAAACATGATGCCCTGTTTTACTAAAATAATAAATACTTAAAATTAACTCGTGTCCCGATCAAGTTCGCCACCACCGTGTATTCATATATAGTTAATGAAGATTAAAATGAAGACGCCAACTAAATGAAAGTTGATGTACAATGTGAAATATCTATTATAGACCTATATACTTAAAATAGCGGTAATCAAATATTGTATTTCCGTGTATTTGCTAATCTTTCTGATGTCTATAATACATTACACATCTATTAGTTTACAGAACTACTATATTCTTAAAATAGCGATAATCAAACCTTCTATTTCCCGTGTATTTGATAGTCTTTCTGATGTATAATATATGACACAAATTAATTTCGTCTTTAACAATTCATTTGCCTATAGAAACTTCACACATTCAATTGACGAAATACGCAAAGCTGGTATTCATATAGTGGTTGTCTTGCCTGATAACTCATATAGTGGTTGTCTTGCCTGATAACTCATATAGTGGTTACTTTGCCTGATAACATATTGAGTGGTTTTCTTGTCTGTTAGCTCATATACTGGTTCTCTTGCCTGATAACTCATAAAGTGGTTTTCTTTCCTGATAACTCATATAGTGGTTACCTTGCCTGATAACTCATATAGTTGTTATCTTGCCTGATAACTTATATAGTGGTTCTCTTACCTGATTACTCATATAGTGGTTTTCTTGTCTGATAACTCATATAGTGGTTCTCTTACCTGATAACTCATATAGTGGTTATCTTGCCTGATAACTCATATAGTGGTTCTCTTACCTGATAACTCATATAGTGGTTCTCTTGTCTGATAATTCATATAGTGGTTCTCTTATCTAATAACTCATATAGTGGTTGTCTTGCCTGATAACTCATAGAGTGGTTTTCTTGCCTGTTAGCGCATATTGTGGTTATCTTGCCTGATAACTCATATAGTGGTTGCCTTGCCTGATAACTCAAATAAGGTTCTCTTGCCTGCTAACTCATACAGTGGTTTTCTTGCCTGATTACTCATATAGTGGTCACTTCGCCTCATAACTCATATAGTGTTTATCTTGCCTGATAACTCATATAGTGGTCACTAGGCCTGATAACTCATATGGTGGTTCTCTTGCCTGATAACTCATATAGTGGATCTCTAGCCTGATAACGCATACAGTTGTTACCTTGCCTGATAACTCATATTGTGCTTTTCTTGCCTGAAAACTCATATAGTGGTTTTCATTCCTGATAACTCATATAGTGGATCTCTAGCCTGATAACGCATACAGTTGTTACCTTGCCTGATAACTCATATTGTGCTTTTCTTGCCTGAAAACTCATATAGTGGTTCATCTGCATGATAACTCATATAGTGATTCTCCTACCTGATAACTCATATAGTGGTTCTCTTGCCTGATAGCTCATATAGTGGTTATCTTGCCTGATAACTCATATAGTGGTTCTCTTGCCTGATAGCTCATATAGTGGTTCTCTTGCCTGATAGCTCATATAGTGGTTCTCTTACCTGATAAATCATATAGTGGTTTTCTTTCCTGATTACTCATATAGTGATTATCTTACCTGATAACTCATATAGTGGTTTTCTTTCCTGATAACTCATATAGTGATTATCTTGCCTGATAACTTATATAGTGGTTCTCTTGCCTGATAACTCATATAGTGATTATCTTGTCTGATAACTCATATAGTGGTTACTTTGCCTGATAACATATTGAGTGGTTTTCTTGCCTGTTAGCTCATATACTGGTTCTCTTGCCTGATAACTCATATAGTGGTTTTCTTTCCTGATAACTCATATAGTGGTTACCTTGCCTGATAACTCATATAGTTGTTATCTTGCCTGATAACTTATATAGTGGTTCTCTTACCTGATTACTCATATAGTGGTTTTCTTGTCTGATAACTCATATAGTGGTTCTCTTACCTGATAACTCATATAGTGGTTATCTTGCCTGATAACTCATATAGTGGTTCTCTTACCTGATAACTCATATAGTGGTTCTCTTGTCTGATAACTCATATAGTGGTTCTCTTATCTAATAACTCATATAGTGGTTGTCTTGCCTGATAACTCATAGAGTGGTTTTCTTGCCTGTAAGCGCATATTGTGGTTATCTTGCCTGATAACTCATATAGTGGTTACCTTGCCTGATAACTCAAATAAGGTTCGATTGCCTGCTAACTCATACAGTGGTTTTCTTGCCTGATTACTCATATAGTGGTCACTTCGCCTCATAACTCATATAGTGTTTATCTTGCCTGATAACTCATATAGTGGTCACTAGGCCTGATAACTCATATGGTGGTTCTCTTGCCTGATAACTCATATAGTGGTTATCTTGCCTTATAACTCATATAGTGGTTTTCTTTCCTGATAACTCATATAGTGGATCTCTAGCCTGATAACGCATACAGTTGTTACCTTGCCTGATAACTCATATTGTGCTTTTCTTGCCTGAAAACTCATATAGTGGTTCATCTGCATGATAACTCATATAGTGATTATCTTGCCTGATAACTCATATAGTGGTTTTCTTTCCTGATTACTCATATAGTGATTATCTTTCCTGATAACTCATATAGTGGTTTTCTTTCCTGATAACTCATATAGTGATTATCTTGCCTGATAACTTATATAGTGGTTCTCTTGCCTGATAACTCATATAGTGGTTCTCTTGCCTGATAACTCATATAGTGGTTTTCTTTCCTGAAAACTCATATAGTGATTATCTTACCTGATAACTCATATAGTGGTTTTCTTTCCTGATAACTCATATAGTGATTATCTTGCCTGATAACTTATATAGTGGTTCTCTTGCCTGATAACTCATATAGTGATTATCTTGCCTGATAACTCATATAGTGGTTATCTTGCCTGACAACTCATATAGTGATTATCTTACCTGATAACTTATATAGTGGTTCTCTTGCCTGATAACTCATATAGTGATTATCTTGCCTGATAATTCATATAGTGATTATCTTGCCTGATAACTCATATAGTGGTTTTCTTTCCTGATAACTCATATAGTTGTTATCTTGCCTGATAACTCATATAGTGGTTATCTTGCCTGATAACTCATATAGTGATTATCTTGCCTGATAACTCATATAGTGGTTATCTTGCCTGATAACTCATATAGTGGTTTTCTTTCCTGATAACTCATATAGTGGTTTTCTTTCCTGATAACTCATATAGTGGTTATCTTGCCTGATAACTCATATAGTGGTTATCTTGCCTGATAACTCATATAGTGATTATCTTGCCTGATAACTCATATAGTGGTTATCTTGCCTGATAACTCATATAGTGGTTTTCTGTCCTGATAACTCATATAGTGGTTTTCTTTCCTGATAACTCATATAGTGGTTATCTTGCCTGATAACTCATATAGTGGTTCTCTTGCCTGATAACTCATATAGTGGTTCTCTTGCCTGATAACTCATATAGTGATTATCTTGCCTGATAACTCATATAGTGATTATCTTGCCTGATAACTTATATAGTGGTTCTCTTGCCTGATAACTCATATAGTGGTTCTCTTGCCTGATAACTCATATAGTGATTATCTTGCCTGATAGCTCATATAGTGGTTATCTTGCCTGATAACTCATATAGTGGTTATCTTGCCTGATAACTCATATAGTGGTTCTCTTGCTGTATAACGAACTATTTTCATCTGATTACAGGAAGAACAAGGTGGATGGAGACTCAGTGGAGAGTTTACCTGAGAAGGTTGATTCTCATCATAAACCTGCCGATATAGAACGTGAACTTCCGGTCAAACCGTACAACTCTTCACCCGTGTTCATTGCTGCACAAACAGCCGCACCATCCGACACGGCTACAACAAATCATCAAACTATAAACAATCATACAAGCAAGAACGGGGCCACAGCAAAATCTAAACAAACCAATAACAACACACACCAAACAGACATCACTGAACAATCTGAACAAACTAACAATAATACAAACGAAGATATTGAACATATAAACAAAGTTGATGACACTTTAAAAGAAGTCATCAAGACAGTAAGTGATGATTCTACCACGGAGTCACATACAGAGATACACAGGCAGAGTCTTCCACCACTACAGGGAGCTAAACCAACTACAGCAACCAACGCTGAACCTTTACCACCAATAGCTTATAAAAAGTAGATATACACATGTTTCGTGGTGCGTAGACATAGTGAGCTTCCTTCTATTCTAACACATGAAGTATATCTAGATAAAAGATCAGGATATTCTCGGCTTGAGCATCCATGATGTCTAGATAAAATCGTTCAAAGAAAAAAATACCTACCCAGTATTGTCGTTTTAAACTGTCAGCTGTCATATTTTACTTGCTGTGTTAGCCATAAATTAGGTTACATACCACGTGGTATGCCCACACTGAGATTGTGTATTTTCTATTTTTGCGAATAATACTTAGAGTCAATATAATGTAAATACAAAGGGCTGCCTGTTAATGTTTATCAAAAAGAATGTATAGGATAGAACTGAACTAAAATCGATCGCAGGTTTTATAGATAGATAGATAGATAATTTATTTCAAACATAAGGCTTGAAGCCCAACAGTTTACAAGTATGTACAAATATAAATGATAGAATTCAGTATATACAGTAAATGTGACTTAAAGCATGTTCAAATAGATTATGACGGTAATGGCAGTAAATGATCATTCAGCAAAATATTACACAGTAATAACAACACAATATTACAGTATAACAGAGAAAAGCATATATATGGTTACACAAATACAGTACAGTCACGTAATTCAAAACTTTTGAATACAAAAACTGACAGTTGCTTGATAGTACGATGATTTTCTGATGTTAAAAGTTCAATAAATTTTGGTATATTTGGTCTTTGCCAGAAATATTTGTCAATGTATATTTTACGTAAGCTATTGTAGAGTGGACATTCTAATATGAAGTGAAACTCGTCCTCTAATGAATTGCAAATTTTACATTTTCGTTCATTTCTTGGTGTTTTATTGGGTTTAGTCCATCTTCCACTTTCAATTTCTAATCGGTGACTTGACATTATAAGTTGAGAAAACCTAATTCTGTACTTCTTTATATCTATAACATCTAAGTAAGATTTAAAACCAAACTTTCCTAGTAAACAATAAGTACTTGCACGTGATGATTCGTTAATTTCTGCAGTCCAATTTTGTGTAAAGATATCTTTTATTCGTAGTTTAAACAAACTAATAAAAGTGGTACTATTTTCTACTCCTTGAAAAAGCCATACATGATAAAACCCAGTAATTTGTAAAATGTTTTTAACTTTTGACGCCCAATTTACAGTATTTGCGTTGTTTTCAATATCATTTAACATGAGATTATAAGTTTGTTTTGTAAGTTTTCTGTCCTCCGCGCGTGTTATTTTAAGCCAGAAACGAATGATGTTAACATATCTATTTTGTTTTAAAGGTACTCTCCCTAATTCACCGTATATAAAATTATTCTGGGTTTGTTTTTTTACGCAAAGAAGTTGTTTACAAAACTGTAAGTGAATTATTTCTAATTTGTCTGCATTACTAAACCCCCAAATTTCGGAACCATAATTTAATATCGGTACTATGAGTTTCTCAAAAATATCTAACGTATGACTAATTTTCACTTTGTTGAACTTATGCAAATACATTTTCATTTTATAGATAGCTTTTAATGCTTGTCCACTTAATGTTTCAAAAAGTTTTTCAAAAGATCCATTTGTTGTGAATACAATACCCAAGTATGTAAATTGGTGAACGATTTCAACAACATTATTCTTATAAGTAAAAGGCTGATGATTCCTTGAACGATTTCTTCCCTTTTTAAAAATCATAATTTTAGTTTTATTAACGTTTACAACTAACTTCCATTTATCGCAATAATCGGATAAAATATCTAAACCCTCCTGTAGTCCTTCTTTACTGTCAGAGAAGATAACAATATCATCGGCATAGAGTAAAAGAAATAATTTTAACAAACCAGTGTCTACACCTTTAAATCCATTCAGTGATAGATAATCTTCTAGGTCATTCACATACATTGAAAATAGGAATGGGCTTAGACAATCGCCTTGCCGTACACCTAAAAAACAATCAAATGTATTACTTAGTTCGTTATTTAATTTAACTCTCGATTTCACGTTTGCGTATATTGATTTAATTATGTCCAACATTTTCCCATTGACTCCCGATTGTGTCAATTTATAAAATATATTTTCTCGGACTAGATAATCGAATGCTTTAGTAAAATCTATAAAACACGTGTACAATGTTTTGTTTTATATATATAACACCTACCAGAGATCTATCTGACTTAGACGAAAGCAAAAATATTAGTCTATCAGATACTATTTGTGCAGTATACTAAACTACTTAACACTATGATTAATACTTAGTAGAAATCAAATCAAGGATGTTTGGTGCACGGGTATTTTGTGTTTTTGTTGGTGACATTCCATTGGTCAACTTTCTTTCTGAATATACATATTGCAGATATTGCTGTTAAATACCAAGTGTATATGCTTGTGCTTTGAAAAAAGTAGTGGAATTTGATTTACTCGATGACTTTTTTATTTTGAGGACGTAACCGCAGTAACGCAGTTTAAGCAACTTCCATCCTGAGACCATTCCGTTAGTCATGGATCTGAACGATAATCAAAAGTTTAAGGACGTGCAACCTCATTCAGAAGTGCAAGTTGAAGTTTTGAAACAACAGCGTCTACCAAAAAATACCAGAAAGCAACATTCTTGGACATGTTCAGCATACTAGCAATATGCACAATGGCGTAATTCTAAGATATGTGGCAGTAGTTCAGACATATTACAGGAACGACTATGTTCATCATTTGAACAGGAAATTTAAATACACAGGGTATCTATCTATATGAAAACAGTTTGGGAGAACAAGCAATAAACGGCCGTTAGAGGCACTGCATTGCAGCCTAACTTATCATCCAAACTACAACCGCCACCGAAGACGCCCCAGCATACAGCTGAATACGTCGTCTCGGCAACAGTTATCAAGGCCGCGTCTGCTGGCTTGTCAGACCCAAATGCTATTGAGATAGCACTACCTGACTGTATACTAACTATTATTGTTTTTCACAGGCGGCAGAAAGATGTTGATTACACTGTAAAAACAGTCAAAACATTTGTGTAAGCAGCAGTAAAGATATAAACTTAATAATACACACGTTTAAAAAGGTTATTCCACTGCACGTTTGTTCATTTTTGGTATACCAATTTTGTAAGAGAGCAGAACCACAGTATGAATCGTGTAACGCTACTTCTCAGTTCCGTCAGAGAATTGTTCTGTTTTCATATGGCTCTGATGAAACTTGAAACTGATGTAACGTTCGGACGGAACTCAAATGTCATGTATCCCGAGTTCCGTCAGAGCGTTACGTCGGGTTTCAGTTCCGTCAGAGACATATGAAAACAGAACAATTCTCTGACGGAACTGAGAAGTAGCGTAACACGATTCATACCTTGAGAACACTCGTTTGTTAAAGCTGTATAGTTCATTAAAGGACAATGATTTAATATTTTAGATGAACTAAATATACCCAAGGAGAAAAGTTCTGCACGGTATTAAACTCCCGAGATGGGCAACACACTATCATTTTTCTTAACTTGTATTGAACTTATATACATGTATATAGGATGTCATTTTATATATCTTTGATTTCATTTTATCAGTAAAATAAGGATCTAATACTAGTACAAGTTTTGGAGCAGTTTGACTTCATTTATTTAATATCAAATAAAAAATAATGCTGCATTAAATCAATGTTAAAACATTGACGTCTTTGACGTTCTACATGTCACAGGGTCAAAATAACACTGTGTATATACATGTATGTTTATTTTCCGTATAAATCATTCATTTTTCTATAAATCATGCATGTATATCGTCATATCATCACATCATTCCTTACACAGAATCATTCATAACATTAACACTTTACCCTCATCAGGGCCTCACTATCATAAATTATATATCATGGTTGTGGTCGTGATGCACGGTCGTTTCCCGCCATAACACGTCATCGTACTCTAAAAATTAGTCGAACAGTAAATGGTTTGGAAGACAGTCGTGTTTTCTCGTCGTATTGTTATATACTTTCAGGTATGGATGTTACTTCATCTTTTCTTCATGTTACCATCATTGATCATCCTCTCATCTCATTCATTTGTTATTTGTATGTAAGTAAGTAAATTGTTTATTAACGTGACATGTGCATATATATTTACAAACAAACATAATTACAATACAAAAATAAAGAAGCACCCGGCCCAATGGGCCTATAAGTCCATTGTATGTAATGTAATGTATGTATAGAAAACTTGAGTCGAAAAGTAAATGGTTTGAAAGACAGTCGTGTTTTATCGTCGTATTTGTTATATACTTTCAGGCTGAAAAGCCACTTCCGGCCACCTTGCCCAAGCTGACATTACCTGTCATTCCCTATATAACATTATTACATACATCAGATAAGCCTGTAGAGGGAGAACCCGTCACGGCGTGACATACACTTTCACAAAGACGCGGCCAATTGGTGCGAGTTTTTAAACATCCAAGTGTTTGAGCACGCGTGTTTCAGATAACATGTTGTGAAACTTATGTTGTAAAACTTTGAAACATTAACGTAAAAGGAACACAATAGGTTTCCCTCCCACTAAATGGTTGATTCATACGGACGTCATTTTCAGTAAGCTCGAGGAGATGTGTCGGTGATACCATAATATCGACTTAGGCGTCTGTGGTTTGTAATCGAAGACTACTCAACACTTAACCTGCACCGCGGCGATTTACATTTTAAATTTCCTTTAAGTTAAACGCTTTCCTTATCGGACGTTCAATACTGACGTCATAATGAAGCAAAAAAGAAAACAAACGTTGGCGTGTATTTACCAGCCTTTGTAGATCTATATACATACTAGTATCTGATATTAAGTCAAGCAAAGTAGATCCTTTTATACAGTCTAATTCCCTCGTTGTTAGGTCTATGTGTTTATAGCGATTTGTGTTTGACGCACGTCACTTAGCTGATGTTATGACGTCACTTTTATGAATACAGTTGTGTATCCAGTTAATTTATCGTTGTGCTCACTGTTGTCCTATTATTATTATGCATATCTACAACCTTGTATGTGTGACCACAGAACTATTTTGATCTCGGAAGCAATACGGCAACCACCGATACATTGATGATATATACAGAGTATCACTGCAGTGGGTGGATATGTATGTCCGTATTACCTCTCACTGCTTGCATTATACCGTGTCACGCTCGTCCTAACGGTCTCATTGCTTGCATTATACCGTGTCACGCTCGACCTAACGATCTCATTGCTTGCATTATACCGTGTCACGCTCGTCCTAACGATCTCATTGCTTGCATTATACAGTGTCACGCTCGTCCTAACGGTGTCATTGCTTGCATTATACCGTGTCACGCTCGTCCTAACGGTGTCATTGCTTGCATTATACAGTGTCACGCTCGTCCTAACGGTCTCATTGCTTGCATTATACAGTGTCACGCTCGTCCTAACGATCTCATTGCTTGCATTATACCGTGTCACGCTCGACCTAACAGTCTCATTGCTTGCATTATACCGTGTCACGCTCGACCTAACGATCTCATTGCTTGCATTATACCGTGTCACGCTCGTCCTAACGGTCTCATTGCTTGCATTATACCGTGTCACGCTCGTCCTAACGGTCTCATTGCTTGCATTATACCGTGTCACGCTCGACCTAACGATCTCATTGCTTGCATTATACAGTGTCACGCTGGACCTAACGATCTCATTGCTTGCATTATACCGTGTCACGCTCGACCTAACGATCTCATTGCTTGCATTATACCGTGTCACGCTCGACCTAACGATCTCATTGCTTGCATTATACCGTGTCACGCTCGACCTAACGATCTCATTGCTTGTATTATACCGTGTCACGCTCGTCCTAACGATCTCAATGCTGGCATTATACCGTGTCACGCTCGTCCTGACGGTCTCATTGCTTGCATTATACCATGTCACGCACGTCCTAACGGTCTCATTGCTTGCATTATACCGTGTCACGCTCGACCTAACGATCTCATTGCTTGCATTATACCGTGTCACGCTCGACCTAACGATCTCATTGCTTGCATTATACCGTGTCACGCTCGACCTAACGATCTCATTGCTTGCATTATACCGTGTCATGCTCGACCTAACGATCTCATTGCTTGCATTATACCGTGTCACGCTCGACCTAACGGTCTCATTGCTTGCATTATACCGTGTCACGCTCGACCTAACGGTCTCATTGCTTGCATTATACCGAGTCACGCTCGACCTAACGTTGCTTGCATTATACCGTGTCACGCTCGACCTAACGATCTCGTTGCTTGCATTATGCCGTGTCACGCTCGACCTAACGTTGCTTGCATTATACCGTGTCACAATCGACCTAACGTTGCTTGCATTATACCGTGTCACGTTCGACCTAACGTTGCTTGCATTATACCGTGTCACGCTCGACCTAACGTTCCTTGCATTATACCGTGTCACGCTCGACCTAACGATCTCATTGCTTGCATTATACCGTGTCACGCTCGACCTAACGATCTCATTGCTTGCATTATACCGTGTCACGCTCGACCTAACGATCTCATTGCTTGCATTATACCGTGTCAAGCTCTACCTAACGATCTCATTGCTTGCATTATACCGTGTCACGCTCGACCTTACGATCTTATTGCTTGCATTATACCGTGTCACGCTCGACCTAACGGTCTCATTGCTTGCATTATACCGTGTCACGCTCGACCTAACGGTCTCATTGCTTGCATTATACCGTGTCACGCTCGACCTAACGGTCTCATTGCTTGCATTATACCGAGTCACGCTCGACCTAACGTTGCTTGCATTATACCGTGTCACGCTCGACCTAACGATCTCGTTGCATGCATTATACCGTGTCACGCTCGACCTAACGCTGCTTGCATTATACCGTGTCACAATCGACCTAACGTTGCTTGCATTATACCGTGTCACTCTCGACCTAACGTTGCTTGTATTATACCGTGTCACGCTCGACCTAACGTTCCTTGCATTATACCGTGTCACGCTCGACCTAACGTTCTCATTGCTTGCATTATATTGTGTCACGCTCGACCTAACGGTCTCATTGCTTGCATTATACCGTGTTACGCTCGACCTAACGATCTCATTGCTTGCAATATACCGTGTCACACTCGACCTAACGGTCTCATTGCGTGCATTATACCGTGTCACGCTCGTCCTAACGGTCTCGTTGCTTGCATTATACCGTGTCACGCTCGACCTAACGATCTCATTGCTTGCATTATACTGGGTCACGCTCGACCTAACGGTCTCGTTGCTTGCATTATATCGTATCACAATCGACCCAACGTTGCTTGCATTATACCGTGTCACACTCGACCTAACGATCTCGTTGCTTGCATTATACCGTGTCACGCTCGACCTAACGATCTCATTGCTTGCATTATACCGTGTCACGCTCGACCTATCGATCTCATTGCTTACATTATACCGTGTCACGCCCGACCTAACGGTTGTTGCTTGCATTATACCGTGTCACGCTCGACCTAACGATCTCGTTGCATGCATTATACCGAGTCACGCTCGACCTAACGATCTCGTTGCTTGCATTATACCGGTTCACAATCGACCTAACGTTGCTTGCATTATACCGTGTCACACTCGACCTTACGATCTCGTTGCTTGCATTATACCGTGTCACGCTCGACCAAACGATCTCGTTGCTTGCATTATACCGTGTCACACTCGACCTAACGGTCTCATTGCTTGCATTATACCGAGTCACGCTCGACCTAACGTTGCTTGCATTATACCGTGTCACGCTCGACCTAACGATCTCGTTGCATGTATTATACCGTGTCACGCTCGACCTAACGTTGCTTGCATTATACCGTGTCACAATCGACCTAACGTTGCTTGCATTATACCGTGTCACGCTCGACCTAACGTTGCTTGCATTATACCGTGTCACGCTCGACCTAACGTTCCTTGCATTATACCGTGTCACGCTCGACCTAACGGTCCCATTGCTTGCATTATATTATGTCACGCTCGACCTAACGGTCTCATTGCTTGCATTATACCGTGTTACGCTCGACCTAACGATATCATTGCTTGCATTATACCGTGTCACGCTCGACCTAACGGTCTCATTGCTTGCATTATACCGTGTCACGCTCGTCCTAACGGTCTCGTTGCTTGCATTATACCGTGTCACGCTCCACCTTACGATCTCATTGCTTGCATTATACCGTGTCACGCCCGACCTAACGGTCTCGTCACTTGCATTATATCGTGTCACGCTCGACCTAACGTTGCTTGCATTATACCGTGTCACGCTCGACCTAACGATCTCGTTGCTTGCATTATGCCGTGTCACGCTCGACCTAACGTTGCTTGCATTATACCGTGTCACAATCGACCTAACGTTGCTTGCATTATACCGTGTCACGTTCGACCTAACGTTGCTTGCATTATACCGTGTCACGCTCGACCTAACGTTCCTTGCATTATACCGTGTCACGCTCGACCTAACGATCTCATTGCTTGCATTATACCGTGTCACGCTCGACCTAACGATCTCATTGCTTGCATTATACCGTGTCACGCTCGACCTAACGATCTCATTGCTTGCATGATACCGTGTCAAGCTCGACCTAACGATCTCATTGCTTGCATTATACCGTGTCACGCTCGACCTAACGATCTTATTGCTTGCATTATACCGAGTCACGCTCGACCTAACGTTGCTTGCATTAAACCGTGTCACGCTCGACCTAACGATCTCGTTGCATGCATTATACCGTGTCACGCTCGACCTAACGCTGCTTGCATTATACCGTGTCACAATCGACCTAACGTTGCTTGCATTATACCGTGTCACTCTCGACCTAACGTTGCTTGTATTATACCGTGTCACGCTCGACCTAACGTTCCTTGCATTATACCGTGTCACGCTCGACCTAACGTTCTCATTGCTTGCATTATATTGTGTCACACTCGACCTAACGGTCTCATTGCTTGCATTATACCGTGTTACGCTCGACCTAACGATCTCATTGCTTGCAATATACCGTGTCACGCTCGACCTAACGGTCTCATTGCGTGCATTATACCGTGTCACGCTCGTCCTAACGGTCTCGTTGCTTGCATTATACCGTGTCACGCTCGACCTAACGATCTCATTGCTTGCATTATACTGGGTCACGCTCGACCTAACGGTCTCGTTGCTTGCATTATATCGTATCACAATCGACCCAACGTTGCTTGCATTATACCGTGTCACACTCGACCTAACGATCTCGTTGCTTGCATTATACCGTGTCACGCTCGACCTAACGATATCATTGCTTGCATTATACCGTGTCACGCTCGACCTAACGATCTCATTGCTTACATTATACCGTGTCACGCCCGACCTAACGGTTGTTGCTTGCATTATACCGTGTCACGCTCGACCTAACGATCTCTTTGCATGCATTATATCGTGTCACGCTCGACCTAACGATCTCGTTGCTTGCATTATACCGTGTCACAATCGACCTAACGTTGCTTGCATTATACCGTGTCACACTCGACCTTACGATCTCGTTGCTTGCATTATACCGTGTCACGCTCGACCTAACGATCTCGTTGCTTGCATTATACCGTGTCACACTCGACCTAACGGTCTCATTGCTTGCATTATACCGAGTCACGCTCGACCTAACGTTGCTTGCATTATACCGTGTCACGCTCGACCTAACGATCTCGTTGCATGTATTATACCGTGTCACGCTCGACCTAACGTTGCTTGCATTATACCGTGTCACAATCGACCTAACGTTCCATTGCTTGCATTATATTATGTCACGCTCGACCTAACGGTCTCATTGCTTGCATTATACCGTGTTACGCTCGACCTAACGATCTCATTGCTTGCATTATACCGTTTCACGCTCGACCTAACGGTCTCATTGCTTGCATTATACCGTGTCACGCTCGTCCTAACGGTCTCGTTGCTTGCATTATACCGTGTCACGCTCGACCTAACGATCTCATTGCTTGCATTATACCGTGTCACGCCCGACCTAACGGTCTCGTTGCTTGCATTATACCGTGTCACGCTCGACCTAACGATCTCGTTGCTTGCATTATACCGTGTCACACTCGACCTAACGGTCTCATTGCTTGCATTATACCGAGTCACGCTCGACCTAACGTTGCTTGCATTATACCGTGTCACGCTCGACCTAACGATCTCGTTGCATGTATTATACCGTGTCACGCTCGACCTAACGTTGCTTGCATTATACCGTGTCACAATCGACCTAACGTTGCTTGCATTATACCGTGTCACGCTCGACCTAACGTTGCTTGCATTATACCGTGTCACGCTCGACCTAACGTTCCTTGCATTATACCGTGTCACGCTCGACCTAACGGTCACATTGCTTGCATTATATTATGTCACGCTCGACCTAACGGTCTCATTGCTTGCATTATACCGTGTTACGCTCGACCTAACGATCTCATTGCTTGCATTATACCGTGTCACGCTCGACCTAACGGTCTCATTGCTTGCATTATACCGTGTCACGCTCGTCCTAACGGTCTCGTTGCTTGCATTATACCGTGTTACGCTCGACCTAACGATCCCTTTGCTTGCATTATACCGTGTCACGCCCGACCTAACGGTCTCGTTGCTTGCATTATACCGTGTCACGCTCGACCTAACGATCTCATAGCTTGCATTATACCGTGTCACGCTCGACCTTACGATCTCGTTGCTTGCATTATACCGTGTCACGCTCGACCTAACGATCTCGTTGCTTGCATTATACCGTGTCACGCTCGACCTAACGGTCTCGTTGCTTGTATTATACCGTGTCACGCTCGACCTAACGATCTCGTTGCTTGCATTATACCGTGTCACGCTCGACCTAACGATCTCGTTGCTTGCATTATACCGTTTCACGCTCTACCTTACGATCTCGCGAGATACGGCATTACATAAGCAACCCTAGGTAAACGGCCCGACGTATCAACACACTGCAGTGATACTCTGCATGTATCACCAATGTATCAATGTGAGCATAACCGACAATCGTTTGGTCTGGTGTATCCAGTCGTCTTATTCTGTACTACGATCTTAGTTGGTCTTGTTATATAGCTTGCCCACATTGACATGAGCTTGACCTATTGATTAGCATAATTTAACAGTTGATATATTAGACAATATGTCAACTGTTAAATTATGATAATCAATAGGTCAAGCTCTCGTGTGTTGATACGTCGGGCCGTTTATAACACCGATTGCATGTTTTCATAATCGGAGAGTTTCACGAAGACGCTCGACTTGTAATACAAACACAAATATGAAATACCGATAGTGCACGATTTGCATGAAATTGATATATTCAACGCAAGAACCATGTAATATATTCTTGCATAAAGGTCAGGCTCACGTCAAAATAGCCAAGCTATAGCTTCAGATGGTTGTTTATACGCCGGTGGAAATTTCACCTTTACTTATATTAGATGGCAATAAGTGGACTATCTTGATTCGTGATTTTTCTACTTGTTTAACCACTTCGCTAGGAAGTCCGTACTTCAGTCTATTTCACATTTATTTAACATAATACTATGTTGCAATAGGCATGTTTTGCCACATTAATGAGGTAGTATATATAAAATAACTAAACCTACTTCTGTATAAAGGTTTTATTGACCCATCTGTTGTTACAAAACTTCTGTTAATATTGAATATTTTGTAAGCACGCCTTTCTCTATTGTCCAAAAAGGAAGCCATTTTGTGGAAGATTAACTTGTGTAAAAGACAAATATCAAATAAATGCAAATTTCCTACAACTAAGGAGTATAACAAATGCTGTTAAGTCAGCCCTTACACAATTAAGAATTGTCCAGTCCCCTCAGCAAATATTTGCACCAACAAGGCCATTAATTATTAAGTATATTACTTTGTGTAAGAAAGGATGCAGAAATTTATATGACATTTTGATAAAGAATAAACTAACCCCAATATCCCAAAACAAATGGTCCGAAAATCTCAATTTAAATTATGTTTTAAACTGGAAGTTCTATTATGACATCCCGTTTGTATGTACTAAAGATCCAAAATTACAATGGCTTCAATTCAGAATTAACCATAGAATTTTAGGAACAAACCATCTTCTATATAAAATGGGAATAAAAAACTCAAATGTCTGTTCTTTTTGTGAGCAACATGATGAAACTATAATTCACCTGTTTTGGTCCTGTTCCCATGTTGAAACCTTCATAAATTTGGTAAAAACTTGGATAAATAACGAATTCTCTGATACGAATATCATCTTGCTTAAAGAAGATGTTATTTTTGGTAGTAAAAAATTTTCAAAGGCAATTAACAATGTTATATTACTGACCAAACAGTATATTTACAGTTGCAAAATGAAAAATTGTTCACCTGCTTTAAACACTTTTAAACAAACGGTAATGTCATATATCAAAACTGAAAAGTATCAAGCAAGAAAAACCTGTACATTAAATCTTTTTAATAGAAAATGGCACCACTTTACAGCAGCTCTGGATGAAGATACCTAAACCTTTGACTTCACATATAAATATATTAAAATTATTAGTAATTTTGTATTAGATCCTTACAGTACAAAGTCAAACTTTAACCGAAAAGTCTTCTTTGATACAGAAACGACCCTCTTTTATTTATGTTACTAAACTGCTATCAGGACACAACTTTCATTTATAGCCTATGATCTCCAATATGTATTTGATATTTAAGTTACACTTGTTATAAAATACTATCACATAAAACTAAAAAAAAAAAAAAACGTTTTCCTATTTGTGCCTTATTTAAAAAAATGTATGATATGTAAATATGTATTTTCTTATTTGACACATCATGATCTATGTACCCTGTGTTAAAAGTTATTAATTCTGCTTAAATACATTGGAATATAATAAGGGAGGTAATCCAAACAACTTTACTAAATATGTTAAACGGGAATACTCCCCCTTGTGTTTATAGATTAAAATAGTATCTAGTATCATCGACAGTATATATTAGAACACCCTTGTGTTTATAGATTAAAATAGTATCTAGTATCATAGACAGTATATATTAGAACTTATCTTTTATCAGCTAGTGTACATTGTATTTTTCTACGACGTTGAACTTATATTTTATCAATGCACATTGTTCTACGTGTTATTAATTTTGCTTAAATACATCGAAGATAATAAGGGAGGTATTCCAAACAACTTTAATAAATATGTTAAACGGGAATACTCCCCCTTGTGTTTATAGATTAAAATAGTATCTAGTATCATCGACAGTATATATTAGAACTTATCTTTTATCAATGTACATTGTATTTTTCTACGACGTTGAACTTATATTTTATCAATGTACATTGTTCTACGACGTTGTTATACTGGCATATGATTAAATATTTTCTTGTTAAACACATCAACCAGTTCATGTTTCATGCAACATAAGTTTTTAAGTGCGCAAAAGTGTTACGTTCAATCACAAATTTTCTAGGGAGTATATAAGGTATCCATCGACTAATGAGTATTATTATCTTCCTTGATGCTTTGA
This sequence comes from Spisula subtruncata, assembly GCA_963678985.1. Taxonomy (NCBI): domain Eukaryota; kingdom Metazoa; phylum Mollusca; class Bivalvia; order Venerida; family Mactridae; genus Spisula; species Spisula subtruncata. Next base: position 32,036,046 of record OY787676.1, read on the forward strand.
ACAATTTGTGTAAACTATTTTTCGCATATCATGAAATTATCATATTGTACATATTGTATTAATAGTATGTTGAAAATTGGAAAATAAAAAGAGAATTACAAAAAAAAAAAAAAAAAAAAAAAAAAAAAAAAAAACTTGTGTAAAAGAAGGCGCTTCTCTAAATGACATGTGAAATAAAATATCTAGTACTTTCCCTATTTTATTACATTAATTTTGTATAACACTCAGAAAAGGTGTCCGTTGCCTAAGCAAAGCGCTACCAAGCGCCTCCATCTAGTTACCTCACATTTAATTAAATATATTAGAGTGATAGATTGCTAGTTCCACTTTATTTTTAGGTACGACCTCCAGGGATACTACAGTGTTCCCAAACATTAATGAGAATCAAACTTTGCATCATTGTGCATATCTGAAGGGGGTGTTAAATTTGTACATTATTTAATAGATAACCCCTTAGCATATTTGTAGAACAAAGAATTATTGAGTTTTGATTGAAATGGTTTTGTGTGAAAGGTCATGAAGGTCCCCGGTTAGGTCGTTGAAACAAATGCCATAAATAAAGAAAGGGGTAGGGTTGTAAAAGGCATTTAAATATTATTCATGTAAATTCAAGGTATATCAAATCCAAAATACTTCATTACATATCTAAACATGTTATGTACATGTATACGGTTTTCATTTGATTAAAAACCATAAACCATATAGGAAAGTCATTATGTATGCGTAAAAAGAAATTTTGTCAGTCAAAAATACCAAAAATATACATATTTTTGCGTCATATCGAGAATATCGCCACACTAGGGCAAGATTATGAAGTTCCTTACAATTTAATCATTTGATTATTTTAAATTATCCCAAGGAGAATAAAAAGAAGTACAAAACAGTGCCAAAAGATGCTTTTTATGAATTTCTATTGTGATTTTTCAACGCAACCCCCATATTTGGTGACATAAATTTGCTACACAATAGGTACAACGTGCTGCTCCAGTTAGTATAGAACATACCCATTCTCATTGACTTTGCATATTTGTCAATAAATTGGTTCTCGTGTCAATTATGAACTATCTCTAACTAATGTCAAGGTTAAAGAAATGGTCTTGAGTAGGCAGTGTATGAAACATATGAAAACATGACAAACATTGTATTGTCTGAACTAAAACCATTGGCAAGTCATACAATGAACATTGTATTGTCTGAACTAAAACCATTGGCAAGTCATACAATGAACATTGTATTGTCTGAACTAAAACCATTGGCAAGTCATACAATGAACATTGTATTGTCTGAACTAAAACCATTGGCAAGTCATACAATGAACATTGTATTGTCTGAACTAAAACCATTGGCAAGTCATACAATGAACATTGTATTGTCTGAACTAAAACCATTGGCAAGTCAAACAATGAACATTGTATTGTCTGAACTAAAACCATTGGCAAGTCATACAATGAACATTGTATTGTCTGAACTAAAACCATTGGCAAGTCATACAATGAACATTGTATTGTCTGAACTAAAACCATTGGCAAGTCAAACAATGAACATTGTATTGTCTCAACTAAAACCATTGGCAAGTCAAACAATGAACATTGTATTGTCTGATCTAAAACCATTGGCAAGTCATACAATGAACATTGTATTGTCTGAACTAAAACCATTGGCAAGTCATACAATGAACATTGTATTGTCTGAACTAAAACCATTGGCAAGTCATACGATAAACATTGTATTGTCTGAACTAAAACCATTGGCAAGTCAAACAATGAACATTGTATTGTCTTAACTAAAACCATTGGCAAGTCAAACAATGAACATTGTATTGTCTCAACTAAAACCATTGGCAAGTCATACAATGAACATTGTATTGTCTCAACTAAAACCATAGGCAAGTCATACAATGAACATTGTATTGTCTCAACTAAAACCATTGGCAAGTCATACAATGAACATTGCATATATAACTTATACAAATAAACAATTGTTTGTTTTTTCAAATAAAATGGTTACGCCATTTTGAAAACCCCTTAAAATTTTTCAATAATTTCGGGGAACACTATACGTATATCCAACATTTTTTATGTATGGACACGTGAGGTAATGTACATCCCTTATTTAAAAATGAAACTCTCAAATAGGTCCTATGATAGGGGCATTCAGTTGTTTCAGTCTTTCTACATAATTGATTGAAAGATATAACTATAGTATATTATTGTATGTAACCCATCTACGTCTATACCATGTGTGTTGTAAACTGTACAATAATTTGGAGGAGATCAAGCTGTTTATAACTTTTAACCGAGACTAAATTGTGCTTCTCGCTTTTCATTTCTTACAATGTGTATGTTTAGGGTTTAGTCCAGGTGAGAGTTACCTAAACCTTGCTTTATAGTATTAAGTTTTTTTTATTGCTGTTCTGAGTTGTCAAGGTATTGAAGGTCTCAAAACCGTTTGATGCCACTCTGGCATCATTGGGGAACTTTTTTTATTGGGGGTTAAAGATGGTCTCCAAAATGGCGATTTTTACAATTAAATACAGCCTATATTTTCATATAACATTTGTACTACCGTCAAAATATCAGTTCATGCATGTTTATTTCGAAATGGAATAAACGTGATTAATAAAGGAACTGTATTCATTAAATAAAATTCAATAAAAATATAAAAAATCAACATTTTATGTGTAATTTACGTGTCATATGTGATCAAAATAATAAATACAGCAGTACTCACTATTAATAACTGTTTTATGTTATATCAAACATGAACCTTTCAATCAAGTAGATTTTGAGGCATTTAATGTGATATTCAATATTAAAACACAAGACATCGGTGCACGTAGAGCAATATGTGTAATATACGTTACCATTAAATTGATAACATACAAAGTATGAAATATTATGTCTCCTTATCGTTCCGGATTATCAAGCTGATATGATCGATGTCTCATCTTGGTAGGCATCTTTTTAAATTGGACATGTAATTCAACTTCTTACTCAAACTGTGATTAACGTGACCATATGTTACCAAAAAAAACCATATTATAATGTAATATATGTAACCATCAAAGGTTTTTTTTAGTAATTTAGTCTGGAATACTATACACTAACTCATTCTGAATTCTGATATTATCGATGTCTTATTTTGGTAAATCTATTTTAAACTACCAGAAAGCATTGTTGTAAAATGATTTCTTTTTGAAATGGTGATTTACGTGACATAATACAAAACTGCACTATTCATTGTATGATCACGATGTATTTATAATGTAATATATGTAACCATCAAAGGTTTTCTTTTAGTAATTTAGTCTGGTATACTATACACTAACTCATTTTGAATTCTGATATTATCGATGTCTTATTTTGGTAAATCTATTTTAAACTACCAGAAAGCATTGTTGTAAAATGATTTCTTTTTGAAATGGTGATTTACGTGACATAATACAAAACTCCACTATTCATTGTATGATCAAGAAGTATCAATCAAGACTGTCAAAATTTTAAAAGTTACAACGACATCATGTTAATGACAAACTAGATGTATGACTGAACTTCTTATAACTAAAGGAAGTAATATTTGTAAACAATCAACACATGTTTCTATTCCACATACATGTTTAGTTTAAACTTATTTATTTCCCCACATATATACCAGTATATGCATATACTGTCTGGGATTTCTTAAAATTATAATACTTTCAAGCAATAATCACTAAAACACACGATTCTAACTTATTTGATGTCGATTGTGAAGCACGTTTTCTAACTTATATCAACTACTCTTGACACATCATTCCTGATGTTGTCTATCGCCACGAGGGTATGAGATAATAGTAGCCAGATTTCCTTTAATGCTCAGCGCCAAACAAGAGTATTTTTTACTAGAACCATTTTTATTTCGTCTTTGGCATGATGCGGCAGACCTCCTGCACTGTAAGCAAACGCTCTCACACACTCTCTCCAGGTCGTTCTGGTGATGCCATAGTAACAAATTGACTTCGCTAAGTCTACCTTTTTGCATCTCTTCATCCGTCGGGACTTGGTTCTAATGTGCTTTTCCACATATCTGTTTGTAGGTTGGTGTGTCCGCTTTACAGTCTGTGTAAATGCCTCATATGTAGGTGTAAGTTTGCAATTCTTGGACTAGTAGCTGACGACTTCCCTACCTTTGTCCCAAACAGGCTGGTGGACGGTTGAACCCCTAGCTTGCCGTTGTATCGATATATAAAGTATGGTTTCCAGGCATGGTTAACAGTGCAGAACTTGCACGTAGTGCCAAAGTAGTGGCTATACCTATTTCTAAATGGGAAGTTGTGGTGTCCCAACCTAACTAAGCATGCGCAGCTGTTATACTGTTTCTATAATTATAATGTCAACTGAAGCACGGTATTTGACTGGGGAGCGACACCTGGTAATAAAGCGAAATAAACACATAGGCAAATTAATCAGTTCATGACCATGCAACTACCAAATCAAAAAGCAACCAAAAGAGTTGGAAGTACACTGTCAAAAAAGCAATACATCGTGATTTAGTTGAAATGGAAAAAACTATATACCCATTGAATTGAACAAGAACATTCAGATATCTCAAAACATCTCACAACGAGGCAGACATACAGATTACTGTAACAGGAGCCGTGTCAATTTACCCAGGTTCTATCGTGGTTTTGGACCAGGTGTGTTCGTGTAATCATTCCAGTTGATTATTCTGCTGAACTATAGTCAGAGAAAAATGTGATTTGAGAACTCTTATAAAAGAGACTTTGTTGTTGCGTATCAGTATCAAGTGACTGTTTACTCTTATATTAGATCACCTCAATAATGAGACCAACTCAATATAGAGACCTTACAATGTCAAGGTCTCAAGGGTGGGTCTATTATTGAGGCTATCTAAATCTAATTATCAAATATAAAACAGACAAAATGCTACACTTATTCAATTTAATTTACGGTGTACTATATAATTATATATTGGTATTGATTCTAAATGATTTATAGTATAATAAAATGAGAAGTTACAAATTTATATTGTACAGTTTAATTGACAAGTTTGGAATAAATGAATATGGTGCTCTACATGTAACCTATCAGAAAATAAATTAAAGTAATTAAATGGGGATAAAATGACCAGTCAAATATAAACAGGTAAACGTTACCTCTACGTCTAAATTGAAAGGCAATGGTTTATAGACCCATTACGTCTTATATAGGGAAAGTTCCCGCCAAAACCCAATTATGCACCATGTATCATGGGGAACACCAAATTCTCATGATAAACATGAAATCTCTAAAGTAAGGCATGGAACATGACCATGCTACATGATAACATAATGATTGTCTTACATAAATATTAAAAGTGTACTGGAAGACTCAATGATCGACCAGTCTGTTTGTTTAACACATCACTATACTACTGTATGTCAATTATACAATTTAAGGCCAATCAATAAAAGTATTGGTTAATCATAAAAGGCTACAGGTTTAACAATATAGCAGACGAAAATAACCATTCCTGCTACACACTCCCCTTCTTAAGACCTAATTTTCCAAAGTATAATAATAAAATTAGTCAAATGAATGTAAAATTGTTAACATAACTATTGGATTAAACAATATACATTTTCCCAAGAAAATTAAACAGATTTAGCCAGATGAATTGGTGATATCAAAACAAAATTTAAAATTCCAATGTATAACAAGATATCAAACGAAATATAACACTTCACGAGAATGCAAATAATTGATGACAAAATGTTCACAAATTTAACAAAGATAGTAACAATTAGTCGGTGCTGGAAACTTGAAATGAAACTTTTGGATGAATTTTTAAAAGTTAATGTCTACGTTTAAATTTGACGACAAGAGTTCCATCTTCTTGCACCTCAGCCTCCTGATCCCTACAAACCTGCCCCGTCCTGACTAATTTCTCAGCTAAGGTGGGGTCGATCTCGGCGTGCCGTTTTCGACGGGAATTGGAGGGCAGGTTTGCACGGTATGGAAGTATCGATAGGGGATCAGTGTAACGATCATTTTGAGCAGAATATTCTTCCATTAAAGTTGAGGATCCATCTGGATGTTTGGCCCTGATGTGAGCCAGTAGATTGTACTTCCGTCCACTTTTATGAAGACATCTTCGGCATCGATATAATGTAACCATTGAAACATGGTGAATGGTCCAATGTCTCTCAAATGCAGGATGGTTACTGTAGGGCGTATCTCCGCACTGGGGAACCGGGCAGGGTGTGGGAGCTTCAGGCCAATATGGCCTTTTCCGGTTCTCCTCACGGTTGAAGTCTCGGACTTCATCAGCCACTCCCTCGAGCAAATCAATTGACATAACTAATGTACTTCTGAAAAATATAAATGCAATTTGCTAAGAGTTAATTCAAAATTTAAAACAATAAATCAATAATATCTCAGCCCGGACAACAAAGCTTTCTGAGATAAACCCCATAGTAGGAACTAATCCTAGGCTCTTTTATTAATGTATAATCTTATAAAGATAGGATATCTAGATTTATCCTTCATATAACAAGTATTACCATCAATCGAGATGCAGTCCGTATTAAAGAAAAAATGGATTAAACGATGCTCAACTACTTGCAATCACTACATTGACTAATGTTACTAAAAAAATTACTAAAGTAAAAATGAAGATAAGATTTTAAATAATAGGCTACAGTAAGTCCCAGATGACTTATAATAATTCAAGAATAATGTTGTTGGGGGTTATAATAAAGTGCATGATGACATTTTTGGTTAATTAACATATATAATTACAAACAACAACTTCAAAAAAAAATGCAATCAATGAATGATCAAATCAAAATTAATGTATAGACAGTCCATACACAAGTATCAACATTGTGAAGATAATACGAATATATAGCAATATCACTAATATAAGATAATATTACTATAATATTTAGTAAAACATATAATCAGCTATCTGATTATAATGTGACTAACATTATATTGAAAACATATCATACTATGGATATGTATGAAGAAAGATACATGTTTAAAGACATTATTAGGTAAACTTTACCTCTATTATGCCTCTAATTAAACATGTTTAACAATTATTTATTTATTTTAACTGTAGAAATACACACACAAGGTTGCATTTGAACCCAAATAGTTAACAGGCTTCCTTTATATCTAATTTAATGATTATTGAGCCCCTATCAGTCAACTTATTATACATGTTAATTTTGATTTCCACAATTTAAATACAATTCACAAAACATCATTACTATGTCTTATAGACAAACTTAATTTATTTACAAAACATAAATGATATAGGTTATTCTAACCTTTTATCATACAAACATGTATAACAATACAATTAAGAGGGTTCATGAGTACCCTTATAGATAACAGGCTTCCTTTATATCAAATTTGATTATTGTGCCCCGATCAGTTAACTATAGTTAGCTACTTGTAATAAAATAGCCACTAGGAAGGTGAAAATATCATTTTAGGTTTTACTTGTCTACCTGTCCTAGTAGTATACGGTGTTTTCGGTGGAGTCACCGACTCATGTATGGTATGATCTGAAGTTACATCCTCAGTTTCAGTACCCTCAATTTGGTTCTCAGGAGATTCAGCACTTAAATTTAAATTGTCTTGTGCCATAGACTCGTCTCTTGGATCAACATTTTGCATACCCTGGTAAGGCTTTAAATGATCTACATGCACAACTATACATTTTGCTGTTGATGTATGTTGGATTTCATAGGTTAACTCAGTAAATTGTTTGGTTATTTTGTAAGGACCAGTCCAACCTAATGAAAGTTTCATTCTAGCCAAAGGGGGATACCATCTCCAGACTAAATCATTGATGTTAAAGTTTCTAGGCTTTAGACCTTGGTCATAAGCCTTTTTCTGCCTAGAGGCTGCTATTTTAAGATGTTCATAAGCAGTATTGTAAGAAAGTTCTAGAGATTGTCGCAACCATTCAACATACTGTGAAGAGCAGATTTCATTTATTTTGTCCGGACAATCACCAAACATAACATCAATGGGGTAAGAAATATCCCTTCCTAACATTAATTTGTTGGGCGTATATTTAGTACTTTCATGACATGTTGACCGATAAGCCATCATAACAAATGGTAGATGATCATCCCAATCATCTTTGTTTTCATTAACAAACATAGCAAGCATTTGCAGTATGGACCTATTTAATCGCTCTATCATGCCATCAGACTTGGGGTTATAAGGACAAGTTCTAGTTTTGTTAACTTGCAAGAGGCGGCACATTTCTTGAAAGAGATTAGACTCGAATTCCCGCCCCTGATCGCTATGAATGTAAGTTGGGATGCCAAATCGGCAAATGAATTGGGTTACCAATTTGTCAGCGACAGTCAACGCTGTATGATCTTTTATAGCATATGCCTCAGAATATTTGGTAAAATAGTCTCCTACAACCATGATATACTCATTCCCATCCCCAGTCAATGTTAAAGGACCCATAATGTCTAAAGCTATCCTTTCCATTGGAAATCGGAATATTTGTTGTTTTAATGGTGATTTGCCTACACCAGGACCAGGTTTCCTACGAGCACATAAGTCACACTGATTACACCAAATCTTAACATCACTAGACATTCCTGGCCAATAAAAGCGTGATTTAATGGACTTAAGAGTGCGGTCTCTACCAAGATGACCAGCAATTCTGTTACAATGAAGTTGCTGGAAAATATCAGACCGTATAACTGTAGGAGCAATTATTTGGAACTTTGCAGACCCTGGATCAGAGAGATCTATCAATTTCTTGTATAAAATACCGTCTTGTACTACAATTAACTCCCACATACTCCAGAGAGTTTTAAGACCATTACAATAAGTCTGAATTGCGGTTTTAGGTGGTTTTAGGTGATATTGGACCTTTAGATCTAACATTTTTCCTAGAACATAATCATTTTCCTGGAATTGCCTGATTTCATCTGATGACCAGTGGTCAATCCAATTAGAGAATAACTCAACGTTTTCATGAGACTGGCTATTAGAATCAGCAGAAGTATTGCATACATTTACTGGACATACTGGTTTAAGGATGCTGGGGTCAGCTTGTATAGGTGTTTCTAAGGAACATGAACAATCTGAACATTCAGTTCGTTTACATTTACGCCTTAATAAGGGATGACGCGACATAGAATCGGCATTTCCATGCAAAGAACCTTTACGGTATTCTATATTGAAATCAAATGTTTCAAGAACAGTTATCCATCTGGCTAACATGCCTTCAGGCTCTTTGAAATTCCTTAACCACTTTAAAGATGCATGATCAGTACGGACCAGAAAGTGTCTTCCCCACAGATAGTGTTTAAAATGCTTTATGAAAGTAACAACAGCCAGCAACTCTATATAGGTAGTACAATACCTCTGTTGAGATTTGCTTAAGGCTTTACTTGCATAGGCAATTACACATTCTTCACCATTTTGGATTTGTGATAACACAGCCCCAATACCTATTTGACTCCCATCAGTATCTAAAATGAAATCCCCTTCCCTTTGTGGATAAGCAAGAATAGGAGCTCTCATTAACAATTGTTTGAGTCTTTCAAAACTATACTGACAATTCTCATCCCAAGAAAACTTTTTCTTTTTCTGAGTTAGTTGTGTTAACGGGAACGCAATAGAGGAAAACTCTGGTATAAACCGTCTGTAATAGTTCATGAGACCAAGGAAACTGCGGACATCAGTTTGACTCTCTGGGATAGGCCAATTTTGAACAGCATTAACCTTTTTCATAGAACATGAAACACCTTTATCTGATATAGTGTGACCTAAATATTCAACTTCCTTTTTAAATAAATGGCACTTGTTTGGTTTAAGTGTTAAACTTGCCAGTCGAAAGCATTGAAATACTTGTCTCAGATTTGCCAATGTATCCTTAAATGTTTTACCAAAAACAATGATATCATCAAGATAGCACAGACACTTTTCAAACTGCATATGGCGTAAAACCCGTTCGATTAAACGTTCAAATGTTGAAGGTGCATTGCACAGGCCAAATGGCATGACATTAAAGTGATGTAAGCCTAAATGAGTTGAAAAAGCAGTAAGAGGTTTATCCTTGTCTGACATAGGTATTTGCCAGTACCCACTAGCCAAATCAAGGGTACAAAAATAGCTAGCAGATGACAAGGTGTCTAAAGTTTCACTAATTTTAGGTAACGGATAAGCGTCTTTTCTTGTGACAGCATTTAGTTTACGATAATCTACGCAAAAGCGTATTGATCCGTCAGATTTAGTAACTAAAACTATTGGTGCAGCCCAACTGCTATTACTTGGCTCAATAACCTTAGCATCTAGCATTTTCTTAACTTCTTTTTCAACAATGTCTTTTTGTGCAAAAGGCAATCTGCGTGGGGGTATTTTTATGGGTCTAGCATCACCTACATCAATGGTATGTTCAACTAAGTTAGTCTGTGAAACTTTCCCAGAATCGTCACAAAATACATCTTGATATTCTAGTAATAACATTGAAAGCTCATTTATTTCACTTGAGTTAAGATTTTCAGATGCTCCCATTACTAGTGGTTTTAATTTATCAGGCAATTCAATATTTTGCTTTGACTCTGTTTTCTCAGAATTATTGATCAATTGAATATTCTCAACACTAGAGATATTTCCTATAGCCATATTTTTCTTAAGTTTGATATTTTGTTCAGACAAATTAATGAAAGATAACGGAATATCTGTTTGGTCAGACTGAATGACAGTCTTACATAACAAGAGACCTTTCTTATTGACAAATTTGTAGGGTTCTACACATCCATTAGTTTCTTGGAAATTTCCTTCCAAGATGCCATTGACTATAACCTCAGTCTCAGGGGGTATAGAAATTGTTTCACTCAGTTTAATACGAGCTATTTTATTGGTTTCTTTCTTGTTTAACTTAATTTTATGCTTGCCTATTTGCATGATGCCTTTGCCAAATTTTACTGAAACATCAAAATCATTCAGAAAATCATTTCCTAGAACTACATCCATGCCATCTAGTTCTGCCACTAAGAATTCATAGTCAAACTTTTCATTATCCATTTCAAAAGACAGGCAAACTTTGCCTCTAACGTCAATATCTGTCCCATTTGCTGCAGTAAGTGTAACATTTATTTTGCTCAAATGAGTATAATCAAGTTTAAGACGTTGAAATGTACGGTTAGATATTATAGTAGCTGCAGAGCCTGAATCAATTAAAGCTTGACAATAAACATCTCCTATCAATAGTTTTGAATAAAGACAATTTCTCTGTTCAATTGGACTAAGAACTATGTTTGGCTGCCCACTAACTTGACTTTCATTTCCTATGGCTGAACTTTTGGGCTCAAGATCAGCCTGACCTAGTTTTCCTGCCGTGGGTTAGGACATTTGGCTGCTAGGTGTCCTTTATTCTGACAGTTATAACAAACAACATTTCTTAAATCTAACCTATCTCTACTGTTGCTTCTACTTCTATGTTTGTTCATGTTTTTAGCTAGATTCTCAATCAATTTTGCCAAGTCACTCAAGGTAACGGAATCTGACCTACTTGAATGGTTTTGAGTATTTTCAGAAACAGAGTTTATACTAATATCATCTTCAAATCTAGGTTTGCGTAAAATGCCATGTGCGGAATCGAAAGCTTCAAATTCTACCGCTAAGGCAATAGCCTCATGTATAGTTTGGGGATGTTTAAATTGTACATGACTACGTACTTCTGGTCGCAGTAACCCATTTATAAATTGATCTATGACGTAGATTTCCCTAGCATCAGCATTTACACTTGGAAAGGCTAGGAGACAGAGTCTATGTAATGAGTATCCAAAATCAGATGCAGTCTCCTGCTTTTTCTGTTTTCTATTCCTAAATTCACATCTAAAAGCAGTTTCTCTTTCGGCTGGGTTGAATCTTTTACAAAGTATTTCTTTAAGGCTTGTATAGCTGCTTAGAAAATCAGGACTCAACTCGCTTAGGAGTTTCTGGGCAGTACCCCTTAAGCTCATGACAAGTTGTTGGGCCATTTCAGTACTACTCCACCCATTCCATTGAGATACATTTTCAAAGTGGACAATATAATCCCGCCATTCAGTACTTTTACCATCAAATTTATCAGGTTCTTTTTGTTTACGCATAACTTGTGGCCCACTATGATATTGCGTTGGGGGTAGGATACTTTGCACAGGCATGTGCTGTTGAGAGGTGGTCTGTTTGCGCAAGTGAGGATTGTAAAGTGGAATATTACTTTCAGGCTTACACGAGGATAGCTGAGGGTCTATGAAAGAGTTTTGAATTCCAGGCATTTCTAAATGATTAAGGTATGAGGTATCACCAATGTATGAAGCATTACTGTTGGATGCACCCTGTAAGTGTATGTTTGGATTTCCTGTTGCACCCTGTACATTAAAGTGTGGTTGACCCCCTATACTAGAGTGGGAAGGTAGGTCATACATAGACCTTTCTGATTTTATATGTTCAGGTAATGGGTAGTGAGGCGCCCCGTGTACTAGTCCAGCCTGATCCACCCCTGGATTGATCTGTGTTTTTAATTGAGTCCCACTAGTGTTTGTATAACCAAACATGAGAGGTGTATTGTCATTGTTTATATAAGGTTGATTAGGTTTACGTCCTACACTTTTACTACTGGGTTTATACATTTTAAACCTAGATTCTAAGTTGTTTGTATCACTTATTTATGACCCTTTTTGCAAGTTATATTTTGTATCCTAGTAATAAATTCAATTACTTGATCACACTTAATTAGATTAAAGTATAACTATTTCAAAGTTAATTACTAATAATCTGATCACTCTAAATCAAATGTAACAACTAAGTAGGTTAAATAATTTCTCTAACTTTCAGTTTAAAATAATATGCATGAATTATAAGTCTTGAAGTTAATGAAGGTTAACACCTATAATTTATAAACTAGTTTATCTATTTACCAAACTTCTATTTTAAACCAACACACAATATAAAATCTCAATTACACACATCAAATGTTACACCTAGTTAAATTAAATTCACTATTTTACCTAACTATTACTTCAAACCAATACACATATCAGATATTACCCTTATTTATATTGAATTTATTATTATCTTTTATTTAATTTAACTCAATCAGTTGAAACAGATACACAACTTAAATTGACTGGTTATGTAACCAAAATTAACATTTAATTATAATAAATAGATTTTTTTTTTGAACTTAATCACTTGAAACGATTACACAAACTTGATCCTCTGGTCTCGACACCAAATGTAACAGGAGCCGTGTCAATTTACCCAGGTTCTATCGTGGTTTTGGACCAGGTGTGTTCGTGTAATCATTCCAGTTGATTATTCTGCTGAACTATAGTCAGAGAAAAATGTGATTTGAGAACTCTTATAAAAGAGACTTTGTTGTTGCGTATCAGTATCAAGTGACTGTTTACTCTTATATTAGATCACCTCAATAATGAGACCAACTCAATATAGAGACCTTACAATGTCAAGGTCTCAAGGGTGGGTCTATTATTGAGGCTATCTAAATCTAATTATCAAATATAAAACAGACAAAATGCTACACTTATTCAATTTAATTTACGGTGTACTATATAATTATATATTGGTATTGATTCTAAATGATTTATAGTATAATAAAATGAGAAGTTACAAATTTATATTGTACAGTTTAATTGACAAGTTTGGAATAAATGAATATGGTGCTCTACATGTAACCTATCAGAAAATAAATTAAAGTAATTAAATGGGGATAAAATGACCAGTCAAATATAAACAGGTAAACGTTACCTCTACGTCTAAATTGAAAGGCAATGGTTTATAGACCCATTACGTCTTATATAGGGAAAGTTCCCGCCAAAACCCAATTATGCACCATGTATCATGGGGAACACCAAATTCTCATGATAAACATGAAATCTCTAAAGTAAGGCATGGAACATGACCATGCTACATGATAACATAATGATTGTCTTACATAAATATTAAAAGTGTACTGGAAGACTCAATGATCGACCAGTCTGTTTGTTTAACACATCACTATACTACTGTATGTCAATTATACAATTTAAGGCCAATCAATAAAAGTATTGGTTAATCATAAAAGGCTACAGGTTTAACAATATAGCAGACGAAAATAACCATTCCTGCTACATTACATTGCCTCTAAGTCATTCTACCTGTATATACTGCATCACCTCCTTGTTGTTATTATGTACAAGAATGTTACCATTGAACTCCTAGTCAAAGATCTTGCTTCAGTTGACATCAGAGAAAATGCATTACAGAATGCAGTCATAAGTCAAGATCTTCTAGGTGTGGTGACCAGCACCTTGCTCACCACAGCTTCCAATTCAGGGATAGGTAAAGCTACAGTTATTGGTCTCAATGTATTACGGTCAGGTTCTTCTTTGTTTACCATGCTATGCTATCCTAAAGTCAATTTTGAAACAATTATCAAAGATAGCACAAACATGCTTATGATAAGGGATCATATGGGGAGGACCATGGTCTTTGGGGATCAAAGGTAGGAGGGATCTTCTATCGCACCCTGTGAGGCATTTTGACAGACTGTAAAGCGGACACACCTGCAGTCAGGTACATGTATACGGAAGGTGTATTAGAACCAAGTCCTCCAGAAATAGACCCATATAGGTGCGAAAATGATGGTTCAACAAAGTCATTTTAATATGACAATGTTACTATGGTTCTACCAGGAATTCTTGAGCTAATCGAGTGTTGTTGCGACAGTGCAACCATTCTGACTGGTCATTGTATATATGGCATCTTATTTTGTGGACGTAAAGGTCTATTGCTTGTAATAATCCTGAACCTAAGGTGCAGGTAAAGGTCTACATGCTTGAAATTCTCTAGTCGAACTGTAGTGATGTTCCTGGGATTTTCCCTCGAAAGTATTATTACAGTTTTAGAGGTTCACAAATATATTGATTCAAATAGCTAGGTCAAACGTGGTGGTTTGTGTCAAATCTAATGTAAATATGTATATCTGTAATAAAAACATGTGTTATTAGTTTACAAATATTACTTACTGTAATTATAAGTCGTTGTAAATTTTAAAATGTTGACAATCTTGATTATACAGCGAACAGTGGAGTTTTGCATTATGTTACGTAACTCATTAATTCAATAAGTCAGAAATCATATTACATTAACTCTTTGTAATTGTTTAAATCAGATTGATCCAAATAAAATATCGATAATTTTACTTAGAATTCAGAATGAGTAAGTGTATAGTATTCCAGACTAAAACTACTAAATTACTTTGATGGTAACATATATTACATTAATTATGTTTGGTAACATATGGTGACGTAAATCACAGTTTGAGTAAAAAGTTAATTATATATCCAATTTGAAAAGATGTCTGCCAAGACAAAACAATGCTTGCGTCAGGTTGATAATCAAAAACGATTAGGAGACATAGTATTTCATACTCTGTATATAAACAATTTAATGGTAACGTATATTACACACATTGTTCTAGAAACAATGATGTCCCATACAGTGTTTTGATATTGAATATCACATTAAATGCCTTAAATCTACTTGATTGTAAAGTTCATGCTTGATATAAGTATATGACATAAGACAGTAATTGATACTGAGTGTTGTTGTATTTTATTATTTTGGTCACATATTGTCATTTAAATTACACATAAAATGTTGATTTTTTAAATTTTTATTGAATTTAATTTAATGAATACAGCTCCTTTATTAATCACGTTTATTCCATTTCTATATAAACATGCATGTACTGATATTTGACGGTTATACAAATGTTATATGAAATTATAGTCTGTATTTAATTGTTTAAATCGCCATTTTGGAGGCCATTTTTAACTCCCAATAAAAAAAGTTCCCCAATGATGCCAGAGTGGCATCAAACGGGTTTGAGACCTTTAATACCTTGACAACTCAGAACAACAATAAAAAAAACTTAATACTATATAGCAAGGTTTAGAGAGAAATCCCAAATCCTCATCCGGACTAGTTAGGGTTAGATAAAATAAGACAATGATGTTATCCTGGCCCTGTCATAGTTCGGCTCTCTGGATAATTATTAAAATGTTGGAATCTATTATTAATCCTATGTTTGCAATATGTAAGATTTGAATAATCCGCATGTCTTCGAGTAAATAAAACAACCCTACACACCCCAACACACTGTATACCAGTACGCATTTATATACCCCCTTCATTGGGACTTGAAGAGTGAACAAGTGCGTGAAACTCTCATAAAGCGCTTGTATTTCTATAACACTTTCTATTGACAAACTATGTAACAATATTTATGTATGTAACTTTAACGAATATTCGAAATCTAAATACATGTAGGTGTCAAATGATATCAATATGTGAAATTGTATAAATTATTACTAACCCAGAACTTGTAAGGAGTCTACACTTATAAAATGTTATAAGTACACTGACACAGTACATAGCGATACGTGCATGTATATATAGTGCTTGTTGATCAGTTGAATGGTTTTCCAACAATACTGGTCAAATGTAGGATCCTGCTAGCGATCACTTCCCGATGGCTATCCGACATTTGATGTTTTTTCGTATTTAGCGTAGCTGTAAAATTAAGATATTGGGTATAATTAAAGAACTAGACCAAAGCAACAAATGTGTGTCAGGAAAAAATAAAATTCACGAAAATAAAAAGAAAATATCAAGAAATACATGCAATGAAGTGATAATAGTCACCTCTTTTCCTTGGGGATCATCTGTTTACGAAAACTTTGCATGTTTGATGAAACAAAAAAGTTCATCTTTAAATCTGGCTTAGAATGAGAAGGTCGTAAGTACAAAATTAATATATTGAGAAACAAGAAAAAACTGTCTGCAGTTTACTCTGTACTTATGGTAAAACAAGCTTTCATAGCTTCATTTTGGTCAAGTTCCGATTTTCATAAAAAATATGCTCATTAGAAGCGCCTGGTTCAGGAGATTTCAAATATGTATGAGTCTTATAATGTCGTAAGTAGTAGTTACGACCTTCTCATTCTAAGCCATCGAAATAGCCACGGGTCTTTGACAAAGCAAGGTTTAGCTCAACAACATGTATGAGCAGTATCGGCGATCCATACGAAACTCGTTGTTAGATAAATATTGACAAAAACGTCATCATTGACGTCATTTTAAATGACGTCAGGGATTTTTACTAATTGGAAAACGCACTGACCATTAGGCCTCAATTCCGTTATTGGTCTGTAAATAAACAAAGAAAGTCAAGTCTAAAAAGCTATGTTCAGTCAGCGGGAGGATCATTTCCTTTTAGTTGAGGGGTCAAAACGGGGAATGGGGATATTAAACCTAACTAAATGTGAAATGTCGGATACTGCTGCTCTTCATCTAATTTACGACCTAAAACAGTGATCCTTTTGCGCCCCGAATTCGACGCATTGTATGACGTCATTAATGTCAAATTCAAATTGAAATTATTATTTCGGTCTGAGCTCAGGATCACAAAAATGTAAGTAATTTTGTTTTAAACTGTCCAGTTTTCGAGATAATACCGAAAAACATGCAAAAATAACGGAATCTATACACCTCCAGAACGGGTGAATCTAGGATTGAAAAAATTTAAGTGGAGATTGTTCATCCTTCACGGAAGCGAATGTCAAGGTCATTAGGTTGAAAGTTCAAAATCACAGTGACCCTGGAATGCACAACAAATCCTCGTCCACAACGTAAGAAATATAAGTTCTAAGATCATAAAACTTTAGAGAGATGTTGTTGATCATAAGCAGTAGACTCCTATAAATTATGAGCTCAATGTGTCGTAATGACCTTAACAACACTAGCCTTTTTACTGACATGAGGTATGTATGTTTCTTGTATTTTCTGTTATCGAAATGCTTCAGGCTTTGTGTTTTCTGATGTGGGTGTTGATGAACAATGTGTAGGTAACATTTAGAGACTTTGTACTAAAACATTAATTTTGCACGAGCATTTTTCATAATTTGAACATTCACGGTTCACAGGCAAATTACAATTATTGAATTATCGGAAATTGCTGCTATACTACTCACAGAAAGACATGCAAAAATGAACACGATATCATGTTTAAAAAAAGATATACGCATTACAAGATGGTGTACTTAACAAGTGTACTGGGATACCCTCGACCCAGGCACACATTGATGGCTTAGAATAAGACGGTCGTGACTACTACTTACGACCTTTTAAGATTCATACATATTTAAAATAAGCATCACAAGGCGCTTCTTATGAGTCCATTTTTATAAAAATCGAAACTTGTCATGTTGACCAAAACAAAGTTTAAACCGCTTGTTTTACCATGTGCAAAGATTAATTTGAGGACAGTATTTTCTTGTTTTCTCAAAATATCGATTTTGTAGTAACGACCGTCTTATTCTAAGCCAGCGACATATTGACGAGGAACATAAACCTAAACAAATATATTTCAAATTGTTATGTTTGTTTAATTTTTTTAATGTAGTTGATTTATGTTTGTTTAAACGTGATAACGTAAATACTAAGTTGATTGAATAAGTTAGATAACTCCACAAGCATAAAGTATACCAAAGACTTCAAACGAAAGCATGGCATTTCATATATGGCTGACTTTGAATGAGAAGGTCGTAAGTGCCACTTATAAGACTAATGCATATTTGAAATCTCTATCGCAAGGCACTTTTTATGAGCCTATTTGCATGAAAATCGGACAGTTTTTCTTGTTTTCTCAAAATATTGATTTTGTAGATACGACCTTCTCATTCTAAGCCAGCGATATGTAGTGTAAAGAATCGGACGCTGCAACAACAAGCCAACCGATGAGAGTTTTCTTTATAATTTACATTATTTGCTGTCACATTTCATAAGGCGTGACTAAATACTAAGTAGCACATACTATGGATTCAATAAGTAATATTAATGACGTAACTATCCCCATTCGAAAGAATAGCGGTGACTATCGTTATTGTTCAGTACACCTAGGTAAACCTAGATAAACAAAGTTTACCTGGTAGAAGAGCTTATGTTTATAACCGTTATCATTTAACTTTGAACGGACTGTAACTGGACATTGTGCGTGCTGATTGATTAAAATTTTCAATAAAACGTTTTGATTAATTTATAAAGTTGTAGACCCCAGTACAATTCAAGCATGGACTTATTATATAAGTACGAGTCAAGTAGCAACAATGGTAAAAGTGCAATTACTTCAGTGCAGGAAAATATTATCCAGCTCTGTAGTAATTGCACTCAATTATTGAAAATGAAGACACACCATATAAATTAATATTGAATTTATCACTATCTTTAATGTAATTAGCCGTAGCCAATCTTCAAGATCATTTTCTGTATATAAATGATTATCTAGAGCTATAAATACATACTTTTTATGAATTATTATTAAATTTAAATAATTGCGCTTTTATTTCTTACATTAAATTGACATTAATCAAGTTAACCAGTTATATGTTGTTATACGGTTATTAGTACGTTCAATGTCTAAAGGTCGTTCCTCACTACATTTATCAGAAAGTACTTAACTGTAAACACTGATCCGATCTTAGATTAAAAGTAAGTGACATTTTAAATTTCTTTGTACAAAATGCATGAAAAACTGTTCTAACTAAAACAACTATCTTAGACGCTTTATGTTTTATATTGGTTTGAAATGCACCATAAAGACTTTATTTATGGTTTATAATGATTTCAATTTTCAATTATTAAACAAAATCCCGTTCTCGTCTATAAAACAAATATTCGAGACTTTAAGTTGCTTGGCGAAGGTTTTCAAGTTAATCAATTGGAACATATGATTATAATTTACCGTTTAAATATATTTTAAAGGTCTTGATTGACACCTGGCGTAATGTCAATTGCAATCCAGCCTCATACAACCAACCCGTGTAGTAAAACTCTGACAGGAATTACAGTACTCAACATGTACAACATGACAGGATTTACAGTACTCAACATGTGCAACATGACAGGATTACAGTACTCAACATGTGCAACATGACAGGATTACAGTACTCAACATGTACAACATGACAGGATTTACAGTACTCAACATGTGCAACATGACAGGAATTACAGTACTCAACATGCACAACATGACAGGATTTACAGACCTCAACAGACACAACATGACAGGATTACAGTACTCAACAGACACAACATAACAGGATTACAGTACTCAACAGACACAACATGACAGGATTACAATACTAAACAGACACAACATGACAGGATTACAGTACTCAACATGTACAACATGACAGGATTACAGTACTCAACATGTACAACATGACAGGATTTACAGACCTCAACAGACACAACATGACAGGATTACAATACTAAACAGACACAACATGACAGGATTACAGTACTCAACAGACACAACATGACAGGATTACAGTACTCAACATGTACAACATGACAGGATTACAGTACTCAACAGACACAACATGACAGGATTACAGTACTCAACATGCACAACATGACATGATTACAGTACTCAACAGACACAACATGACAGGATTACAGTACTCAACATGCACAACATAACATGATTACAGTACTCAACATGCACAACATGACATGATTACAGTACTCAACAGGCACAACATGACAGGATTACAGTACTAAACAGACACAACATAACATGATTACAGTACTCAACATGCACAACATGACATGATTACAGTACTCAACAGACACAACATAACATGATTACAGTACTCAACATGCACAACATGACATGATTACAGTACTAAACAGACACAACATGACAGGATTACAGTACTCAACAGACACAACATGACAGGATTACAGTACTCAACAGACAAAACATGACAGGATTACAGTACTCAACAGACACAACATGACAGGATTACAGTACTCAACATGTACAACATGACAGGATTACAGTACTCAACAGACACAACATGACATGAATTACAGACCTCAACAGACACAACATGACATGAATTACAGACCTCAACAGACACAACATGACAGGATTTACAGACCTCAACAGACACAACATGACAGGATTACAGTACTCAACAGACACAACATGACAGGATTACAGTACTCGACAGACACAACATGACAGGATTACAGTACTCAACAGACACAACATGACAGGAATTACAGACCTCAACAGACACAACATGACAGGATTACAATACTCAACAGACACAACATGACAGGATTTACAGTACTCAACAGGCACAACATGACATGAATTACAGACCTCAACAGACACAACATGACAGGATCTACAGTACTCAACAGGCACAACATGACATGAATTACAGACCTCAACAGACACAACATGACAGGATTTACTGTACTCAACAGGCACAACATGACATGAATTACAGACCTCAACAGACACAACATGACATGAATAACAGACCTCAACAGACACAACATGATATGATTTACAGACCTCAACAGACACAACATGACAGGATTACAGTACTCAACAGGCACAACATGACATGAATTACAGACCTCAACAGACACAACATGACAGGATTTACAGTACTCAACAGGCACAACATGACATGAATTACAGACCTCAACAGACACAACATGACAGGATTTACAGTACTCAACAGGCACAACATGACATGAATTACAGACCTCAACAGACACAACATGACAGGATTTACAGTACTCAACAGGTACAACATGACATGAATTACAGACCTCAACAGACACAACATGATATGATTTACAGACCTCAACAGACACAACATGACATGAATTACAGACCTCAACAGACACAACATGACAGGATTTACAGACCTCAACAGACACAACATGACATGAATTACAGACCTTAACAGACACAACATGATATGATTTACAGACCTCAACAGACACAACATGACATGAATTACAGACCTCAACAGACACAACATGACCGGATTACAGTACTCAACAGACACAACATGACAGGAATTACAGTACTCAACATGTACAACATGACAGGATTTACAGTACTCAACAGACACAACATGACAGGATTTACAGTGCTCAACAGGTACAACATGACATGAATTACAGACCTCAACAGACACAACATGACAGGATTTACTGTACTCAACAGACACAACATGACATGATTAACTGTACTCAACAGACACAACATGACATGATTACAGTACTCAACAGACACAACATGACAGGATTACAGTACTCAACAGACACAACATGACATGAATTACAGACCTCAACAGACACAACATGACAGGATTTACTGTACTCAACAGACACAACATGACATGATTAACTGTACTCAACAGACACAACATGACATGATTAACTGTACTCAACAGACACAACATGACAGGATTTACTGTACTCAACAGACACAACATGACATGATTAACTGTACTCAACAGACACAACATGACATGATTACAGTACTCAACAGACACAACATGACAGGATTTACTGTACTCAACAGACACAACATGACATGAATTACAGACCTCAACAGACACAACATGACGTGAATTACAGACCTCAACAGACACAACATGATATGATTTACAGACCTCAACAGACACAGCATGACATGAATTACAGACATCAACAGACACAACATGACAGGATTTACTGTACTCAACAGACACAACATGACATGATTACAGTACTCAACAGACACAACATGACATGAATTACAGACCTCAACAGACACAACATGACATGAATTATAGACCTCAACAGACACAACATGACATGAATTACAGACCTCAACAGACACAAAATGACATGAATTACAGACCTCAACAGACACAACATGACATGATTTACTGTACTCAACAGACACAACATGACATGATTACAGTACTCAACAGACACAACATGACATGAATTACAGACCTCAACAGACACAACATGACATGAATTACAGACCTCAACAGACACAACATGACATGAATTACGGACCTCAACAGACACAACATGACATGAATTACAGACCTGAACAGACACAACATGACATGATTTACTGTACTCAACAGACACAACATGACATGATTACAGTACTCAACAGACACAACATGACATGAATTACAGACCTCAACAGGCACAGCATGACATGAATTACAGTACTCAATAGACACAACATGACAGGATTACAGCACTCAACATGCACAACATGACAGGATTTACTGTACTCAACATGCACAGCATGACAGGATTTACTGTACTCAACAGACACAACATGACATGATTACAGTACTCAACATGCACAGCATGACATGATTACAGTACTCAACATGCACAGCATGACAGGATTTACTGTACTCAACAGACACAACATGACATGATTACAGTACTCAACAGACACAACATGACATGATTACAGACCTCAACATGCACAGCATGACAGGATTTACTGTACTCAACAGACACAACATGACATGATTACAGTACTCAACAGACACAACATGACATGATTACAGACCTCAACAGACACAACATGACATGAATTACAGACCTCAACAGACACAACATGACATGATTACAGACCTCAACAGACACAACATGACATGAATTACAGACCTCAACAGACACAACATGACATGAATTACAGACCTCAACAGACACAACATGACATGAATTACAGACCTCAACAGACACAACATGACATGAATTACAGACCTCAACAGACACAACATGACATGATTACAGACCTCAACAGACACAACATGACATGAATTACAGACCTCAACAGACACAACATGACATGATTACAGACCTCAACAGACACAACATGACATGAATTACAGACCTCAACAGACACAACATGACAGGATTACAGTACTCAACAGACACAACATGACAGGATTACCAGAGCAATTGTTGTATCAATGACAG